>RRZL01000027.1:329370-363811 GCA_006782975.1 Chlorella sp. Dachan | reverse complement strand
GCTGCTTGCTGCTGGGCGGGGGGCAGTGGCGGCGCCGCCGCCGACGGCGGCACCGCGCCTGCACCGGCTGCGTAGCGGCTGGCCACGCGAGTCACCAGGTGCCGCTGCTGGCTGCGCCGCGCTGCCGAGGCCAGGCGCGAGCTTGGCTGCTGCCCCACCGCGCCTGCAGCGGGCCGCATGGCGCGCTCAGGCTAGCAAGAGCTGCCAGAAGTCGATGCACCACCGACCGTCGGGCCAAGCGCGCGGCAGCGACTGGGGGCTTTGCAGGCAGTGGTAGGCAGGCGCTGCAGAGCCTTGGGTGCCGCCCAAACCAAGAGCGGCACTTGCGCTAGCGTATGCACATGTTTGCGCGGCGGAAGGCCGGTGGATGAGGGCTGCCGCCGCGCCGCCGCCAGCCGGGCGAGGTGCCGCCACCGCGGTCCCCCCGCACCAAGTTCTGCCTGCCTCTCCTGTGCCACTCCCGTTGGCATGCATCAGAACGGGCATGTGCCATGAATTCTATCCACAGGGTGCCCTTCACCAGCCCAGCCGTTCTTGAACCTTGCTGAAGTGGCTTGGGGGTGGTGGGCTCCCCCGGGTGAACAGGCGACTTTTGACACTGGGAATGAGAGGTTAAACAATATGGAAAACAATGGAAGTTAGAAAACACAGGCGAGGACATTACAAGGTCATGAAGTGGGGAAGTAGCTGGCAAGCAGCGCAACCGCACATCACGTCAGCTGGATGAGGCAGTCGCCGCTGGCGTTGCAGGTGGCAAGGTTGCGGGCCCACGCCGCCTCCCACACCTCCACCCACTCCTGCCCGCTCTTCAAGCCGTGCTGCTCCAGCACGGCCGCCAACCTGGCCAAAATTGAGATGGTCGGCAGCCTGATAAACCACGCAAAGGTGCACGTAATCCATGCAGCTGCGCATAACGACGGCAGCAGCACCAGCAGCGCCAGCAAGCATGCAAACCAGCAAGCATGCCTGCCCCGCACCTCTGCGAGGCTGTCCTGGCAGTGTCCACATACTCCTGGTAACGCTCGCGCCGCATGGGCCAACCCTGCGGGTGCTCGCTCCCCTTCCTGCAACACGCAGCGGCCCGCGAGCCAGGGAGAGATGAGGGCGGGTGCGGTTGGCAGCCTGCACCGGCATGCCACATCAGGGCCAACAGCGGGAACGCTTGCACATTCCAGCCTTCCCAACAGTGTGTGACCGGCCCTCCCGCCCCACCTGCTGTTTTCAGACGGCAGCTCGGCTGGCGCCAGGTCAGGATCCAGCCCCAGGAAGCGCTGCATGTCTGCCAGCACGGCATCCCGGCTGCCGGGCGCCGTCACGTTTTCGTACTGCATGGGCGCGAGCGACATCGGCAGTTGACTGCGGTGCCTGTAAGGCAGTGCAGCGACCGCCTGCCACCCTGGTTGTAGCACGAGCGTGCGGGCACAGCCCTGGCTTGCAAGCGCCCGCACGAAGGTCATGTTGGGACATGCACGCCACACCCACCGCCAGCCCTCTCCAGCAAGCTTCCCCACCTGCACGACGTAGAACTGCTCGGCGGGGAAGGTGTGCAGCCAGGCGGCCATGGAGCGGCTGTAGTCAAACCGCACGCCTGCAGGCATCAGTTATGCGCGAAGCAGGTTGCATCACACCTGGCATGGCGCCATGGCAATGCGGAGCCACATGGCAGTTGCCCATGCTGGGCACACGCTGCTCCGCCGCTGTGCACAACATTCCTTTAGCGGCGGGCAAGGAAGCACCTGGGTCCTTCTCGTCCAGCTTGATGCGCAAGCAGTCGGAAATTGATGTGCTGTTGTTGCCCAGGCGCAGGCTGTCCAGGCACTCGTCAGCCGCCTCGGGCATGAACCATTCGGCCCGCTCCGCAGCAGGACGGGCCAGCACTTCTGCAGGCGTGCACCACACCATGCCAGAGAGGCCACGTCAGATCAGCCGCCACGTCACCTGCTCCACACGCAACCGCTTGCATGCACCCGGCAACCCACCGGCAGCCGCTGAACAGCGGCGGCCCGCTTGCTTACCCATGCGGTGCACCAGCCCGCTGATCTCAGCCGAGATGGGCTCCCGCATGGACACCACCAGCTTAAGCCAGGGCAGCTCACGCCGGATGCCGGCCGCCACCACGCCAGGCTGCCACTGCAAGGGTGGCGCGGGGAGCAGTCTGCATGCATGGCATGCTTTGTGAGGTGTGTGCCCTCCCATGCGGCGTGCACCACCCCCTGACTCGTGGCGCGATGTTTGCGACGCTGCCAATGCGCTCAGAGATAGCAGCAGCGCACCGCATAGTCTGTGGTGGCTTCAAAGGCGGCTCGCGCCAGCCCGCTCTGCACGACCTGGTCCTGGCCCAGCGTGTGCTGCAGGTACCGCGCCTCCTGCAGCAGGCAATTGATGGAACCGTCGTTGCAGTGGGCTGCACGCTGGAGGGCTGCTGCTCCGTTCCGGGGGGTGCAGCAGGGCAGTGGTTGGGTGCTGCCAAGCACAGAGCAACAGACACATGTTTTGCTGGGTGCTGCCCAGCCAGGGCGCTCGCGGACCTGTGCCTTGTCACACCCCCACCGCTGAGTGGCGCTGCCGGGGTGCGAGCAGTTGCCAACGATGTTGAAGAACCGCGTCTCCTGCGAAGCATGACGAGGACACATGCATGCGAGTGTTACGCAAGGACATCAGAACGGGTGAGAGCAAGCGGCACGGCAGCTGCTGTTGCCCCAAGCTGGCCCGCGTGCACGTGTTGCCCCCTGCTGCTCGCCAGCACAATGCCCGGCAAGATGGCCCGCTTTACCTTGGGCTGGGATCCCACGGCTTGTGGATGCCGCTGCAGGTAGGCCGCCAGCGACGTGGTGGCGCATTTGGGGAAGCCTGCGAGGTTGGGTGCGGGTTCCAGCGGATGTGGCTGGCCGCCAAGCAAGCTGTGGGCTCTACCAGCATCAGCACCCCCAAATCAAGCTGCTCGCACCGATGATGAAGAAGTGCGGGAAGTTGAACGTCTGGCCGGGGCCGCAGGGCAGGGCGTGGGCAGCACGCAGGCAGCGGAAGTCGCTGCAGTTGGTCAAAGCGGCGAGCTTTGTTCCCGATTCCGGAGCGCCTGCCCCCAGCGACAGTCCTGCCATCTTGTTCTTGTTCAGGCCATGGAAGCCGCTGGTGCTGCCGCCGCCGACAAGGATGAGCAGCAGCAGCGCTGCAGCCACCAGCGCGAGCAGCGCGGGAATGATGGCGGGCAGGGGCCGGTTGGCGGTCACAGGTTTGGTGGGAGACCTACGAAAGCATGGAGGACACGATGATGAAGTGGGCAACGCGCGCCGCTGCCGCCGCCGCCGCCGAAAGGCGGCGGTGCGCAACCGGGGCCCTTGGAGGCGGCGGCGCGATGCCTGCGCCACCTCGCCATATGCAGGGCAGCCCTCACCTAAGCGGAGAGGCCATCGCGGCGGAACGCGGTCTGTTTGTGGCCAGAACCGGCGGGTTGCGGGACAGGGGCGCCCCTCCGGCGCGGTAAACCGATTAAGAGAAGCCCGAAGACACGTGAGGAGGAGCCGAGCGCAATTTATGAACATGAAATCGTCGGCTGCCGCCACCGCCGCCAGCTCATGTGAACAGCTGGGGGGGCAGGCGCGGTGCGCTGCCATCTTGACGAGTTGGCTGTTGCTGCATGATGCATTAGGCCCCCTCCTAATGTAGACAGCAAGAGGCACCACCTCTTGACGCACACCCAGCCCACCCACCCCATCCCTCGCCTCGCCGCCCGCGCAGTGCGACCGCCGCCTGCTGACCGCCTACCTGGACGCCCTGATCCACCAAGGCCTCGCCCAGGGGCAGCAGCCCGCTGGCGACGTCCAGTCGGTGGCTGCGCTGCAGCTGGCCCCCGGTGTGGGCCTGCCTCCGCCAACCGATCATGCCAGCATGGCGGCAGCCATTGACAGCTTCCCGCCCGACCGAACCCAACACCGCCCTTCTGTTGTCTGCCTCGCACCGCTCGCCCCGCTCGTGTGCCCTTGTGCAGCAGGTGCTTCTGTGGTCACATATCGCTGTGGCTTCATGTGACAGCCGAGCTGCAGACGACACAGCTCGACTTCGGAGAACAACACCAGCCCTGGCACCACTGCATCAGACAGCTGCCGTCTCGTCCTGCAGGAGCAGCGCGGCACTGCGCAGCGTCCACTTGGCGGGCGGCTCAGCGGTGCGCAGCGCAAACTGAGACACCAGAGCGCTGTACACATTGGCACGCTGCCCGTTGACATAGACGGGGGCCAGGTAGAAACCACCGCTCGAAATCGCCGCCGCATGAACCTCAGCGGTGACTGGCCGGATGTGCAGCACCGGCAGGGCCTGCGATCGCATGGATGAGGGTGAGGCATGGCAATGGTCTAGCAACATCCCATGAGGCAGCACGCTTGATTGCATTCGTTGCGCATGCGCTCCAAGCACCCATGCTGCGTGACCCACCTGGCGCAGCTGTCCGGGCAGGGAGTCGGCGAGGCAGCCGGCCTCGGCATCCCAGCGGGCTGCCTCCAGGGTCAGGCCTGTGCCAGGCAGAGAAGGTCGAGCAAAGTTGGGATCAGGGCTGCTTCGGTGGGTGCTGCGATGCGCCCTTGTGGGTGCTGATGCCATCCAAGCAATACAGTGCAGCCCGGCTTACAAACACCACTACTGACCGTGGATGTACAGGCCCTCGGCGGGGGGCTCCGTCACTGCCTCAGGCTGCAGGGTGGTCACATCCACCTGTCGGAGGAATGGGGGCGAGCAGAGTGGAGGGTGCGTGGTTGATGGGATGGCGCACGCCCCTCTAGGCAGCTCTGCACCCAGTTGCATCGCGGCTCCTCACACCAACCATCAAGGCAGTGTGAGCTCACCAGGAACTTGAGGGCGTCCAGAGGCAGGCGCTGCTGGCGCGCATACTGCTGCAGCACCGCAGTCAGGCACGCCTTGGCTGCAGCAGGGGAAGGGTGGGAAAGCCAGCGGGCAGCAGGGTGAGGGTACGTGTTGATGCCGAGGGCGCCCGCGAACGGCAGGCACAAGATACTTTCTCGCGCAGCATGACACATCCGCTCGCCCGCCGCCGGACTTACGGTTGAAGAGGCCGGGCAGCCAGATGGAGGGCGGCGGGCGGATGTCCCCGGCAGTCCAGCGGGCCAGCTGCTCATGGCGCTTGAGCACGTCAGCAAACCAGGCGGGCAGCGTGAACACCTCCTGCTCAGAATAGAGGAAAGGGAGTGTGTATCCTGCACGCAGCCATGCTCCGCTTGCCAGATGGCTGGCCTTGCAACCTTACTCGGCCGCCCACCCACCACCCACCCATGCCCACCTGGATCCGGGTGCTCATGCAAGCCATCCAGGAATACGGCACGCGCCCGGCAGCGAGCGCTGTCGACAGGGCCTCCATCGCGGAGGACATGTTGAGCGCGCCGTCCAGGCCAAGGGTCAGCTCCTCTAGGCTGCGCCGCATCTCGCCCAGCAACACATTGCAGCGCTCAGCCTCCTGTGGGCCGGAGGGCGCAGCAGGTGTGAGGACACAGGCGAGCACAGAGCCTGCCTCGTGTGCCAACCAGCCTGAACAAGCCAGGCCGCAGCGGAGCCCGTGCCCACCCACTTGCGCAGCACCAGCCCCCAGCACCCAGCAGCCCTCCCACCTGGAGCGCCAGCACTGTGAATGGCGTGCGAGTCTTCACACGCAACTCAATGTCCACCAGGCTGAAGGGCGCTGGCAGGCGGCCCAGCAGGTCAGTCAGAACAGCGCGCACAGCGGCGTCGCCGCTGACGGCGGCTGCACCGCCGGCCCGGCCGGCAGTGGGGGCGCCCGCCTCGCCGGCAGCGCTGCTGCCCGTGCCGCCAAGGTCCTGCGGGCAGGGTGGCAAGGCAGATGGCAGGGTGCCGGTGTCACGGGACAGCAGGCTTGTGAACACATCTGCCCAACTGCCTCAGCTTTCCACCCAACCCTCTTGCACAACCCATCACAACCCATCGCCCTCACCAGCAGGGTCGCGAACAGCGTGTCGGTCTGGCTGTTGAGCAGGCTGAGCTGGGCATTGGCGTGCAGGGAGTACAGCAGGGGGGCGTCGGGCGGGAAGCTGTCGATGGCTGCCGCCATGCTGGCATGGTCGGTTGGGGGAGGCAGGCTCACGCCGGGGGCCAGCTGCAGCGCCGCCGCCGGCTGGCCGTCGCCACCGGGCTGCTGCTCCTGGGCGAGGCCTTGGTGGATCAGGGCGTCCAGGTAGGCGGTCAGCAGGCGGCGGTCGTACTGCGCGGGCGGCGAGGGGCAGGGTGGGTGGGCTGGGTGTGCGAGATGACGTGGCAATGCACCACCATCCGGCGCAAGCGCACCACGCACGCCCAGTTCTCCGCCACTGCGCCCAGCCAACCAGGAAGGCTCACCTCGTCCACCACGTGGCCGCCATAGAACACGGAGCCCAGCAGGTAGCGCAGGTCGGTCCAGGGGATGTGCTCCTTGCTGTCCACCACTGCGGCCACAATGTCGCCGCACGCCAGCAAATCGCCCGTGTTGAATCTGCACAGGGTGTCCGAGGCAAACGGGTTCAAGTTGCTGCTCAGCTGTGCCGGCGTCATAGTGCAGCCGATTCGCCGCCAGTTGCAACCTCCATCAACCCACACACGTGACGTCGCAAGTGCAAACACATGAGCCTGCACAACTCACGAGTATGCGCGGCAGTAGCCCAGGCCAGAGCCGCTGCCGCTTCCAATGCCCGTGCCTGCAGTGATAGGGTTGACAGACGGCAGAATCAATCGTGCAGAATGGCTTGGTACGAAACGGGCAAAGCATGGCTTAAGACACGAGCAAAGCAACGGCAGGGCAGGCTGTGCGATCCATGCCTGGCACACCCTTGCAGCTGGAAGGATCCCCACCGCCGCAACTCACCGTACTTCTTGCGTCCCAGCAGCACGGAGTGGACTGCAGGGCAGAGCATCCGGCGCGTGATGACGAGCCAGCAGATCAATGGCAGCTGGACGCACATGCAATCATGCACTCATAGCACGCAGGCGCAGCTGCTGCCACAGACACTGATGGCAATGCAGCTCACAGAAACAGAGGCCGAAGATGATGGAGCGCAGGGTGCGGCGCTTGGGCTCCGTTGAAGGCCGCTCAAAGAACTCTGGAGGGACAAGCGGAGCGGGATTGGGTCGATTGCTAGTGCCGTTGGGCGCCCTGCTGCGCGTTCCACCCAAGGGTGAATCCTACCCTCTGCCCTGCCTACCTGCACTGAACACGCCCCATGCCGCCCGCATGTTGCTGCAGATGTCGCTGGGCGGCTCGTTGGAAACTTTGATACAACCCTGAAGCAGGCCCTCCGGCACGATGCGGGCGTGGGGTGCCCCTGCGATGGGCTCCGCAGACACAAAGCACCGGAAGTCCTGCAGGCACACAGACAGGTGGAGTAGCAGGCGCAAGTCAGCGAGCTGCAATCTGCTAGGTTCCAGGCATGGGGGTGCTGTGCCCTGCTCAGCATACATGCAAAGGCATGCCGGGCACTGCCCAGCAGCACTGCCAGCTCTGCGCTAGGCTCCACCTTGTGCGCCCGCTCCGCCGCCTCCTCCAGCTTGCGCTCCAGCTTGGGCGCCCAGTCGGACATGAGGTGCAGGTTGTCCAGGAACACCCAGCCACCCTGGAAGGCATGATACAAAGCAGAGGATGGTCGGAGCTTTTGCGAGTTTAGGCGGGAAGACTTTTGCGGGAAGAACCTGGGCGGGAAGACGGCCGTGCAGAACACCGGTGTGCAGAGATGTGATGCTGATCAACACACAGCATGCGGCCATGCCAACCACCCCCACCTCACCTCAGCAATGTACTTGTCCAGCACACGCTCGGCAGGGCCCTCCTGGCCCTGGCCCAGGGAGATCAGCGAGAGCTTGCCGTTCTCCACGGTGCGGCCCACTTCGGCAGCGGGGTGAGGTTGTGGCAGGTTTGGGAAGGCAGGATGTGGGAGCACAGTCAACATGTCCGAAAGCAGAGCTCACTGCACGCCCCACCCCTGCGCCACCCACCAGTGCGTGCATAGGCCTCAATTTGTGCGCTGGGCGAGTAGCCGGGGAACAGGACGAAGAAGACGGGGGAGGAGGGCGAGGTCTCCGCCAGCAGCGCCTTGGCCGAGAACGGTTCGGTTTGCACGTACCTGCAGACACAGGGGCAACAAAATGATTGACATACAGCAGCAGCAGGGGTAGAGGAGGACCAGCCATCCCAGCCATTCCGCAAGCGCTGTCGTTGCCCGACACCAAGCCAAGCTCACTTGGTGCCCAGGGTCGCCTCGCACAGGGCGCCCAGTGCAGCCGGCACGCGGTCGGGCTTGAGCGCCCGCAGCAGCAGGATGCGCTGGAAGGGCGACAGCTGGGCCCACTGGCCTGCAAGTGTATGAGCCGCAAAAAAGCAGATGTTGCCGCATGATGGAGCTTGACAGTAGGTCTAACATGCTGTGAGTTTTCTCCAGCGTTGCAAGGGCATGCGCCCCACCTGGCATAGGCGTTGACTCCGGCGCTTCAGCCTCCGCCCAGCGCTGCCAGTCGTCTGCGCTTTTCTCAACGTCCTGCGCCAACACAGCATGGGGCAGCCGCATGAGGACTAGGTGACAGCACATACTGGATGCCAAGAAAGAATGCAGGAGCACCACCTGTCCCACCCATCCCTCTCGCGCACCTTGAGCAGGCCCGCAAAGGCGGGCAGCTGCGCCAGGGGCACCAGCGCCGCCCACTGCGCCTCGCCCATCCACGCCTGCAGCTCATCGCTCATGGCCGGCAGCGCGGAGGGGCGCGGCCAGCGCAGCAGGTGCTCCAGCTCCCGGGCGTCAATGGCACCGGACTGCAGTGAACAGGATGAGCATGGACGCTCAAAGTAATGCATGCATACACAAGTCCGCGCCCTGCTCTGAACCGATGCATTAGTACCACCCAAGCACGTAGCAAGGCGCGCCGCCGCTGCCGCGCACCCACCCGCAGCAGCGTCTGGGTGGCCAGCAGCGTGGTGAACACCAGCTTGTCGCGGTCAAACAGGCCGCGCCTCGCAAAGCTAAACACGGCAAACGTGCACGTCTCCGTCAGGGCATCCAGGCGTGCCTCCAGCTGCGGATGGGCAGGGCGGGAGGATAGCAGACCAACGTGAGAGACGCATCTGGCAGTCAAAAATGCGGGGCACTACTGCAGGCAGCCGCCAAACCAACCAGTGCTGGAGCAACCCTCAGCCCCCACCTGCTCTGGCGTGAGCTCCACTGGTGCCTCCTCCTCTTCCAGCTCCACCACCGGTGCGGGATGGTCCTGCCCGCCCAGCATGGAAATGCGGTGGTCGCCGGCGTGGCCCAGAATGGACATGCGGGGCCCGCCCATGACCGAGGGCCGGTGGGAGGCGCCCAGCATGGAGGTGCGGCGGCTGCTGCCCAGCACAGACATGCGGTGCTGGGCAGCTGAGAGCGAGGCGTCGCCAAACACCGAGGGCCGCCGGCTGCCAGCTGCTGCCTCACCACGCGCTGACTGCCGGACGTGGCTGTGCCCAGCATCCTCGCTGCCGGCATGCGGAGCATGGTGGCCAGAGGCGGTGCTGCGTCGAGCCAGCTCCACAGTGTCAGCCAGGTCAGCAGGCTGTGCTGTCTGCCGGCGGGACAGGTCCAGCAGGCTCATGCGACGGTGCTGCTGCGCACCGCCACTGGCAGCTGCAGGCTTACGGCGGCCACCGGGAGCGGCTTCAATGCCACGAGAAAACACATCCTGAGTAGGGGCAGCGGCGCGTTGAGGGAAGGATTGAAATTGCATGGTAGCACTGCGGCTGTGTGCAGTGCAGGGGCCGTGCTGCGCATGTCTAGCCCGGGTTGGTGGTGGTGGTCAACAACAACTCGCAACAGCAGAATACAGGCTCACCAGGAACGCATTCAGGCTGAACGAGTAGTTTGCATGGATCTTGGACAGTGACTGCAGGAGTGGGTGGGTGGTGTGCCACAGGAAGTGAGCAGCACGGATCAGGCAGCCCAGCGCCCCTGGCACGCACAACCCACTCGCCTGCAGCAGGAAGAACAGCATGGCGCCGCGTGCCGCCACGCCACGGTAGGCCTCGCGCGCGGTGTTGATCTGCTTCTCAGTCTCCTGAGCTTCGATCATCTTCTCAGCGATCTGCAGCGCAGCGGCGGCATCAAGGCTGCGATCACTGCAACAGCTCAGTGGAGGCTTGCTGCGTGAGCATGCAAGGTGTTGCTTGCTTTTGCATTCTTTCCATACTGTGCACAGCCGCCTCACCTCGTCCGCCAGCGCCTTGCTCTCCTCCAGCGACTCGATCAGGGCCGAGTCCTCCGTCAAGTCTCCTTCCGCCGCGCTCAGCTTGGCCAACAGCCCATCCTCCAGCTCTTTCAGGCGGATCACAAACTCGCTGTTCTGTGGGCAGGAAGTTGACGCGCGAGGGAAAGGAGGCATTCACCAACACTGTAGCACTCACCACTCCGACGCAGCACACGCACACATGTGCGCAGGCATGGCCGCCAACATGCGCTTGCCTGCTAAACCCGCCCCCCGGCCAGCTCCCTCCCACCCCCCGCCTTGCCCCCACCCTCAGCGTTTGGCGCCACTCGCCTGCACGATGAGCTGCGCCTTGGCCTTCTCCAGGTCGGCGCGCTCGCGAGACACCACCAGCGCCACCAGCGCATCTTCCAAGCCTCCTTCGGTCACGTTGAAGTTGATGAGTGTCGTCTCGGCCTGCACAGCAACACGAACAAAAGAGTGGGAGTTGTCGAGCAGGTTTCACCACCAGGGTGGGATGGCACGGCGCATGTTGCACGGGCATGATGCCGACCCATCCTCAAACCCGCCTTACCCTAGCCGACAGCACCCACCTGCAGCTCCGGCCCGTGGTGCGGGTTGCTAGACTTGCTGTGCAGCACCAGGCGGAAGTCCTTGTTGTACTCCACCTCCGTGTCACCCAGCTTCAGGTACAGTGAGCGGCCCTGCGGACCAGGGGGTGGTAGCAGGCAAGGCGGTCAGCACAATCGACGGAAGGGCTTGGGTTCTGTGCTAGAGCACAGCCGCGCTGAACCGCAGCACAGCCACAGCCCAGAGAGCAGCCCTGGCCACTCTCGCCGGCTCGTCTGCCGCAGCCGCACCTTCTTGTAGGTAGCCCGAGTAATGACGGGCATGAGCACCGCATCCACCGTCTCGCCCATGTTCTCAAGCAGCAGGGTGTGGCCCTGCACCAGGTGGGTGCAGTGTTGTTGTTCAGGCAGTGCATGGCGCCGGAGAAGATGAAGCATGCATCGGGCCTTGGCTGGTCACCAGCTCGCAGGCTGCCATCAGCCCGTCCAGCAATAAGCGCCGCCAGCAGCCTCGCTCTGCACATCATCTTGCGCTGCTCAGCCCACCTGAGCAATGGCACGCTCCATGAGGCGCAGCAGGTCGGGCGCGCCGACGCGGCTGCACACCAGCCCGCCCCGCTTGCCCTCCCGCTCCTTGATCCACTGCAGTGCTGTGAGGTTGGGATCCAGCAGCAGCGGCCAGCGCTCTGCGGAGCATGGAAGGGAGGTGGGCGGGGTGGTGGTATTGACTGCAGGAACGTGTCCCGACACGTGACCATCCAAGCTGACGGCTGTCACACATTGACCACTGTGCCAGCCACACCGTCGCCCACCGCTGTTTGTGAGGATGGCGCCGTTCTCGACAGACGTCGGGTCTGCAGGCAGGCCCTCCCGCACCCAGCCTGCCACCTTGGCGTCGTCCACCAGCACCTGTGTCGGAGGAAGCAGCGTTGCAGCCAGCCACGTGGTCTCCAATATTGCGGCACAGCAGCATGGAAGGTCAAGGCACGACAAGGGCACAGTGCAAGCGACAGCTTTCAGCTCTTGCTCCTCCCCACCTTGAGCGGGTCGCTCATGCCGTGGCTCATGGGGATGCCGGCGCTGGTCAGGAACTTGACCCACTCCTTCACCAGCAGCTCCCTGGGCAGGAGGGGTGCAGAGTCACATTGCATTTTTGATGCCAGCTCCAGCTCGTACCAGGCACCCCCTGCCAGTTCAAGCCGTCCCTGCTGCACCAACGATTCCAGCCCGTGTTAAGCCTGCGCTCACCTGAAGCGTGCCGAGAATGGTCCAGCGTAGCTAACAAATGCGGCAGCCAGCAGCATGTCGCCGGTGAGCACACGGTAGTCGGCCTTGAGTTGCTCCACCATAGACGCCCAGCGTCCGCCCTCTGCGAGGACAGGCGCGTTGAATGGTGCTCAGCCTAAGCAGAAGCTTGCGGGGCCACCTGCACACTGCAGAGGGTTGCTGCCCACACCTCCCCGCACCAGAGGCCAGGGCTGCAATGAGACGGTTGGCCAGGTCCAGCTTGCGCTGGCATGCCTCGCTCTGCGCCACGGCAGCATCCTTCTCGGCCACCGCGGCCTGCAGGTGCGGATGGACAAGGTCGCACAACCGGCATCGGTCACGCACCAGGGCGACTGTTAAACTGAGCGTTCACAGGATGCAAGACTTGCCACGCAGGTCGGTCTCCAACCCAGCCACCAGCAGCGCAGCAGGCGCGCACCGCATACTGCGACTCCAGCTCGGCGAGCTGTGCATTGAGCGCCGCCACCTTGTTCTGCACGTCTTGCAGCTTCGTGTTGGCCTCCGCCAGCTTGGCGTTGGCTGCGGTGGAGGGGCCGCGTGGGGCATGACAGTTGTCGGAACTCAGTAGGTAGGATGCCGGCACCGGCTAGCAGTCATCGAGGGCAAGGATGGGAAGCTGCATGCCAGGGCAACGCAGGTCAGGTTGAAACCCACCTTGGGCCAGCTCCTGCCGCTTTGGCTCAATGGTGCTCCACACATCGTAGTACTTCACAATGTTGATGGCCCTGCAGCCATGGGCGAGAGCACGGGTTGCCCAAAGCTTGTGCGCACATATCGAGCAAATTGCATGGCAGCGCGGCAGCAGGTGGAGAGCAAGGCACTGTCGGCATGGCACCTGTTGACTCCCAACCGCCCTGCCTGCCACCCCAGCGCCCAACCGCCCTGCCTGCAACACAGCCTTTGCGCTCACCACTCGCAGAGGCCAGCGGCTGCTGCCGACTTCTTCACCATCGCTTCTCGGTTGAAGTGCGGCAAGGCCAGGTAGGAGCGACAGGCATCCACCGCCTTTATCTGTACTTGCCCACCGTCAATGAGCGGCTTGAAGCCCTGCGATAGCATACGGGTGACAGCATTGCGGTGATGCGCTGGTTCGGTGCACCGGTGACCAACTGGCTCAGCATGCCTCCAGTGCCTGCCGACTCAGCTGACCACTGCTGAATGTTGCTGCCACTCGCGCACCTTGAGGCGGGAAAGGAAGGCATCCACGTTGCTCATGAGCTTGGCTGCACATCCAGTCGAGAGGGATGAGGCACGTGACAAGGGGTCTGGCTGCAGTTCACCGTCGTGCTGCCCTGAGGAGGTTGTGAAAGTTGTCACCACTGGCCAAGACCACCAGAGACACCAAGCCAAGCTGCCACTCACATGCCGCGGCCCAGCTGCGATCTTTGGGCACGTTCTCCAGCAGGCACAGGCACACAGCCGTGATGTCGTCCACGCCCGCGGGTGGGTTGCGCAGCGCCTTGAGCTCGCCCAGGTCCTGCAGCGGGAAGGACCACAGTTCCAGGCATCTGACTCCCTGCTGCACTCTCCACAGCTTGCGGCCACACTCTGTGCCTGGTCAGACATGCCTCAACAAGCGCCCAGGCAGCAGGCCACCCCCACCTTCTTGGTCAGCGTGTTCAGCGCCTCCTCTGCCTGCTGCACCAGCGGCTCCGCGGCCGCCAGCTCCGCCTCGCAGTTGGCCTGCAACTGCGCCACCTCCTTGGCAATGACAGAGCACGCCTCCGCCTCCACCTGAGCTGCAGCGTTCTCAGCGTTGACCTGCCCAAAAAGTGAAAGGGTTGTTGAATTTGCAGCGCAGCTGGCGGGCAGCGGGGACCAGTAGCAGCCAGTGGCCACCGAGCCACACGACACAGCCGCACCTGCTGCAGCAGCAGCAATGCTACATGGCTGATGGGGAAACAGGTGTCCATGCGCCCATCATTGCGGCGTCAGATCAGCAGCCCACGCCAGCGGCAGACCTCACCTTCTCCTTCTCCGCCCCAACCTCTTCCGCAAACTTGTTGGTCTTCGTCAACTTGGCATCAACCTGTGTAGGGAAAGGGGCAGTGGCCAGGAAGCGGGTAAGGTGTCCAGCGCCTTCCCTCCCGCTGCCAACAGCAGCAATTTGCCCAGTCGCCACCCACCCAAGCGCACCTCCACAGCGATTGCGCGGGCCTGCTCCACCAGCACATCCACGTCGCCCTGCGTCGTACGCAGCTTGGCCAACCCTGCCTCCAGGCGCTGGATGGAGGCGGTCACAGTGGCGCGCTTGCCCGCCAGCAGGCCCTTGTAGAGCCGGGTCATCTCCAGGAACGACTTTGGGGTGGTGTAGACGTGCCTGCGAGGGAGTGTGACGTGAACATGGGTCGGGCAGGCTCAGATGGACCTTTTAAGGTGGCGCCCAGCATCATCACATTCGTAACATGCGGTCGCAGCGACGTTGCATGCCCACCTCCTTGCGACATGCGCATGTGGCTTGCATCTGCACCCCAGGCGGCCCCTCCACAAGTGGCACTATGCTTACGCTCCCCTCCGCACCTCCTCTCGGCAGCAAAAAACTGCCTGGCCATGGCCCCGACAGACGCGAACGCTGCGGGGATGAACGACACCACCGCCTTGCGCGTCTCCTCGCTCTCCACCTCTAGGTCTGAGAGGAACCTCTGGGCCACAGAGTGAAGGCTGGCCTCGGGCCTGTGGACAACAGGAAGGGGCAGCCAGTGGTGGTTGGCAGGGCAGCGACCTGTGCAGCTGCACCGGATGTGGTGTCGACAGCACATTGTTGCACGCAGATGGTTCGGCCAGCGCAAGCACAGCTCCCTGCCCAAACCCACCAGGGGTGGAACCAGTCCAGCACAGTGTTGTTGACGGTGGCGGGGAAGCGCTGGGAGCGCACACGGAAGCCGTCGCCCACAGGGGAGCAGGTGAAGATCAGGTGCAGGTTGTTGGACACCTGAGAGCAGCGTTGCAGGGTGGGCAGGCGAGCACAGTACATCGGAGGTGGTGTTTTTGTCAGGCAGCCTGCTCACAGCGCAGCATGCGGGCTGTGCACGGCGCTCGCAAAGTAACCTTTGCGCCTGCTTACCCGCTGGATGAAGAAGCGCCAGACATTCTCGTTGGTGTCCACCAGGCCCGCTGCCTTGGTGGCGGCGCGGCAGGCAGTGATGATCTCGTCCTTCTCCTCGGCGGCAAACAGGTCTGCGCGTCAGAGGAGGGTACAGGCTGTGTTGAAGCGATGAACGCAGTCAGAGCTAGTGCTGGTTGCACACACCCAGCGCGCCTTCAACCATAACCAGTCTGCTGAGGCCCGGCCTGCCGTGAGTGTCGCTCGCAGCCCGCCATGCGGCACCGCAAGCCCACCTGGCACCTCGCCCGAGGCGAGCAGGTCGTTGACCAGCACCAGCATCTTCTCATCCACCACCTGGCTCTCAGTCAGCAGGAAGGCCACACCCTCGTCCTGCGGCGTGCAAGTGCAGAAGTCGGGAATTGGATGCGTGGAACACAAGAAGCCGAGCAGACACCAGCAGGCAGCGTTGCTCTCCATCCCTCGAGCAGCAAGCAGGCTCGCCACAGTACTGCAGCGCACCTTAACTCCAGCCCGCTTGCACATGCGGGCAAGGTCCTCCCGGAAGTTTGACAGGGAGTAGGTGCCTGCAGTGCGGCAGGCCAGAGTGAGCAAGAGGTGTGAGGAGCAGCGGCCGGGTGGGTGGGTGGGTAAGCATGCTAAGCAGCTCCGCCGCCTCTGGCCCCGCCTTCCCCCTGCCGCCCTGGCCAACTGCTGCACTCACCAGAAATGACGATGGTCTCAAGAGAATAGCCGCACAGGTGCGCCGCCAGGCGCGCCAGGCTCTGCTTGCCTGCAGGCATGGCAGCAGGGTGGGCACAGGGTGACTGCGCACCTCGGCTGTCGGGGAGTTTGCAAAGCAGCGACAGCTGGCATCGATCCTCTGGGCGGCGGCCGGTCCTGGCTGACCCTGCCGCGAACCAAGCCGTCCCTGCGTACCTGAGCCGCCCACGCCCACAAGCAGCGCATGGCCACCCGGGTTGGAGATGGCACGGGAGATTCGGCACACGTGGCGGATGGCGTCGTCAAACAGCACCAGGTCCATTACTGCGGTGTTGGATGGGTGGGCATGAGATGCGGGGACGGTGTAGGCAGGCAATGCTATGCGGTTCCAACAATTGTTGCAAGCAGAGGCGGACGGGCGACAATTTTAAGCGCCCCACGTGCGGCCTGTATTCACCCTGCTGCCACGCCATACCTGCGTTGGTCTCGTTGTATTCAGCCAGCGTGTCACCCAGCGTGCGCTGCAGCCGCTTCCAGTCGGCGACCTCGTTGTAGGTGTCTGTACGCGTTGGGGAGGTGCAGCACCGTGAGGACTGCAGCAGGGCTGGCCAGCAAGACCCTCCCACACCGACGCAACCACATCAACCAGGCCGCCCGCCCCAGCTGCTCACTGTCGCCGCCGTGGCCAGACGCAAAGGTGCAGAAGACGAGCGGCTTGGGATCCTTGGCGCGGTAGTAATCGTCAACGTCTACACCGATGGGGCAAGGCCAACCAGATTGTTTCGGCCCGTCTGCTGGCAAGCAGCAAGAAGTGCGCAGCGTTCACCCCGCTGCGCCTGGCTGGGGCATTCGTCACTCACTCACCTGGCAGGTTGAAGTGCTTCTTTGCGACCGCCGTGATGATCTTGCCGTACGATGCCAGGTCGGAGGCACTGACCAGACGGTCAGCATCTGGTGGGGGCCATAGGGGAAAGAGCAAGGAACGGTTGAGGAGCAGGCCCATGAGTGAGATGCAGTACGCCACCCCCTCCTCGGGTGTTAAAGTGTGTAGTGCATACTGCCCTAGCACCCCTCCCATGAGGGCCCCCGCACTCACAGGTGCGGTCGCTCTCGTGCAGCCACAGGCGGATGAGCTTAGTGGGGTCGGCGTTGTAGCGCTCTGGGGTGGAATTCAGCAGGCCCTGGAACACCTGCTGCAGCTGGCGCACTGCAGACATTGAGCAGGCATAGGAAGTGTCAGCCAACAGGCAGCGGGGCAACAGGAAGGGGCCAACAGAGCATCCAGGCATGAAACACCACTGCCAGCACCGCAGTAACGCTCACCGGAGAAGTCGTAGTGATGGTTGACTGCAGTCTTGCGGAAGGTGGCGCACACGCGCTCGTGGAGGGCCAGTGCGGCTTGCAGGATCTTGGTGCCCAGCTCTTGCACCCCTGCGGGCGGGGCGGGGAGGCAGCGCACGTTGGGAGGGCTGGCCGAAAGACGGCGAGTGGGTTTGCAGTTGGATTGTCTGCCCGCCTGCACGCAGCTGCTCCCTGTCGCTCTATCAGGGCAACTTGCAGCCCCTGGAGTCTTGCCTGAGTTGAACTTCTTGAGGTGGCCATGCAGGAAGCAGCCGAAGATGGTCATCAGGCTGTCCAGCGAGGGAGTTTCGACCGCAAAGGTGGCAAACAGGCGCTGCAGGCGCGGGTCAATGTTGAACGAGCCGGCGGTGGGGTTCATGCACGCCACCAGCCTGTGAGGCGCAGAAGGCAAGGTGCACAAGTGAGCGGAGGTGGGGATCAGGCGGGGGATGTGGGCGGGTGCAGTGGCGGGCTGCAAGCACGGTGGTCTGCATTCCCCAACGCCTGGATCCCCGCTGGGAGCCATCGCTCCGGCTCACTGTGTGCCTGCGAACAGGGAAGGGCGAGGAGGCAGAGAATGCCAAGTGATTGGTTGGGCCCCAGTGTGATGGCACGCAGCTGTTGAGCTGGAGGCCAACCAAGTATGGGCGAAAATGTTAGCATTGGGCTTAGCCGGTCACCAAGACAGCGGCAGCGGCAACCCAGTCTTGCTCACCACCAATGTTCTTCAGCGTCAGCTTCTGGCGGTCATACCAGTGGCCTGCACAGACATGGGCAGCGGCAGCAACATGCCAGCCTCTTTCACCAGCAGCGTTCTCAAAGTGTGCCCGACCAAGCATGAGCCGGTCACCTGCAGCAGAACCGGCTTGATGCTCTGCAGCTGCCTGCTTATGTTTGTCCAGGCGACACCGCCCGACCGCCCTCACCGTAGCCCAGGTGCTGGCGGACAAGGGAGATGCACATCGAGGTCTCATACGCGTCCAGCCTGGGAGCGTTGAGGTCGTCCAGCACGTACAGCAGCTGGCGGCCGGCTGCAGATGGCGTTGGGAAGAGAGGGTCGCAGTGTTGATGTGGCCAGGCAACCCGTCAGTGCGGGTTCACGGCCAGGCAACCCATCAGTGCGGGTTCAGCCAGGGCAAAGCTTGGCAGCACATGCAGTAGGAATGCAGCACCTGGCGGTCCGTAGTTGTTAGCCGTCTTCTTCTCCAGTGGTGACTCCAGCGCCTGAGGCAAGGAGAGCGCACCATGAAGGGCGGCATGGAATGCGGGCAGTCACACCCTGCAGGCGCCCGCTGAAGCTCACTTGCAACTGCCTGCCTGGAACCTCGAACCGCTTCTGATAACTGCTTCCGCACCTTCTGGAATGCGCCAACTTCAGTGTAGTAGGACAGGTTGAGCGTCAGCGCCTGCATCTCCTCCGGCAGGCTCTGCAGCTTGCCCTTCACCAGCTGTGTCTTGCCCTGCAGTGGAGGTGGGGGAGGAGGGGAACCCGCTGTTGGGAGGCTGCTGTTTCGGGTGCTGCCGCCTCGGCCGCTGCTTCAAGCAGAAACGTTCCGCCGCTGTCCCTGCAAATCTACATCGGGGGCCGCACAGTGAAAGAGGCAGATTGCAACTGCACTCACCACACCGGCGCCACCGACCAGCATGATGGGCTTCTTCAGTGCGATCCTGCAGTGTGCAGGAGGCGCAGCCGAGCACAGTGAGGGCTCCCGCGTGCTCAGGCGGTGGCCGGCCAGGGCAGCTAAGCCGATCCCCTGCCAACAGCTCCTCAACATTCATGTGCCAACCGAAGTAAGTACACTCACATCATGTCCAGGAAGTAGCGCAGGGAGACCGTCTCGGCGGTGGGCACAAACATCTGCAGGCAGGCCATCAAGCGTACAGGTGGGCGCAATATTCAGAAGGTGAGCAGGCACCATCAGCACTGCATGTCGCCCCATCTGAGCAAACACCAGGAGCACTGTGCGGCTGCCGCCCACCTGGCTGATGGGCACCGAGCCGTCGTACTCGACCGGCTGCACCAGGTCGGCCCTGCAACAGGGGCGTGGCGCAGCACCGTTCAAGTCAGCATCAGCATGGCCAGTCCTCCGTGCAGCCATCACTCCACAAACCCCAGCAGCTGCTGTAAGGCAAGGCAGCTCGCATTTGCAACCGACATGGAGTTCCCAGGGGCCTCCCACTGCTCACCAGGGTGCAAACTTGGCCGCTTTGAAGCTAGGGTAGTAGTCGAAGCAGGTGCCCTTCTGGGGGAAGCGCACCGCCGTGTATGTACCCTGCAACAGGGGGCGGGCGTTTCTTTGACGCGTGCTTGTCATGAGCTAGCCTCAGCGTAGCACGCCGCATACCACTGCCAATGCATGCTGCTTCGATCATTCGTTTCTGTGCCCGCCACCCTCCCACTCTGTTGTCCACAGCCGCCCCGCACCTTCCACCACTTGTCAAACTGCTGGCGATACTTGACACCGTCCTTCTCGCCCAACGCGCCGCCAAAGGCCCAGACGCAGGCAAACACAAAAGCCAGCTCGAACAGGCCCTGCTCGCACTTGGCGGGCAGGTTCTCGGGACGCAGCAGGCCCTGGAGGGTAGAGGGATTGCCGGTGACGATTTGGAAGGGATGGAGGCGGCAGGGGCAGTGCTTGTGCCAGTAATACCTGTTGGTGGCGTCTGATCACTCAAGCACCCTCTCTCCACTCCCACCCGTCTTGCCCCGCTTGCCCACCTCCAGGATGCTGCACAGCGTGGACACAAAGTTGGGGGTGCCCAGCGGCACCAGGTGCTGGAAGCTCTTTTTCATTTCGAAGATGGCTGGCGGCACGTAGGTGTCAAACAGCTGGCGCAGCCAGCCCAGCGGCACGCTGGCGTCAGCCCACTTGGCCTTCTCAGCATATGCCCTGCGCCAGTTGGTTGCAGGGGGAGTGACGGGCTGAGTGCAATGGATGCGGCAGCAGCAGCGGCAGCAGCAGAAGCAGCGGCAGGACAGTGGCAGCTGCAGCTGCAGCTACAGCAGACGCTCAACAGCAGGAGCATGCCGTCCTCCAGCAAAGCCCTGCGGCCCCAGTCCAGCAGTCCTGCACAACTGAGCGCCTCCTGCACCGCGCACCCTACCCCACCCTACCTGGCCTCGCGGTGCAGCCACGACTCAACCATGCTGTGCCACTGCTGGCCCTCGGAGATGTACAGGATGCCGGCGCGCGTGGCGGTGGCGGGGGTGGCATAGCGCAAGTCGCGGATTTCGAAGATGAGCTACGCAGATACAAAGGTGATTGAGGAGCCTGGTCAGCAGGCAGGTACGCTGACCAGGCAAGCCCAGCTGCAGGCGACCAGACACTCGAGTCCAGCGCAGGGAGCAGCGCAGCGCACCTTCATGTGCGGCAGCAGGCGGATGCGCTCGTTGGAGGGCAGGGTGAGCAAACGGTTGTCGTCCTGCAGGGTGGAGGGATACAAGTCGAGGCAGATGAGCTGCGCCTAGTGCAGCTGGCGCGGTTGCATAACCCCGCACGGCAGGCAGCATTCAAGTCTGCATCGGCATCAATCAGCCCAGCTTAACTTGCCATGAGACTGTTCATCGACTCAATCCAGTTGGCATCTGCGCCGGAGCAGAATAACGACCCTTTGAGAGCAGCTTTGTTGGCCGCATCATGGATCGACAGGGTGCATGCTGCAAGCTGCAGGCAGCATCTCAGCAGCTGTGCAACTCTCGGTGCGACAGCCCGCAATGCGCACCCAGGTCGCCATCTAGCACGATCCATTTGGGCGCGTCGTCCGGCACGTTTGCCAGCTCGCGCAGCGTGCACGACAGCAGGCCGTCCTTCCACTCGCGTGTGGCCATGTTGATGTACCCATCTGCAGAGTGTGTGGAAGGTAAGGGGGTTTTCAGACCCCAGTGGAGGCAGCCGGTGCGCAGGCGGGATTGTGTCTAAAGGGTGGGGAGGAGATGAGGATGAAAGCAAACAGGCTACAGCCATGCGATCGCAGGCCCTGCAAGACCGCTGCGCGCCCCGTTGCAACTACTGTCCAGCCCGGCCCCTGCTCACAAAGCTCCTGCGTGTTGATGGACTTTGGGTTGAGATCGCGCACCACCACCTGCAGGAAGACAGACAGGACAACAGGGATCGGACTGCGTGCCCGGCTTGGGTGTGACCACGTTGCAACCCTTCTCCTGTCCCTCCTTCCTCAATCCTTCCCCGTCACGAGACAACTCCTGGCCCTCGCTCACCTTCTTCTTGTTGTTTGCCTGCAGGTAGGGGTTGGTGGGCGCCGGCGCGCCTATGGCGATGGCGCGGGCCAGCACGCGGATGATCTCGCTGCGGCCGCATCCGGTAGGACCCATCAGGAACACGCAATGGCGGATGGCCAGCAGCTCGCTGGGGAAGGAGGACGGGCAGCGTTAGTGGGGCGTTTTGGGCAGCGCACGTGACGAGTGTTGGAAGGAGTGTGCCAAGGCGTGCCGCAGGCGTGCGGCATATGCAGAAGGTGTTGTGTTGTAGAGGGCCGGTTGATCAGCGCTGTCTCGCAGACCACAGCCATGCGCGGTCAGCCCCACCTGAGGGACACCACGTTCTTCACAAACTCTTCATCGGCCTCCAGGCCCAGCTCCCCGGCCGCCTGGCGAATGGCCGCCTCAAAGGCCGGGTCGCGCTGCGGCAGCGAATCAGAACTTGTCAACCAGGCAGCATCACAGCTGGGGAGTCATGCCGCGCTTCTGTGTCGGACAACATGCGACGCACGCTGCCATCCTCGTACCTGGCGCAGCGGGTCCACGCCCGGGAAGATGTCGGCCAGCAGGCCGCAGAAGACGTCCAGGTCCTGGGCCAGAATCTTGGGCAGGTTGAAGTCGCTGCAAGGAAAGAGGAGCGATGAGCGCTACAAACTTTGAGTTGAACTCGATTGAAGGAGGAGGTAGCCAGTTCGAAATGTCAAATTGCGTCGGACGCAACACGTGCAGCGCAGCAAGGCAGCAACCCCAGGACGGCCCAGCCCGGCATGCTCACCGCAGCGCACGGAACAGCACGTCCTGCTCGTCCTGCCCCTCCTGCGAGCGCAGCAGGCCGCCCGCCACAACCAGCACAGACTGCAGGAAGGCAGCGCAGGGTGCAGGGCAGCATGTTGCTGGCGTGTGAGGCGGCGCGACTTCGGACAATCAGGGCAGCATGGCAGCCCCTGCACGTGCTGCTCCACGGTGCACTGCAAGCGCTGGAAAACCCACCTTGATGGCGCGCAGCCCCCAGTCTGCAGGGAAGCCAAGAGACACAGGGACGCGGTGGGTGGCAGTTAACAGTGCACAGCTGCAATGAGCTCGCGCCTTGCAGCGCTGACGCACACATTCAAATCGCATGCAGCGGCCCGCACCGTAGTGCTTCTGCGGGCTCAGCAGGTCCTCCAACAAGTAGTACAGGGCCGCGAACTTCTTGGACAGCTCCCGGGCTGCATGGGGGCATCACAGAGGGCAGCGGATTCAGGGCGTGAGCAGTCCGATCGGCAGCAGCCACGGCTGGTCGCTGCATGCAGCTGCATGGCGAGGTGCAGACACAGTATTCACAATGCTGCGCACATCAGCCAGCCACTACAACAGCCATCACCAGGCACCGGCCCCCGCACCCGTCACAAAGCCCTCCGCCATCAGCATGTTCTCCATGATGAGCTGGCGGTCGGGCACCACCACGGTGATGGGCCGGAACAGGGCCTGCAACAGAGGGATGGCAGCGCAGGCGCGAGGACTGGAGTTGCACATGAGGACTCGTGCCGGACATGAGCTAGCAGAGCAGCTTGGCGCACATGCAACCATGCACACATACACTGGACCACGGCACCCTGCGCAGCAACAGCTGCAGCCGCAGCTACTCACCTTGAGCGACTCGGGCAACTCGGCCCGGCCAATGTAGCCTGCAGGGCAGGAGGATGTGGAGGCAGTGGTTTGCCGTGAGATTGAAGGACTCGTCATCCGCAGATCAGCAAAGGCATCACCGGTTCATCAGCCGCTCCATCGGACAACCAACACCGTCCCCCCGTCCAAAGCGCCCCACCGGGGTTCATGGTGATGAACACACTTGCGCCCTCCTGCGACAATTGGATGGGCAGACGAAGCGAGCGTGGTGCGGCATTCCTAGCTGCAGGCTGGTGGGAAGCGGCTGGCCCTCTTGCAGATTGCAAACAGCAAGCTGCCGGTGACTCAGGGCCAACCCTCCCACCTCGCCACTCCCGTACCTCCAGCGGCATTTCCACGCCATCAGCGGCAACGAAAGTGAAGGGCACCGCCGGGTGCTTGGTCCCATGGCGATCCACATACTCCAGGCCGCGGCCGGGAAGCGCTGCCTTGCGCCGCTGCGCATCGAAGATCGCCTTTAACTGGACACTGTTCACAGACAGCACAGAGGGCAAAAGGCTGCAGCAGAGGAGGGAAGGTTGGCGCTTGCGCGTGAGGGGTCGACTGGAACTCAGGTTAATAGCAGGCATGGTGACCATCGCAGTGCCATGACCTGCGGTTGCATGCTGCTAAAACCTGGCTGCTCCTCCTGCTGCCCGAGCACCCGCACCAGGGCCACCCACCGGTTGTACTCGTCCAGGCAGCCCATGCTGCCGGAGGCGGCCAGCCCCTTGAACATGTCGCCCATGGTGCGGTAGTCCATCTCGGGGGCGCCTGCAGGGCAAGCATGGGGCACGTGAAGGGGCGCGGATGGATGCAAGCTTACTAGCCTTGGTGTGTGCAGCACAGGCACGCGGCACACACTTGCATGCCCACCACCAGCCCACCCAACCTGCCCCTCACGCACAATTGAAGACGTAGCAGGCCTTGCCCAGCTGCGAGGCCAGGTCCTTGGTGGTCTCCGTCTTGCCGGTGCCGGCGGGGCCGGCGGGCGCCGTGCCCAGAGACAGCCACATTGCAAGCGCAGATGTGATGTAGATGCGGTCCGTGAGGGGAGTGATGACCAGGCGCGGGCCGTTGCCCCTGCGACATGAGGCAATGTGAGGCAGTGCAAGGACTTGCTAAAGCCACACAGATGCACACAGTGAGGGGCCTGGTGCATCATGGCCATGCCGTTTGCTTGCAACATGCATTGCAGCAGACAGCAAGACAGCCTGCTCCACACCCGCTGCCCAGCTCACAGGTACTCATGGCCGTAGGGGAAGACAGCGTCGCTGATGCGCACACGCGCGTCCTCAATGTCGCTGCACATGAGCACGGAGAAATGCAAACATGTGCGTCATGTAACCAGGCATGGCATGGCATGGCATGGCATGGCAGCCACCTGCCGCCACCCCGCCATGCTCACCGGTCCCAGTACGTCCGCAGCTGCGCCTGCCAGGCGAAGCAGTCGCGGTCAGCGGTGCCGCTCTCGGCAATCTGCTGCACGATGTCGCGGCTGTGCGCGTCGATGGTGATCATGTTCATGACCTGGGAGGGAAGGCGTGTAACATGGTTGGAAGGGCACAAACGGTGCGTCAGCGCAGCAGCTTCATGATGTGCGCCTGATAACTGTGCTGAAAGCAGCCTGCAGACATGGCATGCTCCGCCAGCCCCAGTGCCCCACCTTTTGGCGGTCGGCCTTGCTCAGATCGGTGCGCGTCACCTCAATCAGCCGTGTAAGCTGCTTGACCTGCTTCTCGTTGTACGCCTGCACAGTGTAAAGCGACGCATGGGCAGTTGCACGTGAGACCAGGGGATGCATGCGGCCGGTGCCGCGGAGGGGAGGGCGTGCATCACTGGAACAGCCTCCATGCCTGCTGCCCACCTTCATGGCTCCCTTGTCGCCGGCAGCCATCGCCTCGAATGCCTCCTCCACTTCTTGCGTCCAGTAAATCTGGTTCACGACCTGCAGGGTGAGGTGTGTGGAGCTATACATTCACAGGTGATGCACAGCGCAGCGGGTCCCGGTCCCAAGAATTGCACCAGCTCCCCGCCTCCCACGAGCGAAACATGCCCATGCGCGTCAACCCACCAGGATGATCTGGGAAGGCCAGTCGAACATCCACTTGTCCCGTGCCTTGGTGGGGTAGTCGCGCACCTGCCGGAAAGGATGAGGTAGAGGGAGGGCATCATAAGGACATGGATGGCATGCCATGCAGCAGGTACAACAGCAACTGCTCACGGCAGCACCGCCCCATGTCGACTCCCCCCCTGCANACACAACCCACCGAATCGGCCAGGATGCCCCGCAGCTCGGAGCGCATCTTGTCCACAACCTTGGCCATGTAGGACTCCACCTGGTGAAAGCAAGCAGGGGGGAGAGTGCGCGTGAACACAACGCTCCAGCACCGCAGAGCACCCACCCACATTGCAGCTGATCTGCTGGAAAGATGACTTCGCTCCGCGCAACAGCAGCCCAAGCCCTCACCTTGCCCTCCAGCGGCAGCGCGGTCTTGAAAGCCACGTACTCAGTGCCCACGCATGACTCCATGCCTAGCGCCTTGGGGCGGCGGCCCTCCACCGGCGCCTCGCTGTCCAGCCGCAGCTTGTCGATGGCCTGTTGAGTGGGGGTGCAGGGCACAGGTGGTTGCATGCGGCAGCATGCTGGTCCATGGCATGGCATGACAGGGGGCATGAGGGTAGTGCCATGGCATGGCATGGCAGGAGGTAGGCAGGTAGAGTCGTGGCATGGCAAGAGACATAAAGAGTGGCGGAAGCGCATGGCATGACATGGCATCATGCCATGATGGCATAGCATGGCGTGGCGTGGCATGGCCCCTCGTGCAACATGCATCATCTTCAAACCGGCCACCTGGAAGCACTTGGACATGTGCTGCATGATGCGGTGCGGCATGGAGCCGTTGGACAGGATGTCCAGCAGGTCGGCAGCCGACACAAAGTAGAAGCGGGGGAAGGCGCGCCGCTTGGACTCCATGTAATCGGCCAGCGCCTGGGAGGGAGGGCGCAGCGGAACAGAGAGTCGCGAAGGGGGGTGGAAGGACTCACAGAGCAGCAGCATGGTGGGCAGCAGGTAGCACAGCCCCCCAGGAAGTGGATGCCCAGACGTGGATGCCTGGCCAGCCTCGCGCCTACGCATCCCACCCCACCCCAAGCCGTGCCTTCTCGCACAGCTCCAGCTCCGCCTGCTGCGTCTCCAGATGCTTGAGCAGGCCCTCCTTGTTGCAGCAGGCCACGCAGTTGCGCACCACTACAAAGTCCAGCAGCACAGCGCGCACAGCGGCTGCACCAGCGGACAACATCAGAAGATGCTAAGAGCAAGGCTTGTGAAGAACGCTGCTGCACGCCGGCACAGCATGCTGAGACAGTGATCACAGCCAAGCGCTGCTGCGTTGATCCTGCTGCTAACAGTTAAATTCAGCTCACCGTCGATGCCCGCAAAGCGCTGGGTGGCCTCGGGCAGCTCACGCCGCACCTCATCGCTGCCGATGAACAGCGACTCCAGGTCTGTGGGACGGTAGCAGTCATGGAGGCAGCTTGAGGGGCAGGGTGGCAAGTGCGACGCTTGCTTATATTGTGCACAGCAGCTCGGCCAGCCAGATGCCGGCACAGCTGCCGCCTGTCCTGATCACAGCAGCCCAAACGGCAGCCATCAACCCAAGCGGCAGGCGGCTCACACAGCCAGCTGCGCTGGATCTCAGACATCAGCTGCACCACGTCCGCCACCGCGTTCAGCTTGCGGTTCCAGTCCAGGATGGGCTCGCGAAACGTGTTCATGTAGCGGTTGGCCACCAGGCCCTGCAGCGGCGGGAGCAGGTTGCGGCAAGCAGGTTGGGACAAGCAGGTGGGCAGCTGAACAGATGCTTAAACTTGCACTGGTGGGCAGGCGTCATGCAACCGCCGATCTGGCACTGTGCTCTGCGAGTACTCAATGCAGTAGCTCCACCTGACTGCAAACAGCAAAGCCTTGCCTGCACAACTACTTGCGAGTCCTCGAGGGCTGCAAAGTCGTCCTCGCTCATCTTCACAGTGGACACCTGCACACGACCGCAAGCAAAGAGTTCGGTGGCATGCATGGCTGCAAGCCCAGAGAACCACTCACATATGCCGAGTGAGCATGAGGCAATGGCTGCCGCACCTGCTTGCCGCCGCCACCACCGGTGTGTGGCGCAAACACAAACTCCACACGTGCCCACGTCTCCCGCAGCTTGGCCAGCGCCTGCACCCAGCGAGGAGGGACAATGCTTGGCAGAACAGTGCTGCACTGGCCGTGCGTGCATACATCACAGCGCAGCGACAAGTGCAGCCCCTCAGCTGCTCCCGAGCAGGCACTCCACCCAGCAGCCTGGTCCGCTCACCGCCTCCATCTTCTCCTCCTTCTGTGCGCGGTCCACAATCTCCCCCACATCCTCTGCATACTTGTGCAGCTCCAGCTTGAGCAGGTCGGACAGGCGGAAGCTGGCGTCCAGCGTGAAGGAGACCTGGGCGGATGTGGGAGCGCGGCAGGAGGGTCAACTGGTGCTGTGAAACGAGGCCGACAGCGGCAGAGGCAGCCGCCAGTGTGGCAGACAAGGGGACCACGCAAACCCAGTGGCATGCACCACGCAGCACACTCTGCGCAACTGCACAGGACTCCAGCTTGATGCAAGCCGCCAGCCCACCTTGGTGGCCTCCCGCAGGGCGTCCCAGTGGCGGTCGCGCATGGCGGGGGAGCGCAGGTCGCCCACCAGCGGCACGCTCGCAAGGTAGTTCTTGGCCAGCTGGTCCAGGCCCTTGAAGCAGTCTGAACATTGCAGGAGGCAAAGCAATGGGGCAGTGAAGAGAGTTGACAGGGAATCGTGGTGGCAGCACGGGTTGTCGCAGGCAGGCAGGCAGGCAGGCAGGGAAGCCCCAGCCTCCCCTGCTGTGTCCCTCTGCCCAGCAGACACCAGGCCCCACCCAACGCACCATGCTCGCGCGCCTCCTTTGGCAGCGCCTTGACCTCCTTCACCAGCGCCTTGGCGCCCTCCTCGAGGGCCGGCACATCCACCGCCGTGAACAGCTGCCCAGGACAGCAGGGTGGGTGGGGAAGTTCTGGGGGCACAGCTAGCTGAAGCAGCATGCAGAATCGAATCCGCATGGCAGCTCCCCCCTCGCAACAACCAGCGCAGGTGCTGCGCAAACCCACCTGCTCGTTCCAGGCGGCGACGCGGGCCTGCGCCGCCTCCGCCTGGCGCCACACAGCGCCCAGCGCCGCCAGCTCGTCAGCAGTGGTACGGATGGCAGCGGCGGTGGCATCCAGCAGCGAGGTGCAATCAAACAGCTTGGCGAGCAACTCCAGGCGGGAGTGCTCGGCCCGCATGGCCGCCAAATCAGCGGTGGTCTGTGGATGGCAAGTGCAGGTGTACAGATTGTTGCGCCAGGCAGCTTGCAAACTGGTGCACTTGAGCACCACGTTTCAGCTGCAGCATTGCGCATGAAGTGTGGCAACAGAACTTAAGGCGCCCACCTTCTCAATGTCGGCCAGCGCTGCCTCCACACCCGTGGCCCAGGCGAAGAAGCTGCGCTTGGAGTAGATGCCGCTCACGTACTGGGGAAGGGCAGGTTGAGGGAGCGAGGGCAAGCGGATCAAGGCAAGTGGGTGAAAGGACACACTTGCGCACCTGCTGTTCAGTCTTGTGATGGGACACACGTTGCCTTCCATGACCCGCATGCCAGCACCATCCTGCCCACCTGGCCCACAGCGGCGCCAAACCGCTCGATGTCGGCCTTCAGGCGAGTGCGCTCCGCCTCCTGCGCTGCCTGGATGGACTCCAGCGCCTGCAGAGAGTTCGGCATGGGCTGGCGTTGGTGGGGCGGGCTGACGCAAAAGATGCGCAGGCTTGGCTGGCAAGGCTTGGAAGCAGCAGACAACCGCATTCAGAACCCAATGCACCTACAACCCCTGCGGCTGCACTACCCACATGCGGCACGGCGCGCTTCAGCGCCTCCCACCGCCCGCGCAGCTCCTCCAGCTGCTTCTCAATGCGGGCCGCATCCTTGACGCGGTGCTCCGCCTGCAATGGTGAGACGGAGGGACAGACAACCAATGGCAAACGCGATGCTGCAACTACGCATGCCCACGAGCAGCCAACACCCAACGCACCGTCCCCCCACCCAACCCAGTAGACCTGCAGCGTGGCACACGCCTCGCGCAGCTGGTCAAACTGCATGTCGGCGGCCCGCCGCCGGCTCTTGCACTGATACAGCGCATCCATGACCTGAGGCATTGAGGGGCACAGCAGCAAGTCTGCACCTTGACTGAACAGTCTTTGAGAGTGTGCTGGCGTCAAGCAAGCTACAACAAGCGATGCGCCACCCTTCACCTTGAGCAGCTTGTCCGTGCTCATCTCGCCGCCGGCAGTGGCCAGGCCAACTCCATGCTGCTGGTGGGCCACCCATGCCTCCAGCTCCTTGGCGGCGGAAGCCACCTCGGGCCGCATGCGGGCCAGGAATGAGACAGACTCGCGGGCGGCCAGCAGGTCAATGCTGCGAGCAGCATCCAGGCGGGAGCCACCGGGTGCGGCGGGCGCCAGGCACACCAGGCGGCCGGCGTGCAGGGCAGCGATTGGGGCCTGCAGGGCCGCAGGTTGAGGAAGCAGCAGGTTATAGGTGTGATGAAAGGCAGCTGTTGCAAAGTCAGCCCTCTCTCCAAGGCACACAGCTCACATGGCACCAGCCAGATAGGACGCAAACCCACCGGCAGGGCGGCGGCCTCGGGAGCGGCATCGTACAGGCACTCCCAGGTGAGGGTCGCCATGTCCAACAGCCAGGCATCGCCCAGCGGCTTCCCAGCGGCGTCGCTGCCCCCGAAGAGCAGCAGCCTGCCGTCGCTGTGCTCCTGCAGCAGCGCGTCCGAGCGGGGCGGCGGCAGCGCGCCAGACGCCTCCTGCCGCCCGCAGCGCACCAGCGGGCCAGCGGGCCCTGCCACCTCCAGCAGGTACAGGTCGTTCAAAGGCACGGCCTCGCCCTGCTCAGTAGCCGCACAGCCGCCAAACAGGATCACAAACGGGCCGGAGGCAGCGGCCGAGGCACCACGGCGGGCACAGGGCAGCTCGCCCTCCACAGCGGGCTCCACCCAGCTCGGCGTCTGCGGTGCAACGTGGCAGGCCGGCAGCGCAGGTGAAGCAACGGCTGTGCCACAGTGTGTTTCTGGACCGCCAACAGTACACTGCTTCACTTCAGCAACCCACCTGGCCGGCCAGGTCCAGCAGGCACAGCGCCTGCAGCAGCTGTCCCTGGTGCTCGCCGCCAAACACAACCAGCGTGCGGCCGCCCAGGACGGTGGCGCAGTGGCCGGCCCTCTCCGTGGGCACCAGGCTGCCGTCTGGGCGCTGTTGCAGCTGCGGCTGCAGTGCGGCGGCCGCCTCCCAGGCCCAGCTGGCGCCGCTGCCGTGCAGCAGGCGCACGTCCGCCAGGTCAGCAGGCTCGCCCTCAAGGCTGGTACCTCCGTACACAACAAGGCGACCAGCAGCCACCTGAGCGGCAACGTGCCCCTTGCGCGCTGCGGGCCGCTCAGCCTCGCCAGTCAGGTGCCATTCCCAGGCCTGCCCCTCAGCTGCCTCAGCAGCGGGAGCATGGCAGATGGCAGCCAGCGACTTGTCCCCGCCGTAGAGCACTAGGGAGGAGCCCAGCGATGTGAGGGTGGTGCCCGCGCGGCGCGCAGGTGCTGCGCCCGACAGCGCGTGCTGGGCCCAAGGGTCTCCTGCCTCGATGGCAAAGGGGCTGCCCCGGATGGGCGCCATGCCGCCCTCACTGCCCAGCTGGCGTCCCCGCACATGCAGCTTGTAGTGGCCGGGGGCGGGCGCCCTGCAGAGGAGCAGGAGACACCGTGAACGGCAGGCAGGTCGAGCGCACTTGCGGCTTTGCCGCAGGCGCCCAGCCAACAAACCCACGCCTGCACCGACTGCCCGCACCTGTAGAAGCACTCGTACATGCCGGTGCCGCGGTCCACCACGCGTGCGGAGCCCACCACCTGCCCAGCCTCGCTCTCCAGCGACACCTCAAAGGCGTCGCCGCCGCTGGTTCGCTTGCTGCCGGCGGTGTCACGGGCCACAAGCAGGAAGGGCATCTCCAGGCCGCAGTGGACCTGCGGGGGTGGATGGCAACGAGCAGTACGCTCAGCACGCTGTGGTCTGCCCGATGCACACCTGGCCACTGGTGGCATTACTGACTTTGTATGCAAGGCCAAGGCGCGTACCTGAGGCAGCACGCCAGGTCCGTAGGCCAGGCACGCAGACGGCAGCATGTTGGCAAAGTACTGCAGGGACCAAGTTGTGGGAGTTGTAGGGATTAGCATTCCAACACGCAGCCCAGTTGACAGCGAGGCTTCAACTGTTGCTAGCTGCAGCCAGCTCTCCGTCAAACCCCCGCCCCTTCTCTGCCCCTCTGCTCATGGCCGCACCTGGAAGCGCAGCGGCGTGACGGTCCAGCTGCTGCCGCCAATGGCCACTGCCACTTCGCAGGGCAGAGGGCCGTGCTGCTCGTGTGGCGGCGTGGTGAAGCGCACTGCCTCGCTGCTGACGTACGTGCCGTCCACAGTCGTCTCGCCACGCGGCGAGGAGAGGCGCACGCGTACCTTGCCGTCCCTGAAGGCAAGGTTGTGGTGGGCGATGCGCATGTGGCAGCAGGCTGGGCACACGCTGTGGTGTCCCCTACCCCCGAAGCTGCTAGCCATCTGCCCCTGGCCCCATTCCTAACCCCACCTGAAGCGCAGGCCGGAGATTGTGACCTCGGTGCCGCCTGCCACTGGGCCGATGCCCGGGGAGATGCCCAGGCAAGCGTAGCCAGGGCCCACAATGCTGGACACATCCAGGCGCCAGGTGTCGCCCAGCCAGCGGCTGCTCCAGCCGCCAAACAGCACCAGGCTGGTGGTGCGGGTGTCAAAGGCCCAGGCCGTGTCCTCGCGCCCGCAGGGGGCCTCACCCGCCGCCTGCAGTGTGCTCCACTGCTTGGTGCCGGCATCCAGCACCTGAGGTGGGAGGCAGGATGCGCAGCAGATGGGCTGGAGTGCCCATGCGGCAAAAGCTCAAGGTCGCATAGGCTCAACACTCAGCCAGGCCCACCTGGATGGCGCCGCTGTACTTGAGCGTGGCGCTGCTGCCAAAGCCGGCAAACACCTTGTGGAAGGGCACGCTGTCCACGGAGGAGCACAGGTGGTTGCAGACCTGCACAGCGGGGTTTGGCAGGGCAGCGGCTCAGGAGGGCTGGTCAACAGGCAGCCCGCTGATGACATGGACCAATGGGATGGCATGGCCCCATTGTGCAGCCGCACGTCGCCGCAGCGCACCTGGCCACCCATCGCGGGCACGCCGGTGCCCGTCTGCCAGGTCCAGGTGGACAGGTCCAGCAGCCAGCCGTCGGTGAAATGCTGCTGGCTGTCACGGCCGCCCAGCAGCAGCAGCTTGTCGGGCTGCTGGCTGTTGGCGGCGGTGGGGATGGCGCAGCAGCTGTGGTCGAAGCGGGGCGCCGGCGCCGGCAGCCCCACCTTGATCTCCTCCCAGCGGAAGGCGGCGGGCGAGGTGCCCGCGGCATCGCCCAGGTGCAGCACCCACACATCCCCAAAGGCGGTGCCGCTGCCGCCGTAGCCTGCGCAAGGACGGGGCGGGGTGGTGGTTGGAACACGTCTGTGAGCGCAGCAGGCAGCGTCATCATGAAGACGAGGCGTGGTGGCCGCCCGTTACAACTGTCGGCGCATGCGGCTGCTGAGGTCCTACCTCCAAAGAAGACAACCATGTCGCCAACCTTGGTGGCTGGAGGCAGGCGGCAGGGGTGGGGAGCAGGGCGGGCAGAGTATTGAAGCAGGTGGCAGGTTGCAGGGCCTGGTTGTAAACACAGTTTGGATGTCAATGTTTACGCATCTGTCTGGCCACAGTGCACCCACTTCCGCCCTGCAATGACGCAACACCCGCACATCCCTCCAGCCGGCACCCACCCGTGTGGTGCGCGCGGGCGGGCGGCGCTGTGCCCTGCGCCTCCACCACGGCCCACTGCTTGGCCGTCACATCCAGCACCCACAGGTCGTGGAAGCGCTGCTTGGAGTCGAGGCCGCCCCACACCAGCAGGCGACGTCCGTCGAGGGGCACGGCCGTGTGGCGGGCACGGGGCGCAGGCTGTGTTGGTGCAGGGGCATGTGCACATTTATCAGGTTTTTGGAGTGGCCAGCCTTGCACCGCTGCCGCCATCATACCAGCACCCACCTGCGGGCCGTGCACCGGCACGGACGCCCAGGCGACGGCGCCGTCGGCGCCCACGCGGCACACGTGGGCATCGTTCAGGTAGGCGGCCTTGCCGCCGCTGGCGCCCAGCCCTGTGCCGCCAAAGAGCACGTGTGTCTCGCCTCCCGCCAGGCTGGTGAAGGAGTGGCCGCTGCGGGCCTGCGGCTGCCCCTGGGCGCCGCCGCAGGGGACCCAGGCCAGCGGCGGCGCCGCCCCCGCCGTGGCAGCGGCGGCCATGGCTGTGTCTTGGACGCCTCCCAGCGCTGGGCCCGCGGCTGCCTGAAAACTGAGCGCGGGTGGCTGGGGGCAGGAGGGGCGGGCGAGGCGGGGGTTGCACTTGGAGTCGGTCAGCGGCTGTTGCGAGCGCTCGAAAGGGAGCCCAAGTGCACTGGCCAATTGCCCACGGTTGTCACAGATTGAATGAAGCAGAAAGCAGGCGGCTTTTGAGCAGAACGGCTGCATGGGAAAGGGGCAGGTCGAGAGATCAGCACAGCCCTTGGCGCCCCCTTCAGCACCACCCACCAACAATTGACGGTGATCGCCCACCTGCCGAGCACTCCCTGGGGTTCCGCGCTCCGCCACTGCGCTCCTGGCGAGGCCGTTGCAGTCGGGGCTCGCCCTGCTGTGCTGTGACGCCACCACATAGCCAGAACCACGCCCCAAGACCCACCCAGCCGCCGGAGGCGAAGGGCTGCGGCCATCTCTCGCAGTATGGGCCGAGCAGTGCCCTCTAGCGCCGACGACCCCCTCAGCGGTGCAGTGCCCGTCCCACAGGGCCAGCCGCCGCGCGGGGCAGGGGCCCTCAGCAGGTGAGTGCCGCCGCCGCCGCTGCCCACCGCCGGCGCCGGCGCCCCACCCAGCACCCTCATGCAAGCATGCCTCTGCTCCCCTAACTCCCTGCCGCAGCACCGCGCTGTCCGAGGCGTCGCTGGCAGCCGAGGCGTCCCTGCGCTCCCTGAGGCCCCAGGCCCTCCCCTGGGCCTCCCGCAGCGACGCAGGCCTGGTGAGCTTGCAGGTTGCAGACCGCCCCAGGGTTCAGATCGCCCCAAGGTTGGCAGTGCTCCGTCATCCTGGCTGCCAACCCGACAACTACGTCCCCATGTGCCCGTGCGCCCACTCCCCACTGCGCCGCAGGACGGCCGCCCGCTGTCGCCTGCTGCGCTGTCCC
>RRZL01000027.1:301105-328758 GCA_006782975.1 Chlorella sp. Dachan | reverse complement strand
CACCAGGCGCGCCTGAGGGCGGCGCACCCCGGCGTCACCGAGGGCCTGCAGAACGTGGCCAACCAGCTGCGCCGCCTGGCCGCGGAGCTGGAGGCGGGGCCGCCGCCGCCGGCGTAGCCAGGGCAGGGCTTTCAAAGCAGATTTTACGACTCCCCCTGCTTACTCCACTTCAAGCTCCTAAAACCTGACCTCTGAGTTTGTTGCTTGCTGTGCCATTGCCGGCTGCGCCAAATTCCACACCGACCTTGCCCCACCTGCTCGCTGTCCTGTTCCCTGGCGGAAATCGCCCACTCCCAGCTACATGATTACCTGCGTCCCTGCGTCCACTGCTATGTTTCTGCTTTGCCTGCCACGCAACAGCATATTGGCTGCTGCGGTGTGCCACAACCTGCTGTAACCCTCGGCTGTTCCTGGAGTTTGCTCTGAGGCCCCGTGCCAGCTGCGCCCTGTGCTCTTCCGCGTTTTGCATGCTACATTACACCAGGGGGCGAGCCGGGTGCAACGTGAGGTGAGGGGCGGCTGCTGCTGCGGCGGGTAGGTCCGCTCACTTGGCGGCCTTCTTCAGCGAGTTGAAGGCGCGGCGCACCTGCAGGCACGGGGGTGGGGGGCAGCGCTGTGGTCAGAAACCACTCCACAAGCAAAGCGCTGCCATGTTGCTGGCACGGCGCGCTCAGTCCTGCAAGCAGCTGCAAGCCCTGTGTCCGGTGGTTGGATGCTGCTGCTCTGCACTTCCCCAGCGCAGCAGGCTGCCAGCACGCAGCCAGAAACACGGGCCCAGACCTATGCACTGCCATCCAGCCAAGGCATCCTGCGACCGTGGCCTGCCCCGTGCCCACCTGCGCGCTGCGCTTCATCTTCTGCGCCGCCGCCTTGTAGCGGTCAAAGTCGGTCATCGCCGCCTTGGCCACGCGCTTGGCCAGCTTCTGGCCCCAGGCGCTCTTGGCAAACTTGGCCTCAACGTCTGCGGGCAGGCGCAGGGAAGGGGAGGGAAGGCAGATGAGGCGCGGGCGAGCGACGTCCATATGGGCAGCAAGGGTTGGACAGAAGAGGCCCCGATGGCTGCGGCTGCGAGGGAGGGTCACGGCAAAATGGCGCAAACAAGGGGCAGCAGCCTATGCTGGGCTGCCATTCGTGCTGCCCAAAGTGCCTGGCTGTCCGTCCCACTGCGTGCCATGTGCAGCTGGCCGCCGCGGCCCGCCACTGCTGCTGGGCTGAGCCTAACTTAGCGCCTTGCTGCCCAGCTGAGCTGATGGCCAGCCGTCAGGGCCCAGTGTGCCGCTCAGCGCTGTCAAGCTCAGCACGCTGCAAGCCTGTGGCAGGCAGAGCGGCTGCCGCAGAGCCCCAGCGTTTGGTTCGCCCGCTCCTCCTGCCGAGCGCCAGCCAGCATGTGCTGCTCCGACACTCTAGAACTGCTGCACTGCTGACCCGTGCTGAAGTTTGCTCCAGCGCTAGCTGCTCTGCTGCGCCATTCAGTGCGCCTGCCGTGTGCGGTCGACTGCTGGCTGCCGAGCTCCACCGATCCAGACGCCCTGCCGCTCGGGCAAGCTAAGAACACAGCACGCAGCACAGCGGCAGCCAGCCTGCACTCCTGGAGGCAAGCACCGTGCCACTCTGCCCGCTGGTGCATCAGCTCAACCGCACGCGGCAGCCAGCAAAAGCAACAGCAAGGCAACAGCTGCACGCACCCGCGTCCTCCAGCGCCGCCAGGCAGCAGGCGTCAACCCATGCACAGCAAACACTTTCAACAGCACACATTTTCAACAGGGACCGGCCCCGCCACGCACCCGCCTCCTCCAGCGCCTTCTTCAGCACCGCCTTCTTGGCGAGGCGGGGGATGTCCACCGTGTAGTCGGTGAGCGCCAGCCGCTTGAAGGAGATCACGCGACGCGTCTGGCCGGGGAAGTCAACCAGGGCCTGCGACACAGCAGCGGCAGGTGGTGTGCAGCAGTCAGCACCTCGGGGCAGATGCAACTCTGCGGCTGCCATTGCAGCGTCGCTGAAGGGGGCGTGCCGCGTGGCATGTGGCTGGGCAGCAGGCGGCGGCGGGCCTGGGAGCCGGCTGCAACTGGGTACAGCTTTGGCTGCAGCGCGCCGTGTGCTGCAGCATGCCGGCCACAGCTGCGTGCGCCGCAAACACAGCCGTTGGCGCCAATCAGGCTGCAGTGCTGCCTCAATGCCTGCAAGGCTGCCCTCGTCAACACATGTGCAACGCAGGCGCCGCTTGGCGCCGCTTCCGCACTTGGCTGCTGCTCGGCTGCTGCTTGCTGAGAGCTCTAACAGCAGCTAGCTGCTGCAACGCTTGATTGTGAACACTGCCAAGCCGAGCTGCGCCCAGTAGCATGCTCCGCGCTGCTTGGCGGGCAACAGCAAGGCTGCCCGTCGTTCGTGCCGCCGCTGCTGCCGCCGCCGCTTCCCATGCCCTGGGGCTGCACGCCGCGCCCTGCCGCCGCTCCCAGGCATGCTGCATGCGATGCTGCAGCTCCCAGGCCGCCAGGGGGCCCCAAAGGCACGCTGCATGGCGCGCGAGCAGAGGTGCAGCCACTGCGGCGGCCCCCAGACTCACCGCGTTGGGGCTGACCACATCGCTAATCACCACCAGCTTGCCGGCCTCCGCCTCCGGGTACTGGACGAGCGCCACGCGCCCGATGGAGACCTGCCTGGCGAACGGCATCGTGGCTCTTGTCCGGGGAACTGCAGCAGCGTGGGGGGCGGTGGCGGCGCGGTGGGCCCCAGCAGGCGGCCATGCTGCAGCCCTGGCGACATGCTCGACCCTGCCCGCCGCCTGCAGACATCCCGCACTCACCGCCGCAGCTTCCAAGAGGCCGGGGCAGGCGCGCCGCGCTCATTCAACCCCGCGGCCGCCCTCCGGCGGGCTCAGCACGCCAAAGCATGAGCTGCATTTCGCCGCCTCCTGCAGCTCCCTGGGCCACTTGAGGGCTGGTGGCGCGAGCTCAGGACATGGACACCGCTGCTACACGGTGCCCGCCGGCTGCCGCTGCGCCTGGCCTCTGCCGCTGCGCCTGGCCTGGCCTCTGCCGCCGCCTCGGCCTCGCGAGCGCTCATCGGCTTTGGGCGGTCGGTGGCCGACCCGGTTGAGCAATTAGAGGCAGTGGTGGGTGCTGGGCCACAACCATCACCGACTGCAGGAAGGCAGCGCACGGTGCAGGGCAGCTGGATGCTGGTGTGTGATCATGCCTTGAGGCGGCACGGCATCAGACCATCAGAGCAGCATGGCAGCCCCCGCAGGCGCCGCTCCACGGTGCACTGCAAGCGCTGCAACCCACCTTGATGGCGCGCAGACCCCAGTCTGCAGGGAAACCAGGACGCACATGAGCACGGCTCATAATGCATAGCTGCGATGAGCTTGCGCCCTGCAGCACTAGCGCACGCATTCAAACCGCATGCAGCGGCCCGCACCGTAGTGCTTCTGCGGGCTCAGCAGGTCCTCCAGCAAGTAATACAGGGCAGCAAACTTCTTGGACAGCTCCCGGGCTACATGGGGGCATCACAGAGGGCAGCGGATTCAGGGCGTGAGCAGTTTGGTCGGCAGCAGCCATGGCTAGTAGCCACATGCACCTGCATGGCAGGCAGCAGATGCAGTATTCACAATGCTGCGCACATCAGCCAGCCACTACAACAGCTATCACCAGGCACCGGCCCCCGCACCCGTCACAAAGCCCTCCGCCATCAGCATGTTCTCCATGATGAGCTGGCGGTCGGGAACCACCACGGTGATGGGCCAGAACAGGGCCCTGCAACAGAGGGATGGCAGTGCAGGCACGAGGACTCGTGCCGGACATGAGCTAGCTGAGCAGCTTGGCGCACATGCAACCATGCACACATGCACCGGACCACCGCACGCTGCAGTTGCAGCCGCAGCTCCTCGCCTTGAGCGACTCGGGCAACTCGGCCCGGCCAACGTAGCCTGCAGGGCAGGAGGATGTGGAGGCAGTGGTTTGCCGTGAGATTGAAGGACTCGTCATCCGCAGATCAGCAAAGGCATCACCGGTTCATCAGCCGCTCCATCGGACAACCAACACCGTCCCCCCGTCCAAAGCGCCCCACCGGGGTTCATGGTGATGAACACACTTGCGCCCTCCTGCGACAATTGGATGGGCAGACGAAGCGAGCGTGGTGCGGCATTCCTAGCTGCAGGCTGGTGGGAAGCGGCTGGCCCTCTTGCAGATTGCAAACAGCAAGCTGCCGGTGACTCAGGGCCAACCCTCCCACCTCGCCACTCCCGTACCTCCAGCGGCATTTCCACGCCATCAGCGGCAACGAAAGTGAAGGGCACCGCCAGGTGCTTGGTCCCATGGCGATTCACATACTCCAGGCCGCGGCCGGGAAGCGCTGCCTTGCGCCGCTGCGCATCGAAGATCGCCTTCAACTGGACACTGTTCACAGACAGCACAGAGGGCAAAAGGCTGCAGCAGAGGAGGGAAGGTTGGCGCTTGCGCGTGAGGGGTCGACTGGAACTCAGGTTAATAGCAGGCATGGTGACCATCGCAGTGCCATGACCTGCGGTTGCATGCTGCTAAAACCTGGCTGCTCCTCCTGCTGCCCGAGCACCCGCACCAGGGCCACCCACCGGTTGTACTCGTCCAGGCAGCCCATGCTGCTCGAGGCGGCCAGCCCCTTGAACATGTCGCCCATGGTGCGGTAGTCCATCTCGGGGGCGCCTGCAGGGCAAGCATGGGGCACGTGAAGGGGCGCGGATGGATGCAAGCTTACTAGCCTTGGTGTGTGCAGCACAGGCACGCGGCACACACTTGCATGCCCACCACCAGCCCACCCAACCTGCCCCTCACGCACAATTGAAGACGTAGCAGGCCTTGCCCAGCTGCGAGGCCAGGTCCTTGGTGGTCTCCGTCTTGCCGGTGCCGGCGGGGCCGGCGGGCGCCGTGCCCAGAGACAGCCACATTGCAGCTGCATGGCAGGTTGCAGATACAGTGACAGTGGTCGGTACTGCGAACATACAGAATGTCTTGTTATTGGGACGGACCTACTATAAGCAACGCTGCCAAGCGGTCTGCCTGCGGCGGTCCGCCCTTTCCACCAGCTCGGCTGCGAACTGTCCGTCGCCGGCCGGCGGCATGCCGTGGCAGTCGTATGTGGTTAGATGCACGAACCAACTGTGTCACTGCAATCACAGTGCTGGTGCTTCTGCCATGGAGCATCTGCTCAGCATCCATCCCCTCCAGCCCCCACGTGTGGTGCTGGCTGCGCGAGCCCGCTGCCCCGCTGGCCGGCATCCGGCAGGGTTTGGGCTTGGGTCGCTTGCGGGCCTCCCCCGCCTGCTGCTGCTTCAGTTACGCACCTTCGATTCATCGGCGGTCAAATGGGAGGCTCGTTCTCCAGAGCGAACGCCTGTTTCGTGCAAACCGACCGCCCAGTGCGCGCGTGGAGCTTGCGGGCCGTGCATGCACTCGTGGGGCGGCCATGAGTTGATCAAGAAACCAGGCAGCCCAAGCGCTGCTGCGCGCAGCTGCCCGCTGCCGCCGCTGCCGCCGCCGTCTTCCCCCCGCCCTGCCGGCAGACGCAGCTGCCCTGCCCTTTCTCCCGCTGCCAGGTGTACCATGATGGTGATGCCGTGCAAGCGGTGGTGTGCCTCAACCTGACAGAACCGGTGGACGTCACCGAGATTGAGTGCCAGGCGAGCACTCAATCCGGCCCGCCTTGAACCCTTTGCCGTTGTACCAGGGGAGCGGGTTGCCTTGCTGGCCGAGGTTGCCGTGTTGACGCCGCAGATCAAGACTGCCATTGAACCCGTGCAGTTGACGGGCGTAGAGTCGACGTACTGGACGGAAACGCATGACCACGGCACAGGTGCGCATGGCATGCTGGGTTGCAAGGAGGACTCTTTTCTGCAGCAGGCAGCTTGCGTGCGGCTGCCGCATGTTTTGCTAGCCTTCGCTGCCAGGCAGCTTCATGGTCCATCTCCAATCAGGAAGCCACCGCTACACGACCACCGAGACGCATGGCGGCACGATGCAGATGCTCAACGTGCGGGTGCAGCTGCCGGGCGGCAACCGCCGCATCCCGCCCGGGTGAGCAGCAGCCGCAGCCGCAGCAGCATGGAGGGCATGAATGCAATGACTGGGAAAATGTTGCCGCGCAATCCTGCTGCTGCCGCCGCAGTGCAGCGGGCCGCTGTTGCTGCTTGCCGTTGCATCCGAATGCTGCCCGGAAGTGTGCTGGCAAACATCAGCAACGGTGCATCGCTGACTGATACAACGTGCAGGCAGTACCAGTGGCCCATCGTGTGGGCGCTGCCGGCCGGCCTGCCCAGCTCCTTCCGAGTCGGCAGCGGCGGCGATGGGTGCGTCCCCTGCCTGCCAGGCTGCACATACCAGCGGTCAATGCACCCACACACAAGGCATGGTCTGGATGCATGCCCAGCATGTGTAAGCAGTGATCATCGGGTTGTTAAGCGCGTGGCTGCCTCCGCCTGCCTCTGCTGTCAGGGCGGAGGTCACCTACCAGATCAGCGTTGTGTTCCACACCCCAGGCTTCTTTTCCAAAGCCATCAAGGCGGTGCAGGTGCGCAGCAGCAGAGCCTGCGGTGCAGCTTGTTGCGCCGCTACGTTGCTTGCAGGCGGTGGAGCGGGGCATGCGGTTGGCCTGCATGTGGACAGGGCAGGCATGATGGAATGCCCATCAAATCACCAACACCACACAACGACTTCTCCCCTCGTGTCTGCAGGTGCTGACGGTGCGCCAGCTCATGCCGGCGCCCGCTGCCATTGTGGACCAGTCTGCGGTGGGTGGGGTGGACGGAGGGCTTTGGATGTGGCCACAGGTAGATGTGGCTCCCATCGCAAGCAGATATGATGCTGTTGTGAGTGCGGGCGCATGCAGGCCGTGTGAGGTCAGGTTGATGTAAAACAGCTCCCGTGCCTGCGTCTGCCTGGTGCAGGAGCTGCAGCTGGTCTCCTGCTGCTGCATCAACCGCGGCTCGGTGAATGCACACGTGCGAGTGGACAAGGACAGGTGGGCGTGGGGCAGCCCGCTTGGCAATGGTACCTGCCGGTTTGCTGCGATTTGCTGCTGGTTTGAACTATGCAGCACCGCCAACAGAGCCGCCGCTGTGCTATCAAGGCACCAGTCCGCCTACACTTGTTGCAGGTGCCAGCCTGGTGAGGAGGTGACCGTGATTCTAGACCTGGACAATGGCCGGTCCAAGCTGCCGGTGGATGGCATCGAGGTGGGCACGGCCTGAGGAGAGAATTGGACTGTGGTTGCTGCTGCATGTGCTGAACCACGCATGCACCAGTATGGGCAGCAGGCAGCGGATGTGTTGCCAGCTCGCACCGTACGCTGAGTGCACTGCTGTGGTGACAGGCATGCACAGCTACACACAGCGTGCACCACTTGGTGGCAGCCTGCCCTGCCTCAAAGCCCCTCCAGCCAGCTCGCATCATCGTTGCATCCATCCAACTGCGTGCAGCTGTCGCTGAAGCGGGAGGCCGTTGCGTACGAACGGCCCGGCTGCAGCGGCGGCGACACGCGGCGCTTCTTCCAGGTGCGTCTACTGTCCGTACAAATGCCCAGGCCGCCCTGTATCACTGCCCTGCTCCAAACACCAGCATGCAAGCAATGATGCTCCAGGTTGAGCGATCCTTCCAGTCGGCCCACTGACTTGCGCAGGAGCTGGCCAAGGCGCGGCATGAGGGCGTCCGCGCCTTCACAGCCACGCAGCGGTGCGCTGCTGGGCAGGATTGTGCTGCTGGGCGGGATTGTGCTGCTGGGCGACCGGCTGCGAAGCCGAGAGGCTGCGGTTGCGGCAGTCTAGCGCCCCTGGCCTTGCATCAGCGCTGCTGAGGGAGGAGACGCCGACGCAGCATGCCAGCGCAGGGTGCCTTGCTACCTTCTTGGCTCTGAGCTGCCAAGACCTATTCATTCTGCCCCTCATAATTCCCGCCGCTGTGCTGCTTGCCCCCCACGCTTACCTCCAGGCGCATGGTGATGCGGCTCCCAGCCGACCTGCAGCCCAGCATGCAGGGCGCGCTCATCCGCTGCGTCTACTTTGTGAAGGTGCGCTTCCGGAAACGCGACCCCTTGAACGGCCTTGCATGCTGCTAGTGCGACTTCTACCGTGCACCTTGCAAAGGGTTGCTGTTTGCCATCCCATCGTGCTGACGTGCTCTTCTACTTGTTGTGCCGTCTTGCTTCACAGGTCAAGCTGAACATTGGCAGCTTCGTCAAGGACGTGCGCCTCAAGGTAAGCTTGCTGCGTGGCTAGCCTGCCACAACAACCTAATAGATGATGCGCGGGCCAGGGGTGGCAATCCCTGAGTGCCTGCTGTAGCCTGCGGGAGCCCAGCCCTTGGGGCACCACTGGCGACCCACGCTTGCCGGGGCCACAGGGCTTGCGTCACAGCCACGCCCTCCTGCCTACCCCAACCCCCATCTTCCCAGGTGCCCATTGTCGTCCTGGCGCCCCAGCCGGTGCCCACACAAGAGGAGCCGTTTTACCAGGAGCCCCCACCCTTCTGGCACCCAAGTGTGGTCACATCGCCCCAAGCCATTGACGTGCCCTCCGCGCCGCCGCTGCCACCCGAGCTGCTCCAGCCCAATGCACCCTTCTGGACGCGCACGCTCAGCAACACCGGAAAGGACGGCTCAGCGGCAGCAGCGGCGGCGGCGGCAGCGGTGGTTGGCGTGGCGGCGCCGCCGCCGGCAACGGCAGGAGCGGCGGCGAGCAATGGCGCAAAGTACCCGTCTGTCTAGCACCTTAGTATGCACTACACTTGCTGAACTACCCACTTTGTCATGGATGATTGCTGCTTGTTTAGAACTACCAAACCTGCTGCTGCCGCTGGACTGCCGCCGCCGCCACCACACCTTGGACACTTTTGACCTCCCTGGCAGCACCTGTCTATTGCAATTGGCGGTGGACCTTGATTGCCTCGCGCAGCTGGCGAGCCGACATTCAAACTTGCAGGAGCTGCGCGGCGCAGGGGGAGTTGGAATAACGTATAAAGACCTCAGGAAGCTGAGTTGGCATGGAACACGAGCTGAGTTGGCATGGAACACATGTTCCCCAACCTGTTTTCCTTGCCTGTGCTTCTGATGCTTTGAGCGACCGTCCAGGATGCAAGTGGAGGACGAGCAACGTGTGCAGGGCCTGGCTGACGGATGCTTGCTGGTCCTGCGCACTGACGCCACGCCCCCAGGCATCGCTGAGCTCGCCCAGCAGCTCTTCCCAGCTGCCTCAGCCCTCAGGTAGGGCGATACAGCAGTGGGCTGGACACCGCTGCCGCCGCCGTTGCGGCACCGCCGTCAGTGTCAGCGCAGCTGCCGCCCGCTTGCGTCGCTGCTGCACCCGTTCCGTCCAAGCGACTTGCCCGCCGCGAACCCATTGCTCCGCCCACAGATTGAATGTGGTCACTGGAGACCCCCAAGTGCTGGCCTCAGTTGGTTCGCTGCTCATCGCCGGCCCCCTGGCGCTGGCGCTGCTGCCGCTGCATGCGTCCGCGGCGGGCGCGGCGGTGGTGCGGCAAGGCCCGGTCTTCCTCGCCGAAGAGGGCAGGCAAGCGGCTGATGCGTATGGTTGGGCGTCAACCCAGTGGAAAAGGCATGGCCTTGCTCTCAAGATTGCCCTGAAACCCCTCAACTGCTCCCCAGGCCTCACCGTCAGTTTCAAGCCATGCCCTTGCTTGATGCACCCTTCAGAACTGCCCCGCCTGCACCCACACTGTCCAAGCGCAGGAGGGGCCTGGCCTGCTACGACTTTGAGGGCGGCGCAGTGTTCTGCCTGCCCATTGTGGCAGCAGGGCAGCAAGCCGGCCCGGCGACGGCGGGCGGCAGCGGTGCGGCAGGCAGCAGCATGCAGCGCCTGCCCGCGGCGCCGCGCTGCCTCGGCGCGCTGCTGCTCAGCTTTGCCTCTCCGACGCAGCTGGACGCAGCGCACGCGCGCAGCCTGCTGCTGCTCTCTCGGGCGGTGGCGCCCGGGCTGCTGGCGGCGGCAGGGCCCCTGCTGCAGCAGTGCGCCCTGGTCCTGGGTGTTTCGCAGCTGCCAGCTGAGGAGGGGGAGGAGGAGGAGGGCAGCATTTACCTGACTGAGAGCGAGGAAGAGGAGGAGGGGGAGCTGCCTGCGGTGTGGGAGGAAGAGGANGCGGCGGGCAGCTGCCGGGAGCAGCCGCCTGGGCCGCCCGAAGACCCCGGCTCCGCCTCTGCAGCCCTGGCTGTGCAGCCCCAGCCAGGGGAGCAGGCAGAGTCAAAATCGGAGGTGGCGGCGGCAGCGGGGGAGCGGACCGCGCGGCGCAGCGGCAGCGGCAGCAGCGGCATGGCGGCGCCTGCCGCCGCCGCCACAGCTGCGTTGGTGGCCGCTCCGCCGGTGCCGCCATCCCCGACCGCAGTTGCCAGCCGCATCGCCAGCTTTGAAACCAGAGGTAGCTTGGAGATGCCCCGCAGCCCCGTGCCCCTGCAAGAGGCACGGCAGCCGGTGCAGCCAATGTCGCCTGCGCCGCACCTGTCTGCTGTGCCGCCAGCCCAGCCGCCAGCCAGCCCTCTGGCTGTGCCGGTCGGCAGAAGCCGGCTGTCGATCGAGGGGCCCAGGTCAGCAGAGCCGCAGCCACCCCAGGGGCCGGAGAGCCCCTCTGTGGTCAAGGCCAAGGCCAAAGCGGCGGCAGCGGCAGCAGCAGCGGAGGCTGCAGCGGCAGCGGGGCCCAGCACCAGCGCTGCTTCCGACACGGGTGGCGGCGCCGGCCCCGGCTTCTCAGCCCCTCTGCTGCTCAAGGTGTCCCGCACCACGTCGGAGGCCAGCCTGGAGTCGGCGGCCAGCGCCATGCTGGCAAGGGAGGCGGGCAGCTCCCTGCTGCGCCTGCTGCGCTTTGAGGACCCGGCGCTGGAGGCGCGCTTTGCACGCTGGCTGCACGCCCAGCTGTGGCGGGTGAGCTGCTGTGCTGCTTGGGGGGGGGGGGGGGGGNGGGGGGGGGGGGGGGGGGGGGGGGCTATGGGCAGCAGAGCCAGCGTGAGCCGGGTGTGATGTGACCGACCCTGTGCTGGCTGCGGCGGCAAGCACATGGCCTCCAGGCACGCTTCCACTCAGCCCTGCCAGCGTTGCCCTGTCCCCACCCCCACCCACAGACCGACTTACTGTCCATGTGCCTAGCAGTCACGCTGCAGCTCAACCTGCTGTGCACCGGCGGCAGCGGGGCCGCCGCCCTGCCCTGGGCAGCGCTGCAGTGGGCCACCGTGCTGGCGCCGCTGGCGCTCATGCTGGGCTGGCGCACAGCGTGAGCCCAGCAAGCCCAGCATGCGCAGCACGCACGGCATGCGCAGCTGTGCAGCTGTCTGTGTGTTGGCAGCCTTCCCCGTTGGGTGGATATGTGCCTCCCACTCCTCGCTCGCCGCGCGTCCCAACCTGCCAGCTTGCCGCCTGGCCTGACCAGGATTCCGCTCCGCCCTGCCTTCCTCCCCTGCCCCGTAGGTACATGCGGTACCGCGACCTGATCATGACCCTGTGGTACCTCTCCTGCGGCTGCTGGCGCCTGTGCGCAGCTTCGGGCGGCGGCGGCGCGGCGCCCAGCGGCGGCCAGGGCAGCTGGCTGCCCTGGCTGGGCCCCGTGTCTGTGGTGGCCCTGGGCATGGGGGCCCAGCTGTGCAGCCTGGCCGCACGCACGCAGGTGATTTGATGGGGTGCAGGCTGAGGAGCGGCTGTGTGGAGTGTTGGGAGCAGCCGCATGGAGCGCTTGCCTCCGTGCCGCGTGCCACTAACTGCCGCATCTACTCGCCGCCCCTTCTTTGCAGAGCCGGCTGTGCGTGCAGGCGCCGCTGCAGGGGCTGCTGTTTGGCTCAAATGCATCCGCGCTGCTGCGCAGCTGCCATAGCAGCGTGTCGGACGTGCTTCAGGTGGGTACCCGTCTCCACCTGTGCTGTGGCTGGGTGCAATGCTGTGCCGTGCATGACACGCGCGAGCTGCTCTGTGGCCATCACCTGCTGTTCACATGTGCCACTTGCATTGCCGCCACCTGATGCAACAGCTGCTCCTCTCCCCCTGCCGCAGCAGGCCTTTGCTCTCACCGTGCTACTGCCGCTCGCCGTGCTTTACAAGCTGGAGGTGGAGGCTCGCAGCGCCTTCCTGGTCCGCCTGCCCCTGCTGCCTCCCGAGCTGCAGTCGCAGCCGCCTGTGACCACGGCTGGCTAGGCCTTCCGCCTGGCAAGGCCGCCTCAAAGGCTGTTTCCCTGTCGTTGACTGTGCAACCATTGGGGGGCGGGTACGCCCCACGCCCAGTGCGCTCCCGGTCCTGTTTGACTTGCATGCCAGCATGCGCTTACCCTCTGCCCTTTGACAGAACTGCCCAAGCCCTCTCACTTCGTCGCAATTCATCCTTCAACTGCCCATTTCCGTAATCCACACCTGCCTGCAGCTTTGTGCAGTGCAAAAACAAGTCAGAATTGCACACCCAACTGGTGCAGGCCGCGGCCCGGAGTCGGCGGTTGGCGGGGCCCCATGGCATGGTGTGTGTGCCCTGCGGCTGCCCGTGTGTGTGCCCATGCCACCCTCGCCACACAGCCCAGGTTGCTGTCAGCACAACACGGGCAGCGGCACGGCCGCACAGGGCTGGTGCCCACACAGCCACACACACAGCCGCCTTGAGTGTGCACTGCGCACGTCTGCACAGCGTGCTGCAGCCCCACGTTTGGCCGGCCGGCATTGCTCGATGTCAGTGAGGAAGACTGTTGCGTTCCAGGACACACAACAGAATAGTTTCCAAGTTGAATATCGGCAGTATCATAAAAGCCGGTCACGGCCAGCTGCACGCTGTGCCGCCGCAGCCATTGGCGGCCCGCGGGCTGGGAGGGGCCTGCCAGGTCGCAGGCAGGGCCCCCACACGAGCCGGAGGGTCGGGCAGCAAGCGTCCGCAGGTGCGGTTTGGCTTGCTGCCGTCATGGGCGAGCGGTGCCACTGGGCTGCGGCGGCAGAGCGCACAGGCGGCGCGCCGGCGCAACAGAGAACGCGGAAACCGCAGCGAGTGCGGGGCGGAGAGGCGGCTCACGGACAGAAAAAATCGCCAGCACCGCAAATTAAGTATAAGCCAGGGTGGCGGGTGAAGGGCACCATCGCCCGCAGCACGCTGGTTCTCGGGGGCGGGCAGCCGCTAACCGCTGGCTGTCTACACGTCCACTTTGCAGACCTTGCGGCCGGGGTGTGCGATGCACTCCTCAGGCAGCGGGTCCCGGCCCGCCAGCAGCAGGCGCACGTCTGCGGCGGGTTTGGAGCAGCGGGGAAGGACGGAAGATGGCATAGCGGTGAGCTCAGCTGCCTGGCTGCCTGATGAACAACCCCGCAGGCGGCATCTGGCATGTACCGTGGCTAGCAGTGCGGGGCAGCATGCCGTACTGCGCCGGCGCTAGGACCAAACTGTTCATTTCGCAGCAGCCGTGCCTCTCTCCTGCACACTGCGCCTGCCTGGCACCCGACCCGCAGCTTGCTGCCGCCACACCAGGTGCCGCGGTTCCAACCGCCACGCAGGCTGGCACCCACCTCCCTCAAAGTCGGCAGGGTCGAACGACGGCTTGTAGCGCTTGCGAGCCACCCCATTCCGGTCCACCAGGAACTTGGTGTAGCTGTGTGTTGCATCGGTTGAGGGGATCAGGAACTTGAGAGTGAGTGGCAGGGTTGCGTGCAGCAGCCACCGGCTGACTACAAAGTGTGGGGCAGCACGACAAGACACGCCCCCACCCCACCCCACCCACCCGCCCCAGCCAACCGCTCCTCACAAGCCCTGCCTGCGCTCACTTCCACTCAATGCGGCCGGGCTCGCCCGGCTGCGGCCCGAAGGAGGAGGGCAGGCTGACAGGCTGCTGGCGCTTGAGGATTTGGTAGATGGGGTGCGTGCCGGCGCCGTTTACCTCGATCTTGTCAAACACATCAAACTGCGGGGGGTGGCAATGGGGAGGCAGCAAGCAATGCCGTCTCCACAGCAGGCCAGAGACGCCGTCAGTCGTGATGCACACCTGCACCGTGCAGTTACTTGGCTAGCAGCCCCGCTGCTTGGCTGGGCGCAGGCCAAAACGAGGAGGCGTGCGTCAAGACGGCTGCTTGAGCCACAGCAGTGAAGCGGACGCCTGCCAACCACCCCGCAGCAAGGGCCCACCTCAAAGCCAAACTTGCGCCAGGCCCACTCCCGTTCCTCCTGGGAGGTGCCGGGCGCCTGGCCACCAAACTGCGGGCAGAGCAGCAGGAGCAGCCGCACGCCGTGTTGAGCAGTTGTACGCGCCCTGCTCAGCTGCCCACCAAACCTACAAGCTGCAGGCACAAGATTGGTCTGCTCCTGCATCCCTGCTGTCCTAAACGTCGAGATGGCGGACTGCAGCTAGAGTTATCGGAAGCATCTGGGATGCTGAGGAAGGTCAGCCCATACCTGGTTGCAAGGGAAAGCGCAGAGCGTGAAACCCTGGTCCCTGCCGCAGGAAGGAAGAAGGAGCTGCTTCGGTTGGCAGCTGGGATGGGAGAGCTGCACGCACATTGATTCCTTGGCAAAAAGCGGCGGCGGTAGTGGCGGCGGCAGCGGCGGCGGCAGCGGCGGCGGCAGCAGCAGCAGTCACATCAGCAGCAGCAGCTGCGGCCGCTGCAGCAGCAGGGGCGGCAGCTGCATCAGCAGCGTGTGTGCTGCAGACACCGACGGTGATGCAGCTCAGTGCCTGCCACCTCACTTGTACTTTTCGTACAGCGACCTGGCGCCAGGGTAGTTCACGTTCTGCATGTGGGGGTGTGGAGAACTGATCAACGGCCACCCAGCACATGTCGGTCGGCGCTGGGGCAGCAACAGCGCAGCGGCAGCGGCAGAAGAAGCGGCGGTGCGCACCTGCAGGGGTCATTCACTGGCGACGTTGACCACCAGCAGCACCTGCAGCACGCCCAGTGAAAGGCACGGTTAAATGCAAGACATGTTGGCTGGCAGTCACATCAGAAGAAGTGTGGGATGGCATTGAGCTGCCATGCAAGGGGCGACACCATCGGCAGGCACTCGCCCCCCACGGCCGCAGACAGCTCCAGCGCAACAACCAGAGGCGCAGCCCACCCACCTTGCCCCTGTACCGCTCCAGCGGCACCTCCTCGCCGTACATGAGCGCTGACAGGTCGTAAATGCTGTCGGTGGCAGGGGAGGGTGCCGCGCTGGCGGGCCCCGCACCGGCGCCGCCGGGGAGCAGGAGGCCGCCCAGCAAGGCGCCTCCCGCCAGCAGGGCCTCCCGGCGACCAGCTGAGCTGGTCACATTCTGTTCGTGGTGGGCCCCATAGGCGGCGGCACGCACGGCCAGGGCCGCTCTGGGCCGCCCCACGGCCGGCGCCGCCCTGCCACAGGCGGGCGCGCGAACGCAGAGCTCCATGGCCCTTGCAAGCTTGGCTAAGGGCGATCGAGCGGCAAGTACGCCGTTCCGACAGTGTCTCAGTGGCCCCCACATCTCACATGCAGCGCTCGGCGGGTGCGCCCGATCGGCCCCCTGCCTGGCGCTGTTCCCCCTTGTGCGCCGATCTGTTGATTGACACGACGCTGCCTCCCCCTCCCTCCTCCCCAAAGCCGCTTAAACTCGGCAGCACTCTTTCGGGGGGCCTGGGCGCGCATGCGCGGGCCGATCTGCTAGTAAATCCACTGCACAGCCCTGCAGCCGACCCAGATGCCGAGCGTGACAGCGCTGCGGCGCTGGCTGGTGTTTGTGGCGCTGCTGAGGCTCTTCTCAGGTGTGGGGCCGGCTCAGGGCACGGGTGCAGCGGCCGCAGCATTGCCAGGGGCGGCCCCCGACCCTTTCACCCTGTCCCCCGCTCCCCTCCGCCCGCCTTCCGCCGCAGTCGGCCTGGGCTATGCAGCCCCCCACCGCTTCCAGACCAACTTGTACACCAAGCAGCCAGAGGGAGGTGCGCGCTGCTAGTGGGGGCAGCTGCAGGGCCAGGCCTGGTGTGCAACACCGCCAAGCGATGGAGCTGGTGCTGCTGTGGCCGGTCACGCGGCGCCCGAGGCTGGCCGGTCATGCGGCGCCCCGGGCCGCTCACCGCCGGCGCCTGCCCCCCTGCCTCCTGCCTTCCCTGGCGCAGTCACTGACTTGGCGGGGCGGATATTCGCGACGTGGACGCTCACGTCATGCATGCTGTGCCTGATCTGCGCACGCAACCCGTGCGTGCCCGCCATCTACGGTGCGCTCTTCTGCCCCGCTGGTGTGCTGCTTGGCCTTGTGAAGCAGTTGCGTGTAGCTTGGCCGTGTCAAGCATGCTGCATTGCAGCTGTGCAGCCGCGGTTCTGTCGTTCAGGCTGCACAGCTGAGTTTGGTGTTGGCGCCATGCTACGCCCCGCTGCCGCCGCTGCAGTTGCTGCTCCTGCCCACACTGTCATCTTCGTGCTTCACGTGCTGTATTGCTGAGCCTCCCGCCCGACGCAACCGCCCGCCTGCCGTCCTGCCCCTGCCAGGCGCCACCCTGGGCTCCTTCCTCATCGCGCTGCTGCACTTTGCCATGGAGCTGATGCTGTTCAAGACGCTGGGACTGGCCACCGCGCTGCAGCCCATGATCGTCGCAGGTGCGCTTGCGTCACCACACCCTGGAGGTGGCTGCCATGCAGACGCAGGGTGCTGTCGCAGGGGTGGACGCGGAATGAATTTAGTCGAAACGGGGAGGAGCTGTGAAAAGATGCGGGCAGGCAGCTGGAGCGCAGGGCCACAGCTGCCGCATGGAGGGTCTGCAACTGCATTGCACCTGCCCTCACTGGGCGGCATTAGGTTTCCAACCGTTCGTTGCTGAGCTGCAACATTCACAGCCAGCGGGCTGCTAGCGATCGATTTGCTGGCCCCCGGAACAATACATCGATTTGGTACTGCCTGACCTGCCTCCATTTCCGCTTCCCTTCAGGCATCTCGTCGCTGTGGATGGGCCTTGGCTGGAACTACTACACGCTGGTGGCGCCGCGCGCGGAGCCCACCATGAGCGAAGACATCACCGTCACCCAGAAAGACGATTGAGGGCGCACCGCTGTCGAGGCGCGGCACCTGCCAGCACATGAGCCCTCCTGGCGGAGCGCCAGCTGAGCCGCTGAACCGCCGCTGGCCGGGGCATGCGGCTGCAGCTGCGCAGCTCAATGGTGCGAGCAGCCGGCCACACCAGCATGGCTGAGCGCTCCGGCTGGATGGCCGGATGCACAGCACCAGCCTCGTCGCCACCGTTCGGGCAGCCATGCATGTGGCGTCACCGGGGTGCTCGTGCGCCTGGCTGCTGCGGCAGCCTCCTGAACTTGAATCCTTGCCATGCAGCTGATCACTGTTTCTACCCTGCTCCCTCTCTGCATTTTATGCGCCACATTGCCCAGCGGGCCGTTCTTTTGATCTTTCTGCTGCAGCGCCCCGCCGCCACCCGCCCGCCCGCCACCCCGCAAGCCCCTGGGGGCGTCTTTACGGGCCGCTCACCGCGGATTACAATGCATGTAATGCCGCCGCGTGCTGAGGTTGCGATCCAAACGCGCAAAGCAAAGGCCGGGCGCCTGCATTGCCTGGGCCCGCCACAGCAGAGCAGGTGGGCACCCAGCCCTGGCCCGCGGATCGCGTCTTGCATTGCTAGATTTGACGCTTGCACGTTGCTACGCCCCCTGCCAGCCCCCCTGCCGCCCAGACTCGCACCCCAGCAGCACTAGCAGCAGCAGCCATGGCCGGGGAGGAGCCCGTTGCGCAGCAACCGCAGCAGGATGGTGAGTGAGCACTGTAGGGGGGCTGCCGGGGCCTGCCGGCGCCAGTGGCAGCGCATGGCGCGCCATCAGCGGCGGCCCGCGCTCCTGGGCGCCCGCCGGGGCGCCCAGCCTCACCTGCATGCCCAGGGGCCTCACCCGGACCGCCGCCGCCGCCCGCAGGGGAGCCCGACTTCTCCCAGAAGCACCCGCTTGAGACCAAGTGGACGCTGTGGTTTGACAACCCCAACGGCAAGCAGAAGCAGGCGACCTGGGGCCAGACGCTGCGAGCGGTGTACACCTTTGACACAGTAGAGGACTTCTGGTGGTGCGTGCGGGGGCGGGGGCGCCGGGACGGGGCGCAGGGCAGGGAGCCGGGCGGGCGGCGCTTCGGCGGCGGTTGCCTGGCTTCGCTAACGACTGCAGTAACATCGCCGATGCTGCTGCTGCCGCTGTCGCCAATCCGCGCTGGGCCTCACCCAACCTGCCCTGCGCCGCCGCCTTGTTGCAGCCTGTACAACAACATCATCCCGCCCTCGCGCCTCTCCCCCGGCTCGGACCTCCACCTGTTCCGGGAGGGCATCGAGCCCAAGTGGGAGGCAAGCCGCTGCTTGGTTGGGGCTGCGCGCTGCCTGCTTGCTGTTGTGCCGCGTCACACCTCGGTTGCATCACTGGTTGGGATGGGGCAATTGCCTGCTCTGGAGGGCTGGGCGCCAGTGTGTGGGGTGCGCACATGGGTGTGCATGCCGCCTCTGCCTACAGGCACCGAGCAGGGTAGGAAGAGCGCTGCAGGTGCACTCACGCTGAGCATGCTGGCGCTGCCCCGCCTGCAGGACCCGCGCTGCGAGCACGGCGGCAAGTGGACGGCCATGGTGCCCAAGGGCAACAAGCAGCTGCTGGACACCATGTGGCTGCACGGCGTGTTGGGCAGCATCGGCGAGCAGTTTGACGACGGCCAAGAGATTTGCGGCATCGTGGTCAACGTGCGCCCCAAGCAGGTGCGCGCCGCTGGCAGCTGGGCTTGCTTCCATGTTCAAAGTAGTTGCATACATGCGCCAAGTGGAGCGGCATGGGGGCCAGCGTGCAGCCCCAAGCAGGTGAGAAGGTGCTTGCGGGCAGAAACCGGCATTTCGGCGCTTCACGTTGCTGATGCACCGGCACATGTCTGTCGAGGTGCTGATACATTTCCTGGGAGCTCTGGCGCGTGGAGACGTTCAGCCGCTCGATGCATGTGCAGCTCGCAGCGGTTGCCATGGCTGGCCACAGGCCGCCCAGGCTGCCACTGTTCTGCTGTGAACCATGCCTCTGCCGAGCTGCCGCCGTTGTGCACCCTCCTGTGCCTGCAGGACCGCATCAGCGTGTGGACCAAGACCGCGGCAAACGAGGCGCTGCAGGTGCGGCACGGCAGGGCGGTAGCAGCACACATGTTGTGCGGCATGGCAGGGCGGCAGCTGCATTCATGTTGCATGTGGCGTGGAAGCGCACCGCAGCCTCATCCTGGTTGCTGGGCTGCTGTTGCAGCGCCACACAGGCGCCGAAGGCTTGCGTGTGCAGCTGTCAGCTGGTGGCCGTTGTGAAGTGATGCGCACCCACCTTGCCCGACACGTGTGCTGCCCTGCCTGTGTGGGTGCAGACCAATGTGGGGCGACAGCTGAAGGAGATGCTGCAGATCCCCGACCAGGCCAAGATCGGTGCGCTGCTGCTGCTGCCCTGCACTTGCACTTGGCAGTGTGCGTCTGCTGCGCAACCGCTCTCAGCCAGCTTGCAAGCACCTGCAAGCCTGCCGAGCTCCCGGCCCGCCCCCCGGCACCATACACGCAGCGGCGGGCAGGCGGCGCATGCTCAAGCCGCCAGCGCCTCACCCACGCCCCCCATCTCCATGCCCTGCAGGCTTCATGGCGCACAGCGATGCCAAGCGGGACGACCGCCGCGCCAAGGAGCGGTACACGGTCTGAGGGGGAGGCAGTACAGCACGGCACAGCACAGCAGGCGCAGCGGGCGGGTCGGCTGCACGCGTCAGCAGGCTGTGTGCCGATTGCACCTGCAGCCAGCAGGGTTGTAGCCCGTTAAGCAGCGCCTGGTTTCTACCTGTATCTGGCTGCTCCTGTCCGCTGCGTGCAGCCGCTGTATTGTGCAACAGCCGACGCAGTCTGCACGGCCATGGAAGTGCAGCAGGAGGGCACCAGCTGCAGGCCAGCCAGGAATAGGACAAGAAGGCTGTTCGCTGTACGCAGTTCCCATCAATGGTGATGTCGTTCTGCTGCTGGGTTGGTGGTTTACAGGAGCAGCAATGCGCCGCTGGCTGTGCAGGGTTATTCTGTGAGTCACGAGCTGAGCTGGGCACGGTGGCGTGAGCGGTACAATCGGTGTACAGCGCCACACACGGTGCGGGCTGCTGCAGCTGGAGCCAAAAGCGGTGGGCCGCAGCCCATCAATACACAGGTTGGGTTGAGGTTTCATTCGGTCACGGCTGCGCAGGGCAGCGGGAGGTCTCCTGCCGGGGGTATGCTGCACGTTGCTCTGCGCACAGCTGTGGAGAAGCCTAAGCGGCCGGTGCGGGGGAGGGCGCCATCATGTCGGGCATCTCGGGCGAGAGCATGTCGATGGGGGGGCCGGCGCAGGCAAAGTCGACCGCGGGGGGGCTGCAGAGGGTCAGCCAGGAGGAGTGTGCTGTGTCAGGGGATGGGGCGGCCAGGGGGCAGCAGCGGCGCACGCGCAGGGCTGCCCAGCAGGGCCGGCATGCAGCGTACGCTCAATGTGCATCGCGGCAGCCTCGCCACATGCCGGCGGCAGGCAGCGGCACCAGATGGCTGGATGCGCAGCCAACACCAGGCCAGGGGCGCACTTGAGCAGAACCACCGAGAACTCGGGCATGGTGGGGCACTCGCTCTCGCTCTGGGCAATGTCCAGCTGCGGCAGTGAGCACAGGCGCAGGCACGCAGACATAGTCAGGCGGGGTGGGCGGCTGGCGGGCAGCAGGAGCGGCGCTGCACGCAGTTGATGCAGCCAAGCATAGCCATTGTGCCACCGAGCTTGGCAGCCGGTTGGAGGACACAGTGGGCTGGCGCAAACCCTTGCAGGAGCTGACTCACGTAGCCGGGGCCGCTGTAAATGCCCAGCTCGCACACGGTCTGCAGCCGGGGCGAAGACGGGCAGGTGTGTGGTGTGCGTGCGGCGGCGCATGCGCTGGGCCGGTTGGACGGACAAGTGGCGTGGCGCAGTGCAGGTGCAGAAAATGGGGTGCAACAGCTAGCAAAAGCGGCCTCTGCCGACCTCGGAAACACCACCGCATCTGCTCGACCCCACGCACGCGACCTGGCACGCCCCTCTCAGGCAGCCGGCCCACCTTCTGGGTCTTGGTGCCGTCGGCAGCGGTGGTGCTGAGGTTAATCAGAGCTTGATATGCGCCCGGGAAGTCGGTGCTGCACTGCCAGCTCTGATACACACCTGTGGGATACGGGCAACAGGAGGGCAACATGAGGGAAACCAGCTGGAAGGGTGGGTGCGCCTGGCCTTTGCGGCGCATGGAGACGTCGCCGCCTCAGGAAACTTTTGGTTTTGAGGCACCTGCATTCTATGGTCTTGTGCAGGCAAGCGGTGTTGCGCAACGCACAAACTGCTCCATTACTGAGCTCCATACTTTGGGTTTGACAGCAACCCGTCGGCTCACCCTCGACGGTGGTGAACTGGTCGGTGCCGGCGCCGGCTGTGAGGCGGATGTTGGCGCCATTGACCCATCCCACAGACGATATGGTGGCGTCGCTCGTGTTGGTGACGTACAGGCCGCCTGCAGTCGGCCGACCAAGGGTGGGAAGCCAGGCAGGGCTCATACCGCTGGGAGCGTTTTCGTCGTGCGCCCTGGAAACGCTTGGCCGCCGGCTACGCAGACGGTGCCACAATAGCTGACTGCCTCAAGCTATGGCAGCTGCATGGCGAGTATGCATGGCTCAGGGCGAGCACCCCGGGCATGATGCATTAATTCGCACCCGCGACGATGGGTGGGGCACCCGTGGTGTTGAAGCTCTGTGGCAGCTCAGCTGCACAGGGGGACGACAGGGAGGAGGCAGTGTTACACGGCGACAGCGTGCGACCATGCAGAGCAGGCAATCACGCTGAGGGCTGTGTAACAATGCTGACCGGGGCTGTGCAGGGCAGCTGCAATGGTAGCAGCCAGCTGCAATGGTGGCAGCGCGCAAGGCCACATCAGGCGGGAACCAGACTAGGCAGCTTGGCACTAGCCCTGGCTCTCACCAGTTGCGCAGACTGCCAGGCAGGCCGCCAGGGCCAGGGAAAGGGCAATGCGGGCCATCTGCGGCGGGGCGGGCAGCCAGGGTGAGGGTGAGGGCGGCGGGGGAGAAGGGCGGCGCCGCTGCCGGCGGCGGCGGCGGTGCATGTAGTGCCCGGGCCCCAACCCCGCTGGCACCGCCGAATTGGGCTTGCGCGAGTGGTTTGGACGTTGATGCGGCGGGTCGCGGTGCCATCGGGCAGCGGTCACCCCAAGGTGCGACTCACCGCGTGAGGCAGGGCGGTGCAGGAAGGGCTCGGTGCCGCGCGCAAACTTCAGGGAGAGGCTGGCAGCGACGGAACCGAGGGGATCGAGGCGGGGCGCGCTGCAGGAGTGGCAGAAGGAGCTGACCCGCGCTGCGCTGAGGATGACGGCGCAGCGGCGGCACCGCGGCTGCCAAGCGGGGCTGATGTGCTTCCCGGCTCAGCTGGCGGCTGTTATTCGGGTCGGCACTTTGACTGCACGCTGTTACAGTATTGTTTCACCACCCCGTGGCGTTGCAGGGCTGTCGGCTAGCTGTGCATGCGCGCCCAGCCTGCAGCTGCAGGGCTACCGGCCATCGGCTCCCACTCCTGGCGCCTAATGCGAAGCTGCCTACGCACGGTTTGGACATATTACAACAAAGCTGCCAATGTGCAAGCAAAGCGGTAACAATGAATTCAATAGGAAGAAGATAATGGCAGTTGCCCGACGGCACCAGCTGCTGCAGCAGGCTTGCGCTGCGCAGCTGGTGCGGACGACTGCGCCACAGCACAGACTTCAACAGAACCAGGTGAGGGGTCAGAGCGCACGCAAGGCATCGTGCTGTCTATGGGTGCATTCATTCTAGTTGCATCCTTGCACCTTTTGCACTGCACACAGCCCGCCCAGTCTGATGAGCGCATAGTCAGCGAGCTGGGCCACGGGCGGTGCACAGTGCGCTGCACAGCTCATGCCGCTGGCGCGGGGGACGGTGCGCCCGGGAGCACCTCGACAGGAGCTTCCGTGGGCATGTCGATGGGGGCGGGGATGCATGGGCTGACAATCTCCTGGAAGGTCAGCATGGTGAGGCTCAGGTCTCCCATGATGGGGCACTCGCTCTCGCTCTGCGACCACTCAATCTGCAGCCGGCAGCGGGGTGGGAGGGGTAGGCCGGTGAGGGAGCGGCAGGCAGCTTTGGTACCTGCCAGCCGCCGGCGCTGCCCCAAGCAGCCCAACAGCCGTGTGCACAGCAGTGTAGGGAGCAGCAGGCCGGCCAAGGCACCCACCACGCTGCCGAGCACGAGGCCTCGCTCGCACACAGTCTGCGCGGGAAGCGAAACAGGTGGGCAAGCATGTCAGCACGCATGAAAACTGCCAAACGTGTGCCATCCGCTGTTTGGTCTGGTTGCATCCCCAGCCAGCCAGTCTCCGCCTGCCGCTCGCACCTTGGTCGTCTTGGTGCCGTCGGCGGCGGTGGTGCTCACGCTGACCAGTGCGTTGAAGGAGCCGTCAGGGCTGCACTGCCAGCTCTGGTAAGTGCCTGCGCAATGGGAGGGGGCGTATTGGAGCAGGCGAGGTCGGTTGAGGTGCTGGTGGGGCCAACACCGCACGGCTAAATGCATGTGCACACACTGCCGTGCAAGCCACAATGCATTGCAAGGCAGGCTCACCGTCCACAGTAATGAACTGGCCGTTGCCGGCGCTGGACACCAGGCGGTAGTTGTTGCCGTCAAACCAGCCCACAAGGGCGACGTCCGTATATTACAGTTAGGTTGGCCACGCTGGCAGGGCCTGCCGGGAACAGAGCACGGGAGTGATGAAGCAGCACCAATGGGGTAGGCACGTTGCAGCGGCATGGCATGCGGAGCGTCGGCTGCGCAGCAAAGCTGCGCCACATGCTGCATGGTAGGCTGGCTCGACGGGACATGCCCGCCCAGCGAACCCCACATGCTGCATGGCAGGCCACTGCCCGGTGCAGGTTGCATGCAGGGATGGGTGTCATCCAGCCAGCCGCTGCTGTCCTCGCCGCGTGCGCCCAAGGCATGTGGCGCAGGCACACTGCGGGAACTGGCTCACCCTTCAGGAATGGGGGGCCACCCGTCGTGTTGAACTTCTCCGGCAGTGCAGCTGCAAGCAAGCAGCAGGTAATGAAGCGGTTGGTAGCAAGGGAAGGTGCGGCAGGAGCACAGCAAGGGGGCCCGCAAGGGGGCCCGCATGCGGCACAGCAGGCGCCAGGTCCCACAGCCCGAGAACGTGGCGCAGAATAACATGCTGCGCCTGCCGGCCCCTGCGCTGCACGCTCACCAGAGGCGCAAGCCACCAGGCATGCCGCCATGGCGATTGCGAGCACAGCACGAGCCATCTGCATCAGGGTGGGAAGTGGCGCCGTGAGTGCGCGCGGCGGCGGCGGCGGCGGCGGCGGCGGCGGCGGCGGCTGCTGCGCTGTTGCGAGCATCGCCAGATTCGGTCGAATTGGTTCCTTCATTTGTTTTTGTTGACGGTTAGGGGCACGGCGGCGCCAGAGTTCGTGTTCCCCGCCCGACTCACCGCGGTGGACTAGAAGAGCAACCCGGGGCGCTGTTGCAGTGCGAACAGTCTACTGCAGCTCCGGAGACCAAATCAGGCGGGATCAGGGCAGGTCAAGCCACACGCGGTGCGGGTCGGACGGCCTGTAGCATGCTGTGCAGCGCCCCGGCACCCAAGGCTGCCCTTCCTCCCCCTTGACCCCACGCCAGCATTTGCACTCGTGCTTCAGCTCGGCACAGATCACACAGTTGCTTCAACCCTCAGCTGTTCCCACCACTTCTTGAGTGTACCATTTGGTGCAGCTGTGCACTTCCATCCGGCACCTGCCCCTTGCCCTCCACCCCTCACTGGCATCAGCTGTGTGCATCCGTCATGTTACAAGGCTGCCAGGGTCACCCACTGCTATCAGTAGGGCCGACCGTGCACACGCACATAATCCACATACATAGCCCGCGGGCCGGCGGCTAGCGTGCGCGCCACGGCAGCGGGATCCACCCAGGGGAAGACCCCGCCCACCGCCAAGTTGAGCAGCACGTGGTGCGGGTTATCAAAGGGGGCGTGCGGGTTCTTGGCGGGGTCAGCGCCCGCTGTGAACCAGCCGGGCAGCGTGCCGGTGCCGTTGCTGCTCGAGGCCTGCAGGTACTGCCGGCCGTCGAGGTACCAGCGCATGCGGTCCGCCTCCCACTCCAGGGCAAACGAGTGGAAGCGCCCGTCCGCCAGCTGGGCGGGGATGCCGCCGTTGATGGTGCGCAGGGCGCCCACTGCCCCAAAGTGCAGGCTGCCCAGCACCGAGTCCATGCCATTCTTGGCTTCCATGATGTCTGTGGATAGGCGGGGAGCAGCCGCCGCAGGTCAGAGCAGGTGCTGATAGGGGGTGCTGATAGAGCCGGCGGGGCAAGGGCTGCTGCCAGGCATGGGTGCCCTGTCCAGTGCTTGCCATCCGCTCGTGCTGACTGCAGCGCGCGGCGGCGCCAGCAGTGCAGCAGGCAGCCAGGGCTCACCAATTTCGCCGCTCTGGGGCCAGTTGCCGTACACCCAGTCCTGTGGCAGCATCCAAAATGCGGGCCACATGCCGTCACCTGCTGGGCAGCAAGGCATGCGAGGGCCGCGGTAAGCGAGCCGGAACGGGCACCACGAAATGGGGCAGGCAGTGCAGGGCAGCAGCGGGCACGGCAGTGAGTGTGGGCGGGCGTGTTGGTGCCTGCCATGCCACGCCCACGTGTTGTGCCTGCCATGTCACGCCCACGACCATGTCCAGCCCACCTGCCTCCAGCTTGATGCGCGCCTCCAACCGGATCAAGGGGTAGGCGGGCGAGGGCGCGATGGCAAAGCGGCCAGCAGTGCGCAGGCGGCCGCTAGTGTACGGCCCGTAGGGACTGCCTGGCGACTCGGCCTGCCAGCGGCAGGAGGGCAGGCAGGCAGGATGGATGCAAAAGCGCACTTTCGGCGCGGCTGACAAAGCGGTACATGGACCCGACACCCCTGTGCCCCTGCTGCCCACCTGCGCTTGCAGCACCAAGTTGCCGTTCATCACCCGCACGTTGGTCCACCGCCGCGTGTAGTTCTGCAGCTCTTTATTGCCCCAGCCTGCACACGCACCGTGCAGCGGAGGGCGGAGGGAAGGATGAGGGTGCATTGGGCAGGGCACACCGGGAACAAGCTCATCCTGTGCTGCCAAAGGCCATGCCTTCTCGCGCAGCCCACCGTTGTGAGGCGCACCTGGGATGCCGAACTGGCTGCCGTCTCCTTCCATGTACTCCCATTTGCTTTCGTCCAGGGTGCTGCCGTCAAACTCATCGGCCCACAGGGGCTGCAGCGACTCCCACCACTGCCTCGACGGGCGGCGCTGGAGGCGTCGTGGCGGTGGCAATGAGGACAGCAGGTCGCGGCGCACGAGCGGCGGCGACGGCGACGGAAGCTGTGACTCCCGCGCCCCGTCCGCAAGGAGCTGCCGGCCGCCATCAGGCCGCGTGGACAGACCGGCGCTAAGTTGGAGGGCAGCCAGCAGCGCAAGCAGCACCCGAGCGGCGGCGGCGCGGGCCAGCAGCGCTGGCCGGCGACCGGAGCCGGCCGGTCTGCTTGCAAACATCCCAAAGGCAGGGCGATTGCTGCGCAGCGGTATCCACACTGGTGGGGGCCGGCGCAGCATGGCGGATGTGGTCCAGCGGCAGGTCGTCGCTTCAGCTCCCGGCCATCCTGAAGCTCGCTTCTTTCCGACGCATTCACCACCTCAGCCGCCCTCATGAGTATCACTCAGCATCCATGAATACGCGGGGCATGCAGGCCTGCACAGGGCTGGCTGGGTTCATGGATGCCGCCACCGCCGCTGCCGGCCGGAAGGCCCTGAACAGGCACACGCTCCATGCGTGTCTGCCACGCGCTGCCGCTCTGCCAGTGATCGGCAGCAGGGTCCACGCTGGCCGGCCACTCCAACAGCTCCTGACGCTGCTTGCCCTTGTCTGCGGATGGCGGCAGGGGTGGAGGGTTTGGACACATGGCGGGCTGAGCAAGTGAGTGCCTCTCAGCGGTGCGGCAGGGCATGGCCGGGCGTGCGAGCGCATGCAGCTGCTGCCACCTGCTGCAAGGGAGAGGCGCAGCATCCCACCTGCGGTGTTCACACCGTAGCGGGCGTCCCGTTCTGCCACCAGCTCGGGGTGCACCTGCACTCAGGTTGATTTGGTCGGGTGCAGGTCGCGGGTGGCTCAACCACGATGGTTATAGGTGCGTTGATGGGCAAGCTGGGCAGCGCAGCGCCGGCATAGCGTGGGCATTGCTGCTGCACTCGGTGGGAATGGCATGGCTGCACTGCACAGCTGCCACCTGGCTGTCGGCTGTAAATGCCATCATCAGCTGGGGAGGGCCTGGGGGCAGGGGGCAGGCAGGGAAAGAAGTCGCGAGCCCGCTGGGCCAGCTGGACAGTGGGCGGGCCAACGCCTCGCACAATGCATGCACTTGAGAGCCTAGCTGTGGCCCCCCTAGGCCTCCCTACGAATCAAGGCCTACCATAGGGCAGCGGGTCGCCTCGGTCGACCTGCCAGGTGTGCCACGCCTTCCCGTAGGTCCCTGCGCGGGCATGACCGGGGAGCAGAGCAGCAGTCGCACCGCCGCCAAGCGGCATGCACTTGCCTTGCCTTGATCTCATGGCAACATGCGTTCAAGCGAACATGGCTGGCCCAACATGTCCCTGCTATGCTGCCAATTGCACACCCACCCATCCACCCACCCAC
>RRZL01000027.1:274748-286809 GCA_006782975.1 Chlorella sp. Dachan | reverse complement strand
GGCGCCGGCGCCCCGCGTGACGGCTGCCCTCCTGCCCGTCGTCGTGCCCGCCCTCTCCGCTGTGTCCAAAGCCCTGATGCTCGGCGTCACTGCGGCGTGGGTGAGCTGCTGGCTCTGGTTGGGTTTTGGGTTTACTTCCGGGGCTTTGCTGGGGCTTCCGGGCTTGCTTGCCGCCGGGCGCCGCAGGCGCCGCCCCGCGTGCGTGCTTCTCGCCCAACGGTTCCAGCCAAGCATGCCCTGCACAGTGCACCCTGCTCCTCGCCTGAATGTGCCTGCCTGTGTAGCCACCAGCTGGCTTGCATTCCAGCCTCCTGCCCACTCACCAGCCGGCTGCCCGCTCGCCGGCCGGCCGGTTTGCTGCGGTAGCGCTGTTGCCCCTCCAACCGCCCAACCCACCCGCACCTCCCTCTGGGCTGCTCTCCCCTGCACCCCCCCCTGCTCTCCCCTGCAGGCGCACTCCGCCTTCAAGGACTGGCTGGAGTCCATGAAGGAGCTGTTCAACTTCAGCCCGCACCGCCTGCACCTCCAGGCAAGTCTACAACCTTGCGCCCCTGCCTGCTCGGCTTCGGGGGGTTGTTTGCCGGTGCGGCTGGGCTGGCCGCCTGCCTCCCGGCCCTGCAGCTGTGCACGTGAGCCTCTACCTGGGCATGGGGGACTGCTGCCATCTCATGCTTGGTGGGGGGGCCTCCCATGCCAGCCACGCAGGGTGCCTCGGGCGAGCAGCGCTGGCCCTGCCCAGCTTCCCCACCCCGTCATGGCCTTACCCCTGCCCGTCCCTCCCCTCCCCTCCCTTCTCCTCTCCCTGCAGTACCTGCCCGGCACCGAGGAGACGGGCCCCCTAGAGGCGCGCCGCTACACGCTGACCCACAGCGACCGCACCGGAGAGCTGCAGCTGTCCATCGGTGGGTGGTGGAGAGGGGCATGGCATGGCATGGCGGGGGTTGGCATGGCGAGCATGGGCGCTCACATTGGCATGGCGTATCCTATTAAATCTGCGCTGGGCTTACCCTCCAGCGTGGCTCATGCGCGGCTGCCATTCTGCACAGCAAGGCCATGGCGGCTGCCTCCCACCCACTCCCTTGCTCCATCCCGCGCTGCAGGCCGGGACTGGCACCACCCCCAGCTGTCCGGCTGGTACAAGAAGCTGATGCGTGACGAGGTGAGCGGGCAGGCTGCCCTGGGCATGACAAGGCCTCCAAGGGCTCCTCGTCTGGCCTGAATGCTCGATGCCTCGGGTGCTGCAACCAGGCCACCAGCCGCCCGCAGCTTGGCGGCGAGAGATCATCCCTGCCCTGCTGACCTGTAGAACCATCGTCCCAACCCGCCTCCCACCAACCACCCTGTCCCACACCCTCCCCCTTCCACGCAGGTGCTGGCCGAGTGGCGCGGCGCCGCTGCCGCCCACATCATCGCCGCCAGCGCCGGCCTGGCCCGCACCGCCTCCGGCGGTGTCTCTCGCAACAACGCCGACACCGCCTGCAGCGCCGATGCCTTTGGTGCCCCCACCCGCAGCCCCGCCGCTGAGCAGCCGCACCACCTGCCCGGCGTGGTGAGTGGGGTGGGTGCACAACTGTAGGGTTGGATGGATGGTGGGACTGACTTGGGCAGGCCTGCTCGTTTGCCTTGCAGCTTGCGACCACACATTCCCAGCACACTCATTCTGCTGCCCCGCTCATGCCCCGCCGCGCCTCCTGTGCAGCCCTCGCTGCACGTGTACTGCCACGTCAGCGCAAGCACAGCGCTGGAGATTGCGGGTGCGGTGGCGCGCATCCCCTGGCCCCCCGCCCCGCCCCGCCTGCGCGCCATGATTTTCCAGGTGGGCCGCTGTGCACGCTGTGTGCCTGCTGCAACCCACAGCTGTGGGCAGCATGCAAGAGGCATGCTAGGTAGCCATGGCTGGGGTGGCAGGCAGGGTCGCCCGGCCCTGCCCGCCCAGAACTGCTCTGTTGTGGCACATGCGGCTCAGTGCTCATCCTCGCTTCGCACGCGGCCCGCGCTCACCGCTGCACCCCCGCACGTGGCCCCTCGCCCTTGCAGAAGGACATGCCGCTGGTGCTGGCTGCCCTGGCCTACGCCGAGCGCCGCCTGCTGCAGGTGCGCTTGCTCCCCTGCTGTCGCCGCTGCCGCCAGCAACTCTGCTGTGTGTGGGTCTGCCCTGGGGGCTGCTGCTGCTGGCCTTCGCTGCCCAGCTCAAGCAGCACCAGCAGGCACAGCTCAAGCAGCACCAGCAGGGCACAGCTCAAGCAGCACCAGCAGGCACAGCTCAAGCAGCACCAGCAGGGCACAGCTCAAGCAGCACCAGCAGGGCACACCGCAGTTCGCCGCTCAGACCGCGAATACCGGCCGCTTGCCCCCTCCCGCCCCCCCAACTGCCCTCCTGCCCCACCAACCCAGCCTCCTGCCCCCACTTGCCCCTCCCGCCCTCCCCCGCAGACCACGCCTGTCCTGGCGGCGGCGCCCGTGTACGTGCACCTCAAATCGCACCTGCCCGAGCTGGACCAGGTGGTGCCTTGGGGCCGCTTTGGCGACCCCGCCTCCTGGGGCCCACAGCCGCCCGCCGGCCCCGCCGCTGTGCCCATCCCTGTGGATGAGCACCAGCAGTAAGTTGGCTGCCCCGCTGTGCTGCCCCGGACGGGGCGGCAGCACCCTGCCGCTGGCCAAGCGGCGGCTGCCGCCTCTTCCAGCAGCGGCCCCTTGCACACCGCCCGCGATTGTCCGGCACTGCCCCCTGTACATGATGTTGCCCCCTCGCCCGAGTGCATACATGCCCACAGCACTCGCCACCACAAACCTAAGCCCATGTTGGGGGAATGCCCTCGTGCATAGGAACGAACCGAGCTCGCGCTCACGCTGATACAAATCCATGTGTGCTTGATCGCCCCGCATTTTTGCCTCCTCACCTCTGTTGATACGAACATACCCCCCGTTGATCGCCCCACACTTTGCGCTGCCTGACGATGCCGATACGTACACCCGTGCCCTCTCACCTCTGACCCTACCTACGTACTCTGCTTTGCTTGCGAACACACTTCCTCAGCGAACACTGCCTTCCCAGCCCGCCCCACTTTGTACAGTGGAACCTGCCCTGCAGAGGCCTGTAGCTGTTCCCCCTCTGCGTTGTGCCAACACCTTCCGTGTTTTTTCCCGCGCCGGCGGCCGCCCCATTCTGCCCCGGCACAATTTTGGCGCCGATCCGATCCAACCTCTGTCCATTCAGATCCATTTGCTCTCTAGGCAGCCTCTAGAGAGAACTACCGCCCGCCGATCCGCCTCAACCCATCAACAGCTGTGGCCCCTCACGCCGCAGGTGGCCACACCCATGCCTTCTGAATCCCTTCTGACCTCTACACGCCTGCCGGGCGTTGTCTCCGGTACCTGCGAATTACCTTTGCATCCGTGAACTCTTTTCACCGCCCGCCGCGCAACTTACCTAAGCAGTGGCATGCATATATGCCGCATGCACTGAAGCTGTAAAGTTCACACTTTGTCAATCTCATTGCTCAAGAGAGCAGGCGCACGCAGTAGTGAAGGGGGGTGGCTGCACGATGGAAGCCTGCGCCCCCTTCCGCCGGTGCCTAGTCCGGGACGGCACCTAGATCCTCGTCTCGGCCTGGCCACCGCCCCTGGATCCTTATCCTGCTCCACCCCGCACACACAGTTACCGCACAGTTCCAAACGGGCAGCTCAGCTGATGGGTGAGGCTGCAGCCAGGCGGCAGCCAACTGGGAGGCGGCATGAGGCCCACGTCGGCCAGCCGCTGGTACTCGCCCCAGGCCGCCCCTCACACTGTTCCCATCTTCGATCACGCCGCCAAGCAGCGCAGGGCTGCGCGCACAGCCTATGGCGGGGCAGAGGTGCCCCATCCGCACCGCAGCGCCCTGCAGCTCGTCCGATCAGGCTCACAATGAAGTGGAACTGAGGTACGTGAGGGCGGCCGGGGTTTGCAGGTGCTCTGGCTAAGGCGCGCCTGCGCGCCAGCAACTCTCTCCTGCGGCAGCCGCAACCCGCCGTGCTTGTGTTTGTGAACACCCGCTGGCCGGATACGCCGCGGGGATCAGCAAATCGGCTGGGTGCAGGCCGCCGCTGGGGCGCCTCCGCCACCGCGGCACTGCCGCTGCCACACAGTTGCTCCGCCATTTATCGAGTCCACTGGTGCAAACCCTGCTTCGTGCCATGCCTACCTGGGGATGTTGTGTTGCTAGCCACAGCGCCTGCTGCGGCATTGGGCAACCTCCATCAGGACTGCCCTATGCCCAGGGGTGCCTCGTGCTGGTACGAGCTGGTTTGCGAGTGCTCGCAAACCACCTCACAGTCGGCTCATGCGCACCCACCAAGTCGGCCCTCCATTCGCCCACTGCAGGACGTACCGGTTGTCCGGGCGGCGCTGGATTTACAACAAGGTCGAGTTGGTGCTGCGGCAGGCAGATGGCGGCACCGCGTCTGCGGCGGTGGCCCAAGCAGTGGCATCCAACCAGCCGCTCGGCGCAGCCCAGGCAAGACCGCCCAGCAGCCTGTTGCAGCTGCCCTGTTTCAGAGGAGCCAGTGTGTGGGTGACTGACGTGCACCCATCTGGTGCTGCATCGAGCGGCTCGTGCACAGCTGCAACCGCTAGCCCTGCACAGTGCGGCGATACTTTCGTGTCGTTGGCACAAGCCGCTGCATCACCCACCCGCCTTTCCGTTGCTCTTCCCCTGCTGCAGGAGTCGGCGGTCGCCTTCCTGCTGCAGCTGAACAACGGGGCCAAGGTACAAGCGGCAGTCTACCTGTGCCATGCGGACCCCGAGCCCTGCAGCCCCAGCGCCGCAATGGCGGCAGGCGGCGAGGAGGGCGGCAGCGGCGCCGAGCAGGTTGCATGGTGAGGACCTATGTTTCAGCGTGGGGCACGGTAGGATTAGGGTGCTGTGTCCATTTAGGATGGGGGTACCAACCCCTTGCCACCAATATCAGCGGCTGGAGTTCTGCCGTTCTCACTCGCACGAATGCTGCAGGCGGCTCGTCACACGCCAGCAGTGCGTCAAGGGTTGCCAGGGACCGTGCCTGCGCGCGATCCAGGTGCGTTGGGCGCCGTCTCACATGCAGAGCTGGTTGCGTAAGATTCACACACCCACCAAAAGGGGGGAGCTTGCAACTGTTGGGTTTCTTGGTTTTGAGGATCCTGCGGTGCCATCCAGGCGCGCAGGCCAGGGCCGTGTTTGGGCCACGGAGCTGGCTTGCAACTGCTGGTATACCCTCTCCGAGTGTGCGCGGGCCAGCAGCCACACATCGGTCAGGCAGTTGCGCCTTTGGCCCAGGCCGCCTGATAGCGCCTTCAATGCTCCGCTCACCACCCTCCTCACGTTGCAGCGCTTTGGGCGCGTGGGCAAGCGCCAAGCGGCCAAGGCAGCGGTGGCGGGCGAGCCCGAGGCGGACAGCGCCAGCGCCTCTCCCAACAAGAAGGTGCGTGTTTGTGTGCACTTTTTGTGTTTGTGCGTTGTTGCAGCCCTGTTGTTCAGCCCAAGCGCAAGCACAGTTTGCAATCATGTGTGTGCTTGAGCCGTGCTTCCCTCCAGTTTGGTTTCAGTATCGCTGCCATCTCGCCACCTCCCCCGATCCCCCGCAGGACCCGCGCTTCATGTACCTGAGCCTGGACGAGGCGTGCACCCACGTGGGCGCCCGCGCCTTCCGCCTCGTGGCCGGCGTCTACAACCGGCAGGGCACCCGCCTGCTGGGCACCGCCGTGTCGCCGCCCATCCGGTGAGGCGCTCGCTGCTGGGATGTGCGACGTCGCTGCATGGCAAGTGGGAGATGTGTCGTGCTTTCTGACCAGCTGATGCGTGCCTGCACTCACCGCTACCGTCTGCCCTTCCTGCCTCGCAGCTCCCTGGCCAACAACGACGCTCCAACCGGCGCGGCCCGCATTCCCCTGGAGGCCACCCTGCCCGCGGACTGGGAGGGGTGGAGCGGGAGCACCAGCGGCAAGCGGCGCAGCGGGGCGGTGCAGCGCTCGCTCAATCTGAAGGTGGGGAGGAGATGCGCTTAGCATTGACGCGCTGCCGTCCAGCCAACATCCTGACGGCTGCGCTTGCAAGCTGGCAGGGCTGCTTTGCGCGGTCCACCTCTTCTGCCCTCATCCCGTGCCGCCCTGCTGCTCGCCCCGGCCTGCAGCGCCCCAGCGGAGCTGAGGAGGAGGGGCCGCCGCCGCCGCCGGGCCTGCGCACTCCCAGCACCAGCGACAAGCTGCGCCTGCTGAACCGGCCTGCCTCCAGCTCCCGCCTGCCTGCCCCAGGCGGCACCTTTGCACAGTGGCAGCTGCCCTACCCGCCCGCCCCGAGCTCAGCACCGCCGCGGCTGCCGCTGGCACGCCAGCTGTCGCTGCCTGCCGACCCGCCCTCCCCAATGGCCCCCCTGAGCGGCGTTGGTGGCAGCGGAATCGGCGGCAGCAGCTGCATGGGTGGCTTCAGCGGCAGCGGCAGCGGCAGCGGCGGCCTGGAGGAGAGCGGCTGCGGGCTGGCCGCAGAAGCAACCGACCCAGGATGGTCGGCTCTGGCGGCCGCGGAGCTGGCTGCGCAGCTGGCGCCCTCGCTGCCCTTTTACAGCACCAGCCATGTGGCAGCCGAGCGTGAGGCTGAGCGCCAGCTCACCCTGCTGCAGCAGCTCAAGGCCAGCATTGCGGCCACCAGCCAGCCGTCCACCAGCGCCTGCGGCTGCCCCTACAGCGGCGGCTCCCTGCAGCTCGAAATCCAGCAGGCGCCGCATGGCGCCCACCAGCCAGGTCAGCCTGCATGCCCTGCTGTGCTGTGCTGTGCTGTGCTGAGCTGTGCTGTGCTGTGCTGTGCAGCGTGGCTTGCATGCCACTCTCTGCACACCATGTCCCCTGCTGGGCACCACATTCCTGCTGGGCGTGCGGTTCTGCCCACCCTCTTGCTGCCACTCACCACATCTCCCTCCCCCCTCTGCCCCCTTGCAGGCATGGTGCCAGCCTTCAGCCTGCCGCTGCCGTTCCCCACCGGCGGCTCCTGGCTGTCGTTCCGCTCCCACTCCCTCAACTCCCTGGTGACCAGCAACACTTCCCTCTCAGCCGCCACCTGCATCGGTGCTGCGGCTGTTGGGGCCACCACGGCAGCCGGCACCAGCGCCGCCGCATTCAACGGCGTGGGCTGCAGCGGCGGCATGGTCGGCGGCGGCGGCGCCGCCTGCNGCCACAGCCCGCTGCCGCCGCGGCCCGTGACGGTGGCGGAGCCGCCGCATGGGCTGGGCGGTGTTGGCCTGGATCTGGGCCGCTGCGGCGGGCTGGACGGCGATCTGGAGCTGGAGGCGATGCACAGCCTGATGGAGGAGGTCGCTCACACCTCTGGGTGAGCCATGGTCTGGGCAGTGAGGGCAAGTGGAGGGCGGGCAGGCGGGCGAGTGGATGGACGAGGCCGGCACGGGCGCTGCTGGCTAGGCGCCTGCAGTGCACCAAGCTCGTCTGCGGGGTGCTTCCCTTGGGCTGTTTGCTGAGGTGTTGACCGTGCCCTGTGCCCCTGCCTACCCGCTGCTGTGCCCCTGCCCACCGCTGCTGTGCCCCTGCCTACTGCCCGCCAGCAGAATGCACGTGGACCTGGGCCCCCTGCTGGACGATGTGGGCCTCATGGGCCTGTGAGCGGGCAAGGCACCCAGCCCCAGGAATGTCCCAGTTGTCTCCAGGCTGGGAAACGTGGCGAGCAGCATTGGCAAGTTATGCGCTGTCTCCCCGCCTTCGTCATTTTCGCCTCCGCGGCTGCTGTTCTTGTCTGCATGCTTTGTTTGGCAGGCGCCGTGCCACCTGCCCCTGCTGCCTGATGCAGCAACGTAAGCGGTGCCCTCAGCAGCCCGCACTAAAATGGAACCCAACTAAAAACTAATGTACCCACCACCTGGGCAATGCACTCTCTTTTCTCTGTGCCGTACCGACCTCTTTTCCCTCGCCCACCCTTTCCGCTGACAATGGTTAGATCGAACTGACTCTCAGTGCACCGCCCTACAAACGCCCATACTGTCCTTTGTCCTGGCTCACGTGCTACCCTTGCCTGCATAGCCGTCAGGCGTGCTTGGCCCTGCGCAGTGGCAAGCTCCAGCCCATCCAAACCACGCGCCCCTCCTGCTTTGGTTAGCTCCTCACCATTTCAGCCCTTAGAATGAGCACCATTGTGCTCCCTTGCTCCAACTGGGCCCACAGAACGCAGTTGCGCATGAACGCATGAATGCAGTCCCGCCTCCTCTGGTCGGCACCGCCATTTGGTCCCCACCAGCCTTTCGTTTCGTTGTTGTGGCCGGCTTGCCGCCGCCCCCTCTCAGCTCTCGGAGCGTCCCCGCCTTTTGTCTTCCCACACTTTCGCACAGCCGCCTCATTTCGGGCGCTATCCCCATTCACCCTCTCTGCCGCCTCAGTCGTCTGACCTGCACATCTCCAGCCGACCCTTCACATTCCACTTCATCCCACCCTGACCATCACCCACACGTCACTCCACCATGCCCACCACCCACACCGCTAGAATGCATCTGCTGCCCCGCTGGCACCAACCACCGAGCACCACCCTTTAAACCCCGCCTGGCGTGCACCCATACACACGTTCGCCTGCACCTGTTAAATAACGCGCGACATTCTTTAGAGAGCTTATGTGTGGCCTGCAAAACGCTCCACTCACTGCCCCCTGGTGTCTGCCCGCCGCGGAATTCGCCCAGCTGTGTTCTTTCCCTTTGCGCTTTGTGCGCTCCATTTTGGCTGTAAATAAAGGCGCTCGACGAGCTGGGTGGCAGTTCAATGGGGCACTTATTACAGGCAAGGTGGGACGGCGTCTCACACTCAGCAGCTCAGCAGCGCATGCACATCTGCCAGCAGCGCCGCGGTGCCTAGCGTCAGCCTAGCGCCACTGGACGGCCCGGCAGCACGGCTTCATCACTGCCCCTGCTGCAGCGCTGCCAGCACCTTCTCCACCCGGTACTTCATCACCGGCTGGCCGTGCCCCGTCTTCTTGTACAGCTGCTTGCTCTTGGCCGCCCGCCGCTTGGCGTCCTCAGCCAGCTTGCGCGCCCGCTCCTCCGCCGCCTGCCGCCGCGCCTCGCGCTCCGCGGCTGCCGCCTCCTGCAGACGGAAGGAATGCGGGGAGGGGCGGCGGGAGGGGAGGGTGACTGGGCTGCTGCTGCTGCTGTGTGGGTGGAAGTGCGTGGTGGGGCACGCCGGCTGGCCAAGGGGGCGGACCAGCATGGTAGCAGGCAGAACAGAGCAGTGAATGAGCCACAGCCCGCGATGCGGTTGGGCACAGCAGGAAGCGCGCTGCCACAAGCCAGCAGCAGGAGCTTCGCAAGTAGGGCAAAGCTCGCACCTTTTGAGCTTGCGCCTCGGCTGCCACGCGCTGCATGCGCGAAAGCGGCTTGTGCTGCGTGCCGGGCTTGCTGCCGCAGTGCTTGCCTTTCCACTGCCGCTGCACATGCTGCCCCTGCCCCTGCTGCTGCTCATGGTCGTGCGGCGGGGCCGCCCCCTGCTGCCGCTCATCCCCCTGCCGCTCTTGTGCGTCGCTCGGTGCGCCTTGCTGCCGATGCTGCTGCTGCTGCTGCTGCTGCTCAGCATCGTCGTCGTCCAGCGGCTCCTGCAGATGAGATGAATGGAGGGTGGCATTACCTCTATTGTGCGCAGCCGGGAGCTGCACGAGAGGCAGCAGGCAGCGACGACAGCCCGGCAGTGGCGGCGGCGGCGGCGGCAGCAGCGACGACCCCCCTCCAGAACACGCTGCAGACCGCACCTGCAGCTTGACCTTGGGCTCCAGCTTGTCACCCAGCCGCTTCTTGATCTTCTTGAGCTTGTTCACCTTGCAGGCGGAAGTGAGCGGCAGTGAGGTGAGTGAACGGTGGCGGCGGCCGGGGCAGGGAGTGAGTGAACGCGCTGTGGGCTTTCCCCCGCTCCTGCAGTCTTGCTCAGCCCAGTGGGTGGTGAGCGGTGCGAGGGTGAGCGGCAGGGCCCTCACCTTGGCGGCGTTCAGCGCGCGCTCCTTCTCCCGCTGCTCGCGCTTGTCATACTGTTTCGTCTTGGCCTTGGCAAACTGGTCCAGCCCCAGCGCCGCGCCAAAACGCTTCTTCCGGCCCGCAGGCTTGCCGGCTCGCTCCATGGCGTGTGCTCGCTCCACAGTGAAGCAGGATGTGTTGAGTGCCTTCAGAAAGTTACCGGGCAGCTGAGCCGTGCGAGAGCGACATGCATGCAGCCGCTGGCCGCACCGCGTGGCGCCGACGCTGGGTGCGCCGCATCCGGCGGGAGTCCCGCCCCGAGCCTGCTTCTCCTGCTGCGCTGCGTGCTTCCGTTTGACAGGCAGACAGAGAATTGCAGTGGGCAACACAAGCGGAGAGAGGGGAGCAGGGCACAAGGAAGCGACAGGGGGAGAGCAGGTCTGGAGGCAAGGCAGGCGTACGGCGGAGAGGAGAGCGGGAGCAGCAGCCGGCATCGGCCGGCACGGGCCAGTGCAGGAGCGATAGTGTAGGCAGGAGCATCAGAATATCACAGGCCAGGGGTCTGCTGGCATGGCGCGGCATGCAAGAAGGAGCCACAAACAAGCAGAACGCTCAGGGGCTCTTAAAGCTGCCCGTCCGTCTGTGCTGCCTCCTTCTTGGGCACAAGGCCCACGTTTTCCAGGATGGCGACTGCAGGCAGGGGAGGGACAGGGAGGGATGGGCAGGGCGCAGCCGGGTGCAGGGTGGGGTACAGCTGGCGGGACGGGCAGCGGCAGCGGGCGGAGCAGGCACGCCAAATCACGTCTGCCCGGGCTGGCCAACGCTGATGGCGGCGCAATAAAGCTGGTGGTAGCACAACGAAGCTGATGGTGGCGCAATAAAGCCGATGACGGCCCAATAAAGCTGGCGGCGGCGCAGTAAAGGCTCCCCAGCACGCACCCGCCGACCGCTCCAGGTTGAGAGTGTACATGTGGACGCCGGGGGCGCCGCCCGCCAGCAGCCGCTGGCACATCATGGTGCCCAGGGAGATGCCGTACGCCTGAGGGAGCGGGGGGGGCCAGCACAGGCAAGCATGTTCAGTGCCGATGCTTGGCAGCGGAGGCAGAGGCAGCGCCGCCGGCAGACGCAGGTGCGACCGCGTCACCCCACAGCAGCAGGGACAGCAGCAGGCACAGCGCCGCCGACAATGCAGGTGCGACTGCGTCACACCACAGCAGCAGGCGCAGCGCGACCACGTCACACCACAGCGGCAGGCGCAGGTGCGACCGCGCCACACCACAGCAGCAGGCACAGCGCAACCGGGGTATGCAGCAGCAGGCACAGCGCGACCACAGCGCGCGCACCTTGACCGCCGCCTCATTGTCCTTGATGGCCTCCAGCGTGTCTGCAATGTGCTGCGGCACCGCCGTCTTGCAGAAGGAGGTCATGCGCTTGAAGCCGCCGTACGTCATGATGGGCATCACGCCCGGCAGGATGGGGCACGCGATGCCCACGCTCCTGCAGCCAGTGACGCACAGCAAGCAGGTGGTGAAGCAGGTGCAACCACGGCTGGCAGCAGAGCACGGTTTATGCAGGCGGCTCGCCCCTGCACCAGCTGCGCAGCAGCCGCAGATGCCACCAGCCACCACAGCGACGGCAGAAGCACTGCACACAAGCTGCAGCACCACAGCGGCAACAGCAGTCAAGCCAGCTCACCGGCAGTCCTTGACAAACTGCAGGTAGCGGTCCACATCGTAAAACAGCTGCGTGACCACAAAATCGGCGCCCGCATCAATCTGCGGGGGTAGGTCAGGACAGAGAGGGTTCCCATGTGTTGCCACGCGCGCAAGAGCACGGGGCCAGGAGGGCGCCATGGGGCCAGCGGCAGCAGCAGGAGCAGCGGCAGCGGCAGCGGCAGCAGCAGCAGCAGCGGCAGCGGCAGCAGCAGCGGCAGTGGCAGCAGCAGGAGCGGCAGCAGCGACGGCAGCAGCAGCAGCGGCGGCGGCGGCGGCAGCCGGAGCAGCAGCGGCAGCAGAAGCAGCAGCAGCAGCGGCGGCAGCGGCAGCAGCAAGGCTGGGCGAACACCCAGCCCGCATCTGCATCTGCATGTGCATCTGCAGCAGCAGCAGCAGCGGCTAAGCTT
>RRZL01000027.1:241531-257667 GCA_006782975.1 Chlorella sp. Dachan | reverse complement strand
GTGTCGCCAGCATGGTGCACGGCCGAGTGGGCGGCGGCGTGGGCCGCGACGGCGGCGGGTGGGCGAGCGGCAGCGTGGCTGCGGTTGCTGCGGCCCTGGAGCGGGCCTGGCGGTGCTGAGAGCGGTGGGATAGGTGGGCTGGTGCTGGAAATGAGGCTGCTCGATGCGCTCGGAAAACCTGACTGCCAAGTTGCGGTCACACAAGCGGGCGGGGCCTGGACCGGGATGCGGGGCCGATCCAGGCGGTGGCAAGCTGCCAGAGGGCGTCGGCGGGGCGAGCGGGGGGGTCACGAGCGAGGGCCCCAGGCGCAGGCGCGAAGCTGGCGGTGTGTGGCCGGGGCTGCAGCGGGCGGCGATGACACTGATGGAGGCAATGTGCCACTCTCTGCAGGCGGCGCGTTGAAAAGGGCAGCCACAAAGCCGCATGGGGCATGCAGACGGCACTCGAGTGCTTCAATTGGGCCATCGCACGGTTCCGATCACTGGTCGCTCCGCACAATGTCTGGGGAAGCGTTTGAGCAGGCGCTGGACGCCGCGCAGGTCGGTGGCGGCGCCTCCCGCCTCGTTGCTCACTTGCTGCGCCCCTGCACGCTCTGTGGAGTGATCCCCTCACCCTCCGCAATCGCCCCGCCTCGCAGGAGTACATGGCGCTGCAGGAGGCGCTGGGCGCGGCGCTGCGAGCGGGCTTCCTGAGCCTGGCGCAGGCCCGCTACTCCATGGGCGCCGACAGGGTGTCGGCGCTCCAGCTGCCCGCCCACATGACGGCCGCAGCCAGGCTGAGCGCCGGTGCGCCGCCGCCGCCTGCCGCCGGTGCTTGCACTGCCGGGCAAAGTTGTTCAAACGTTGGCCTGAACCCAACCACCCCCCGCCATGCTGCCGCAGAACAAGGGCAGCTGGAGCTGGTGCGGGCGGCGCCCAAGGCCCAGCCGCAACCCCGGGCAGCTTGCAGCAGCGGCGGTGCCAGCTCTCGTAGTGGCTCCGCAGCGGAAGCAGCTCCTGCTGCAAAGAGCAGCAGCAGCAGCAGCAGCAGCAGCGCGAGTGTGGGCTCTGGCGATGCCGCGGCGCCGCAACCGGCAGAACAGGCGGCAGCGCTGGGCAGCGGTGCGGTGCAGCAGGCGGCGGGCGAGCCTCAAGATGTGGCAGCCCTGCTGCAGCGCATGCAGCTGATGGCGCAGCAGAGCGACAGCCTCGTGGACGAGCTGGCTGCCAAGTACTGCAGCGGGCCGGCAGGCCATGCCGATGGCATTGGAGACAGGTGGGTGGCTGGCTTGGCGCGGCGGGCGCGCGCCAAGTGCCTGCCATGCCCAGTGCCTGCCCTGGCTTGCAGCCCTTGCTGCACGCTGCACCCTGCTCTCTCCGCCGTAACATGTGCTGCATCCACACCACCGCACCACCATCACCTGTCGGCCTGGCTACCCTGCCGCTTGCCCCACTTGCCGTGCAGCGCGGCAGCGCCGGGACCCAGCTCCAGCGCTGCGGGAGCTGGCGGCGACCTGGATGCCGAGTACGAAGAGGTGGCGCACCCCTCCCGCCCGCTGCACTGGTTTGGCTCCCTGGTGGCCCCGTCCTTGAGGGACGCCGAGGGCCACTTCAGCCGGGCACTGGAGCTGGTGGTGCAGGCGGCAAATGCGCAGGCGGAGCTGCGGCGAGGGCTGGAGCGGCAGCTTGCGGCAGCAGGTGGCGGCAGGGCGGCAGCAGCAGGCGGCGATGCTGCCACTTGACGGTGCAAGTTTGGGCGCCGCCTGGCATGCGCTGCAGGTGACACTGGTTGCATGTTGCGAACTCTGTACTGTACTGGTGTGATTTGAGGGGAAAGAGCGAGGGTGAAGCGGGAACAAAGCATGTGGAATGCTGAAGGGCGGGGTGACCGAGCAAGGGTCAATTTCAGTGCAAAGCAATTGAGCTGTGGTGCCTATTCTTTGAATTGGTTGTGATCCTACTGTCCTGCTGATGCTGGTGCTGCTAGTTTCGCTGCTCACATGGGCAGCCTGTCTGGCTCAGCACTGGGCTCAATGCCTGCTGCAGCACCGACGCCAGCGCCAGCTTTGGCTGCCGCAGGGCATGCGATCTGCAAGTATGTTGGCGGCGGCAGCGTGGCGAGCAGGGCCGCCCTGCACTGCGGCGGCTGTAGTGCAGCCAGCAAGCTCATGTCCACGCCTGGACCAGGGCTGCTGCCGTCCCGATCTCACCAACCGGCGGCATCTACTGCTGAAATTGGCCGCCTGCACAGGGATGCACAGCATAGCAGCTCCCCCAGTTGGAGCATGCCGCAAGCAGCATGCCTGGACACCGGCCTGGGTTGAGTGGGTGTGATTCCAAGCGCGGATACTGATGGGCGTTCGTTCAGCCCAGGATGGCATGGACGCAGAGCTTCTGGCTGCCGGTCGTGCAAGGCATGCCGCGCATTGAGCGTCAACATGTCACGGTGGGCGGCAGCTGTGCATTGCCAGCCATTTTATTCCTCTATTCTTGGCAGCAGCAGTTGCCTTCCCACTGCAACGCTGTCCATGCCAGCCATTTTATTACTCTATTCTTGACAGCAGTTGTTGCATTGCCGCTGCAACGTGCTGCCTGCTTTGCTGGTTGGGTGCGACGGCCACCACGTCGCTAGGACCGCCGCCCTGCCGTGACAGAGCACGCCCTGCTACTGGGAACAGCGGCACTCTCTGCCCCGCACAACCGTGCAGCCAGAAAATGTATGCAGGATCACATCCGTGCATGCTGCCATGCCACAGCCTGATGCGCCCTCACCTGAAGGCGCCACATCGCATGGCGCCGTGCCGCACCGCCCACACAGCAGCGGCAGCAGCTTGGGCTGTGTGAATGCGCGATCGTCACGCCCCTAATGAACCACATCAAAAGGGGGTAACCAGGGCGCCAACGCAGCAGCTGGCGAGCCGCTTGGGAAGTGGGAAACTCAGCGGCAGTGAGACGGAGACCCGGCGCGCGATGGATTCGGCTGATGCAGCCGTGGGCGCAGCGCCGCTGCCCGATGAGGCAGCAGCTGCCGCAGCGGCACCGCCCGCACCCCCCGCCGAGGCGCCTGCCCAGGAGCCGCAGGCGCCTGTGGAGGCAGCGGTCAAGTCCGATCCACAGCCCGTAGATGCCCCAGCCGCCGGCGAGGAGGCCCCGCCACCGCCGCCGCCTGCCGCCGCCGAGCCTGCAGGCGAGGCAGACGTCAAGGCGGAGGAGGCGCCAGCCGCGCAAGAGGAGGCCGCACCAGCGCCACCGGCACAGGCTCCCAAGGAGGAGGAGGAGGAGGCAGAGGCGGGGGAGAGCGAGGCGCCGGTGCAGCCGCCCAGCGACGAGGCAGTGGTGGCGCGCCTGCGGCAGCTGCTGGCCGAAGTCGACCTGGCCACCACCACCGGTGAGGGCTGCCCACTGTCAAACCCTGTGCTGAACAGTAGCGCAAACCTGCAGACTTGCATGCTGGCGTTTGGAATTATGCCAATGTGTTTCGCCCTCGCCGTTGCACTGCACGTGCTAGGGCTGCAAGCCTGCTTGTGTGCGTGCTGCTGCCCCTTTCGCACACCCTGCACTTCACCCCTGCGAAACTTCTGCCCTGTTGATGCAGAGAAGCAGCTGCGGCGCAAGCTGGAGGCGGAGTACGGCTGTGACCTGGCGGACCGCAAGGCGCTGCTGCGTGCCGAGATCAACGCATACCTGCAGGCGGAGGAGGTGGGCCTTGCTTGCCTTGGCTGCCGAGTTGCTGCTTCTGGCAGGTGCTGCTGATGCGTGGCGAGGTCAATTAGCTTCTGCATTTGCATCAGGAAGATGAGGTGGCTGCCCGTTTCTTGCGCCTGGCTCGTCTGCTGCTGGCACCCGCAGCAGCGGATGGCATGCCTGCTTCGAGCAGGGGACATCTGCAGTTGGTTGGCTCCAAGCTGCTGCAACTCCGCAGGCTGGGGAAATTTTTGCGGCGTCCTCACTTTGCCGTTTCACCTGCCTGCAGGAGGGCGAGGCGGAGGAGGAGGGAGCAGCGGAGGAGGGAGAAGAGGAGGAGGAGGAGGCCACGTAAGCCACCGCTGCGGCTCTTTGTTTAGCATGCCGCTGTTTATGCAGCCAGGCCAGCTCCATCCAATGTTGTGTACGCATGGCTACTTGCCGCTGCATCGCCTGCTGTGCTGCCGCCTGCTGCGCCAGCTGCCCAGAGTGCTGCTGCAACCCATGCTGCTGCGCGTGCGCCATCGGCGCAGGTCGGTGCGCAAGCGGGGGCGGGGCGGCGGCAGCGGCAGCAGCCTGGGCTCCTTCCTGTCTCCGGAGATGCAGGAGTTCCTGGGGGAGGAGCGCCTGCCCCGCACGCAGGTGGGTGGCGGGCTTGGTGGGTGCAGGGCTTGCTTGCGTGTGTGGGTGTGGGCTGGATCGCACGCAAGTGGGTGGAGGGCTTTGGTTGCGGGCGTGGGCGTGGGTGTGGGCTGGATTGCTGGAGATGCGGGGAACCCGCTGGTCGCACGTGCAGGTGGGTTGGCAGCTTGAGTGGGCCCCGAGCGTGGAGGCGTTGGTGTTGGTTTCGCTGCTGGGCTGTAGCATCCCACTCTGCGCGGTGCAGCAGCCAAGTGGCTGTGGGCAAATGGCTGTGGGCATATGGCTGTGGGCATACGCCACGAGTGAGTCCCGCGCCCTCCCCACCTGTCTCTTCCTTCCCCCACTGTTTCAACTGGCCACCGCGCACAGGTGGTGAAGCGGATGTGGGCGTACATCAAGGAGCACGGGTTGCAGGACCCCAAGGACAAGCGCGTCATCATATTTGGTGGGTGCTGGCCTGCCGGTCAGGTCTCAGCTCACCTGTGCACGCAGAGGCTGTTTGCGGCGCTGCGCCAGCACTGTGCAGCCCGTGCCACCCCACATGCATGCCGTCCACCTGGACGTGACGTGAACTGCTGCCTGTTTGTCATTCTGGGCGTGAGCCGCCGCCTGTTTTTCCTGCCTGTGCCCTGCTCCTCTGCAGACGAGAAGCTGCAGAAGCTGTTCCCGGGCACCCGCTCCAACATGTTCAAGCTGCAGAAGCTGCTGTCCAAGCACTGCAAAACCAGCGGTGCGTGGCGGCCGTGCGCCTGCTGTGCTGTCCGCTGAGCTGCCGGACCGCAGGGTGCACAGCTGTCATGGCCCTCTCCGCCCCAGCCCACATTTGGACGGGCAGGGTGCTTGCTTGCGTGCTCGCTGCGTTGCCTGCTCCCCATGCTGCTGCATGCCATGCTGCTGCCCTGCAGATGTTGTGGGTGGCGATGAGGATGAGGATGAGGAGGGCGACGAGGGGGCCGAGTCGGAGGTCAGTTGCCAGCTCGAGTTGCTTGGCAGCATGGTTTGTTGGCAGCATGCTTGTTTCAGATGTGCCAATTCAAGGCTGCGTTCTGAGGTTGCCGCGGAGCTGATTCGGGAGCCATTTTCAATACACATTTCAACCGTGTTTGTCACTTCGGGGCCAGCATCAATACACATCGTGCTTGGCTTGTTTGCTTGGGTGCCAGCTGGGCGGTCATCCGAAGTGCCCCAAGAAGCGGCGAGTGTCCAGCAACCCAGCATTGCGTTCCTGACCCCCCCACATTCCACATCCTGCTTGCTCCTTTCAGGGCGAGGAGCCCGCCCCCAAGAAGCGGCGAGCCTCCAGCAGCGCGGCTCGCAGCAGCGGCGGGCGGCGCAGCAGCACCGCGGGCGGCGAGCGCAAGCCGGGCGGCTTCCAGAAGGAGTGCCAGTGAGTGTGGGCTGTGGGGGCCCATTTGTGCCTTGCAATACGTCACTGACGGCCACAATAGATGGCTGCCTGGACCGCCACAGGCGCCCCCACAATGTGCACAGCAACCAATGCCCCCGTACTGCCTCCACAAACCACCCGGATTGCGTGCAGGCTGTCTGAGGAGATGGCTGCCTGGATCGGCAAGCCCGCGGCCTCCCGCCCCGAAATCACCAAGTTCTTCTGGGCCTACTGCAAGGAGCGGGGCCTGCAGGTGGGCGCTGCGTTTGGGTTGTGCGGCGGGGTTTGGTTGCGAGCATAACTGAGGTGCATCGCACATGCCACCAAGTTCTGTTAGGCCCGTTGCAAGCAAGCAGCGCGGCCTGCTGGTGGGTGCTTGCCGCTGCAAGGTGTGATGCTGTGGGCCTTGGTTGCACCGCTCGCTGCACGTGTCAACCATCTGGGCCGCCGCCCCGCCCTGCAGGACCCCTCGGACAAGAGCTTCATTCTGGCGGACGATGCGCTCAAGGGGCTGACGGGGGAGGCGCGGTTCAAGGGCTTTGGCTTTGCCAAGCTCATCAAGCAGCACCTGGTGTGAGCCCGCCCATGCGGGGCGCTTTTGTGTGCGGCACTGGATGGCGAGCCGGGCTCAGCAGGCAGCAGGCGGTGCGGTGTGGGTTGCACCGGCCTTGGCCTGGGTGCACCCCTGCGTGCTGCAGCGACCCGGCATTTTTGGTAGATCCTTCCCCGCCCTTTGGCAGCCTGTGCGCCTGGTATCACGTTGCTGTTGCATGTTAACTTGCTCGCTTGCTCTCGACTGCGCGCTCGTTCTGATGCACTCAAAATAAAATGTGACAAAACTGGAGGTTGCTGGGGCAGCAGCAGGACCGCGGTGGTCCTACCAAGCGGCGGCATCAACTCACTGCTGCTGCTGCTGCTGCTGCACGCTGGGTCCGCCGCCGTAGCATCGCCGCTCACGCTTGCCGCCGCAGCGGGCAGTTCTTCTCGGCGCAGCTGCCTGGCTGGTTCAGCCCGCCGCACTCCTCACAGAGGCCCAGCTCCCGCCGCTGCTGGCGGGCCACATAGCGGTCCACCTGCAGGGGTGAGCAAAGGCGTTGGCAGGCGGGTCAGGTTGGGAGGCGGGCAGGCAGACACAAGCTGGGCAGAGGGCTGGCAGGTGGGCGAGGTTCAGGGGGGCAGCGCAGGGCTGTGGGCCTTGCTGCGTGACGTCGAGAGCGGCAGGTTGGCAGTTGCATGCATGATACCATCCGCTCACAGCCATGCAGCGTACAGCCACTCATGCAGGCCTGCACACATGCACTGCTTGCAGACATGCCTTCAGATGCAGACGGGAGGGCAGCCACACACCCGCCTGGCCCCACTCCCGCACTCGCCTGCGTCGAGCTGAGGTACAGCAGCACCAGGAGGCCGCCAAACACGAGGCCCACTGCCTGGTCCAGCGTCCAGACCGGCGCTTCATCCATCGCCGCAGCCAGGTCGAGCACTGGCTGTGCCGCTAGCGCAGCCGCCGCTGCTGCAGGGGTAAGCCCCACTGCTGCCGCCGCCGCTGCCGCCGCCGCCGCCGCAGGTACAGCTGCTGGCGGCGCGCAGGCTGCTCGCCGTTGGCAATGCCACTGCGAACCTGCTGGTTGCGTGCGCCGCTGCACGATGAACGACGCTGAGAGCGCCGGCGGCGAGCCTGCGCGGCTGTGGGAGAGTGCTTGCGGCGCAGCGGCCACGCACGATGCTGCAAGCGTTGTCAGGTTCATCTTGTCAGTCTGCGGAGTGCAAATTGCCCGCCGATGGCATCTTTTTGCGATTGAACCACATGCTGTGCCTGCCTCGCCCAAATGGACCAAGCCAGGGCCTCCCAGCGCCAGATCTGCGCTGCAACATCATGCAGCCAACCATGCCACCCGACACAGCAGCCCAGAGGCGCTGCGTGCTGCTGCCAGAGGAAGGTCAGGAGCTCCCCTGCGCCTCCCTCCTGCTGGAGCTGCTCCCGCCCGCGGCCAACGATTCGTTGGAGCAGGCAAGGCCAGGATCTGGTGTCGGTGGCGCCCGCCATTGGCTCCACTGGCAGCGGCGGCCCCGCCGCCTGCATCCGACGCCAACCCTAACTCGGCCTGTCTGGTTTCACCGCGCTCCCACTGTCTGCTGTCCGCCGCCTGTGTGGCCACAGGAGGGCCAGTTCCGAGCCACGCTGCCCTGTGGAGCCGTGCTGCACTGGCGGCACGATGCGGCACTGGCGGGGCGGCCCAACGCCCTGGCCGCCAGCCTCGCACAGACGCAGGCACGTTGCCGCTGCAAGCGTGTCCGAGGGCTGTGGTGGTGTGCGCTGCTACCAGACTACATGCTAACAAGAGACTGCCCTTGTCATAGCTGCTGACGGTTTGGTGATGCACCCCTGCAGGTGTGTGGCGAGGCCGTGCTAGTGGTGCAGGCCTCGTCCGAAGCAGACCTGCGCCGGCGCCTGGAGCGGCTGGCTGGCAAGCACTTGCGTGGCCGGCGCTGGCGGCTGGCCGGCAGCTGGGAGGCGGCGGGGGCAGCTGGCAGCGAGGCCAGCCTGGCACGCTCGCCCCAGGAGCGGCGGCAGCACCAGTTGCTGCTGCAGCAGCGCCTGCTGCGCCGCTCGGTGGGTGCACCTGCCTCGGGCGCTGGGCAATCGGCAGATCGGGCGCCAGCGCCCCACACACCCAGGGTGCAACGAGTGGCTGGTGCGTCTCTACATGCCAACGAGCACCAGCAGCAGCAGCAGCAGCAGCAGCAGCAGCAGGCCGTGCCGCGGCCCGCTGTGCTGGCCACGCCGCCGCTGCGTGACGAGGCTGCACCCAGCCAGCAGTCGGGTGCTGGGGACCCCAGGCAGCAGCTGCTGTGGAGCGTGGCGGGCCGGGCCACCTCGCTGAGCTGGAAGGATGAGCTGGCAGCTGCCACAGCTGCCGCCAGCACTGCCGCAGCTGCCGCCGCCTCCGCAGCGCCCCCGGTTGGCATGCAGCCGGGAGCAGCGGGGGACGGTGCAGCTGCTGGTGGGGCAGAGGGCGGGCTGGATGCTGGCGCTGGGGAGCCCGAGGCGGCGGGCAGCCCCCTGCCGCTGTCGGCCCGGCACCGCACCAGCCTGGACCGGTCGCCATGGGCCGACCTGCAGCCGGAAATGCTAGCAGTAGTGCTCGCACAGGCGGGTGAGTGAGCAAACTGACATGCTGATCTGTTGAGACGCATCTTGCCGGCGCCTGGGCGAAAGGGTGGCACTCCTGGCTAGCACAGCAGATGAATGCGATGACAGTGTGGTCTGCACGGCTGCGCCGTCCTGCACTGTTTTGGAGCATGGCACCGCCCCCACTTGCCGCACCCCCCGCCCTCCCGCAGGCCACAGCAGCTCGCTGGCCCGCAGCATGAGCCAGGTGTGCACCAGCTGGCGCCAAGCGCTGGGCCAGGAGCGCACCGCCCTGCAGCAGCTGCGCTTCAACCGCCTCGAGCTCCTGCCCGGCAGAAGCGGCAGCAGCAGCGGCAGCAACAACATAGTTGAGCTGCCGTGGCTGGTGCAGCAGGCTGTGAAGGCAGGCAACGTGGCTGCCACGGTTGCGGCTGCGCGCTGGCTGGAGCGCCGGCAGGGGCAGCGGCAGGGGCGCAGCCGCGGCAGCGGCAGCACCGGTGCTGGCCCCGCCTCTGCTGCAGTGGCGGCCCTGGCTGGTACTTGGTACAACTCGTGTGTGGCGGCTGCTGCAGCGGTGCAGGCTGCATCTGCTGCTGGGGCGGCTGGGGGGAGGGGCCACGACGAGGCTGCTCGCTTCTGGCGCAAGGCAGCCAAGCTTGGCCACCCCGAGGGACAGTGGAAGCTCGGCTGGGCGCACTACCAGGTGGGCGCCCCTTTGTGCTGCCTGGCCTGGCCCTCGACTTGCCTGGCTCTTGATTTGCCTGGCCATCAACTTGCCTGGCCCCTGACGCATGTTGGAAGTTTGGCGTGCCGGCCTGCACCAGCGTCAACTCCTCAACCCCCCTAATGCCGACCAACACTTTGGGATCACTGTGCTGTCGGTGCTGCAGGGCCTGATGGGGCTGGCGGCAGACGGCGAGGAGGCGCTGCTCTGGCTGGGCCGGGCCGCACGCCAGCTGGCAGACGTGCTGGGCGACAGCCCAGAGGGCGGCAGCGGCAGCAGTCATGGCAGCAGTGGCGGCAGCCTGGGCGCCACGGCCGCAGCGGGTGGCAGGCCCCTGCCTGCGCTGATGAGCCGGAGCGAGTGCCGCCACATCCTGTCCCAGGTGGGCCGGTTGAGACTGCTGGTGATTTGTGACACAATGCGCCCTCTGTTGGTCCCGCACGTGCAGCTGCCTCGCACCCTCAGTCTGCATGATGCGCCCCAGCAGCCTGCGTCCCAACAGGTGGGGCACCTGCAACCCTTTGCCCAATGCTTCCCGCCGCCTCCCCGCCGCCCACCCTGCAGGCCGCCCATGTACTGGGCTTGTTGCACCTGGACGGCGAGGGCACCAAGGCGGACCTGGGCACCGCCCTCAAGTGGTTCCGCCTGGCCGAGCGGCAGGGCTGCCGGGAGGTGTCACGCCTCATCGGCTCCCTGCTCAACGTGGGCATGTACGGCTGATGCCCTGGGTGCAGCTTGAGCAGCTTGACAGCTGGGGCTGAGGGATATGCTGATGGCCAACGCGTGAAGGGCATCCATCTATATTTGCGACATGTCGCTGATTGACTTCTTTTGCTTGGTCGGTGCACTGCTGTTACATCAAACTCATCTCTGTCTCTGAAATACTGTCCCATTGGTTTAGCATTAGTTGCCAATGAGCATCACATCCCACTGCGCCTCTCAAGAACAGTGTTTCACACTTCTGGTGGTCATCCGCAGGTGTAACTTGATTGGCAGGACAGTCATCGCAGGAGGAAGCCAATAGCAAACTATGCAAGCTGATCAATAACTAACGCTGAACATTTTGAACTACTTCTAACAGTCAATACAGGCTGCCACGTTCCTGTCATCGGCCGCCACACTGCACAGCAACAATCTCTGCCACCGCATCACGCTGCGCCTGCGGCAGGGCTGCCGCCGCACTGGTCAGCTGAGCTCCCATGGTCTTGGCCAGCACGGCCAGCGCGCCACGCACCATCTGCCTGAGCTCCGGCCGCCGCTCCGCCGCCAGCAGGGCAAACAGGGCGGGCAGCACGTGTGCTGTGACCAGGGCGGGGCGGGCCTGCCACAGGCCGGGGCCGAAGCCCACCAGCCGGTCCAGCAGCAGGGCCTTGCCACGGGCAGCCCCTGCCGGAGAGCCCAGGGAGGCCATGAGCGGCGGCAGCCAGGCGGTGGGGGCCCAGCGCAGCACGCAGTCCACGGCTTCCGCCGCTGCCTGCGGGGATGATGGGGATCCAGCGAAGGGACGGCCATGAGGCAAACTGGCGCGTTTGACAGCAGTGAGGAAACCGTGCACCGCGGNAACGCCCATCACACAATGAGCAAGTCGAGAGCAAGTTGTGCCTCTTGCCCTTGCCACCCACCTGGCGCACAGACGGGTTGCCGCTGTCAAGCGCCTTGCAGGCGGCCGGAACCAGGGCGGGGGCAGCAGGCGCCAGCGCCTCGGAGCTGCCACCAAGCAGCGCATTCAGCGCCGCAAGCGCCTGCTGCTGCACTTTCAGGTTGACATCCATGACTCGCTGCGCCAGCTGGCTGGCCGCCCACAGCTGCGCCTCTGCGGGCGCCCCAGGCGCCTGCACACCGGGCAATGCCTGCTGCAGCGCTTCAAGCCCGCTCAGCCGCTCCTTCCACTCTCGGCTGGCCAAATGGGCGGCAGCTGCTTCTAGAGTCTGTTGCAGCTCTGGATCCAGGCCCTCCAAAGAACCGGCAGGGCCGCCTGTGCCGCTGATGCCGCCATCCGCTGCCTTTGAAGCAGCGCTGCGCCCGCTGGCCGGCCGCGACGCGCCCCTAGGCCTGCCCAGTGAGGCTCCGCTAGCTGCGCTGGCTGCGCTGCTGGATGGGGCAGGCGCAGCAGCAGCCCTGCCACTCAGGCCGCTGGGCTGCCGCCGGCTCGGTGGCGCAGCTAGCGCAGGGGCGGCAGTCGTGCCAGTGCCACTGCTGCTGCCTGCTCGGGACAGCACAGCAGGCGTGGCGCTGCCGCCCGTTGCAGGCCCCAGGCTGCTGGGACGGGCCGGGCTGAAGGGAGATGCGTAGCCACTAGGAGAGCTGGGTGATGGCAAGCCGCCGTCGCTGCCGCCAGGGGCGGCTGAGGCAGCGCGCATGCCAGCAGAGGGCAGGCGGACGGGCGCTGCCGGCATTTGCCCAGCCTCAAACACGTCCCAGACCTGGGCAGAAGCACGGCGAGGGGGGCGTGGGTATGGCAGATTGGCGCTGCGGTCCATAGGTTGCATCCCAGTTTCATCGCCACAACTGTTGCTACCCAACTGAAACGCATGCCCCACCAAGTGCACAGTGCACATCCAGCAACAAGCGGGTACCTTGTCGGTTTTGCAGTCCAGCCGTGCTAGCGCCCGCTTGAACTCGTCGCCACCGGCTCCATCCAGCAGGCGGCGCAGCGCCCACAGCATGCGCTTGCCCGCGGTGCGTGCCTCCAGGCCACCCTCCTGCAGCAGGCCCACCGCCGCTCGCAGCAGGCGGGGCAGCAGGGGGCCGCCGGGGGCAGTGGATGCGCCAGACAACTGCAGTGGGGATGGGAACAGAGAACAGGCCAAACGGTTCGCCAAACCAAGCAGCTCCGTAGCACAGGTCGGCAGCGCGCAGCAGACAAACGACATGGCACGGCCAGGCTCCCAAACATCCCCAATCAGCACACTTGGCTCACCAGCCGGGTGCCGTGCTGCTGCACACAGGCGTCCAGGTGCATGGCGGCCTTGGCTCGCACATCAGGCGACTTGCTGGACAGAGCGGCCAGCAGGGCCGCTGCAACCCGCGCCTCCCCGCCGTGCGCCACCAGCGCTGCGAGCGCTCGGTCGGCCTCCACAGCAAGGAAGTTGTCCCGGCCCGCCAGCGATGCCTGCTGGAGCAGAGGGCATGGCTCAGCTAAGCAGTAGGGAAGTAAATCCACAGGGTGGCGTGCACACTCATCGTCCCCAGGTCTTCTGCAAGTTTGACAGCACTTGCTCACCTGGCCGGCGCGCTTGAGCAGCAGGGGCACAAAGGCGTCCAGCTCGGCATCCAAAGAAGGACCCAGGCTCTCCGCCAGCTCCTGCGGCAGCGGCAGATTGAGAGCACGATTACCAACATTGCACCTCGCTCATCATCATTGCCTGCCCTGCTTCTGCCGATGCGCCGTCCCAGCAAACACCCCACCCACCTGGAACACCGCAATGGCCAGGCGGGACAGCGTGCTGCGCAAGGCGTCAATGACAGGCGCCACCAGCAGCACCAGGGCATGCAGCGAGGGTGCCAGCACAGCTGCGTGGTGCCGCGCCAGGCGACGTGCGGTGCACAGCGCTTCGTACTGTGCCTGCCAATCAAGCTCCCTGCGCTGGCTGGCTGCCGCCTCCTGCAGCGCAGCCAGGGCTTGCGCCAGGGCTGCCTCTGGCTGCGGCAGGGGTGATGTGTCGGCGGCTCCGGGGCTGAACCCGCTGGCGCTCCCTGGTTTGGGGCTGCCTGCAGCGGAGGGGGCATCACCCGGCCCAGCCACTCGCCAGCTGGCCGAGCGGCTGGAAGGCGTGCCGCAGCTGCCGGTGGGGCTGTCGGGCCATGGGCTGCCGCTGCCACTGCGTGCCGTCACCAGCAGCTGCAGGCAGCAATGGGAAGTGGAAGCTGTCCGTCAACAACTTGGCAGGTACAAAGCGAGTCCTATTATTCACAGTAAACTCTCTTCAAACCCTCCCCTGAGGCTCACCTTGAGCGGACTGCTGCTGCCGGGCGCGGCCTTGAGGGGCGACGAGGGGCTGCTGGGCACAGGCTTGTCTGGGCCAAACACATCGTCCACTGCTTCCATGGAGTACAGCGAGCTGCTGGCCTGGCCAGCCCCAACGCTGCTGCTGCTGCTTGCCAGGCGGGCAGTGCGGGCGCGTGCCTTGAGTGCCTGCAAACCTGGTCGCGGCCCAGTGCTGCCGCTGGGCGGCCGCTGGCAGGAGGCGGCGGCAGCAGCATCGCTGCCTGCAGCAGCAGCGGTGCCGGCCATGCTGCTGGGTTCAGCAGCCGGACTGCTGCTGCTGCCGTCTGCCTGCTCGGGGGCCTTGAGTGGAGCGCTCCAGACTCGCCGCTTATCAGCCATCTGGCGCAAGCGGTTGAGCCGTTCTGCTGCCTTGCCCGGACTGTCAGGGCTGTCAAGGTTCTCTGAGGTCTGAGCGTCTTGCGGCGGGATCCCCACAGAGACGCCCACAGAGATGCCAGCGGTGCTCCCTGGGCCGGGCACGTCCTGGCTGCTGGGCGCACCTGCCCGGACCGCTCCAATTGACCAGTCGGGCCCTGCGCCCTGCTGCCGCTGCTGTGCTGCCGCTGCTGTCGCCTGCTTTGGAGTCTCAGCAGCCTCCCCTCCACCAAACAGCTTCTGTTTGAAGCTGCTCAGTGTCCGCCGCAGTGAGGCGCTGCCAATCCTGGGCGGTGACGCACCGCTGGCTGCAGCTGCTGGCGGTGCATGCTGCATGCCTGCGGCTAGCTGCCTGCTGGAGCCGGCACGTGACGGGAGCCGCCACTGCAGCAGGCTGTCTGAGCGGCCATCCACTGCAAGCCCCTCCTGCTGGCTGCACTGGTCCGAACCGGGCTGAGAGAATGACTGCCCAGATGCCTCACAAGCATCATCACCGCCCTGCTGCCGCTGCCAGTTGCGCACGCTGCTGTGCAGGTCACTGTTGTATGCACCGCCCTGGCTGGCTGCAGCCGCCGGCAGCACCGCCTCTGCACTGCCGGCAGCTACCAGCTGTGACTGCGAGCGGGCATGTGCTGCAGGGGACAGGCTGGACGGTGCAGCTGCACCGCTCCTGCTTGCACGGGCGCTGCTGCCGGGGGAGGACTTGGCTGAGCGCAGGAAGCTGCGGATGCCGCCCCTGCTGCTCTGCTGCTCATCCTCGGCCGCAGCTGGCGCGTCCGCCATCTGCGATGTCCTGCCAGGCAGGGCTCCAGCGCTGCTGCCTCTGCTGCCGGGGCTGGACCCGCCGCCTGGCTGGTGCCCTGTTGCCTTGCGGCCCGGCGGCCGCGACCAGTTGAGCAAGCTGCCGCCCGAGCGCTCCACTGACTCAGGCCCATCCGCCTCCATGCTAGGAGTGCTTGCCAGCCCGGCCTGCATGCCTGGCAGCAGGGCAGCCGTGAAGCTGGCTGCAGCAGGGCCGCCCATGCTCACGCTGCTGCTGTAGCTGGTGGGGCTGCGCTGCACTGCTGCCGCGTCCCCCATGCCTGCCGCTGCTGCTGCTGTGTAGCTGGGGGCTGAGACTGCCACCACAGCAGGTGGGTAACCAGTCAGGCCCGCGGCCACTGGTGCGGTGAGCGTGGGCATGGCCGCAGCAATTTGTGGCAGCAAGCCGTTGGCAAAGGATGGGCTGCGGTCCGTTGCTCCCGCTGCCCACGGTGCCGCCGCTGGCGGAGGCAGGAGCGCTGCCGTGGCCGCAAGTGCTGGTGAGTAAGGCGGCATGGCTGGTGGGGTGGGAGCTGCAGGCACCTGCTGCACAGTGGGAATGGCGGCCGCAGGTGCTGCCACTGCAGGCTTGGGTGCGCTGGGCGGGCGGGCGTGGGCCTGCAAGGGGAGGGGAGGAGAGGAGGAGCCTCTGAGACGTCTTCTGTCCCACAGGTTGGGTTTGCATTTGGCAGGCGTTGTACCGGTTGCACCCGGCGCCATCACTCCTGTGTTGCGCACCTGGTGCTGCACCAGCCCCTGGCTGTCCAGCACGGGCAGGCCGAGCTGCGGCGTGGCCCGAGCACGCTCCGTCACGCTTCGCTTCACGCCGTCATCAGCACCCACCGCTGTCAGCATGCCCTGGAGCAGCGCGCCCAGCCGCGCGTGCAGCAGCGCAAAAGCCTCCACCGCGGCAGCTGCCACCCGAGGCTCCTCATCGCTGGCTGCTGCCGCCAGCGCACGCACGCAGGCCGGGTAGTCAAACTGTTCGCCGGTGTGTGCCAGCAGGGCGGCTGTGTGCGCATTCACGCCCTCCTCCCGCACCCGCCAGGAGGGGTGCAACAGCGCGCCGCCCAGCGCAGCTAGCAGGGGCGCAGGGCCCACGGCGCGAGCCAGCGCGCCGAGCGCGTGCGCCGCCGCCCGCCGCACCATCTGTGCGTGGGGGTGTGGGAGTGTGTGTGGTTGGTAGTTTGGGGTCGAACACTGTGTCAGCGCCTCAACAGCTACCGTTGCCATGCAAAACCAGTGAGTAATCTGACCTACTCCCGGCAGGCACCAGCCATGCACCAGTGCTAACCACCCACCCGCACCTGCACGTTGTCGCCCAGGCGCTCGGTGAGGGCGGCGGCCAGGGTGCCCAGGTAGGGCGTCAGGTCAGCACCCAACTGGGCCACCATGTCCTCCAGGATGGTCATGGCAGAGATGG
>RRZL01000027.1:209435-241370 GCA_006782975.1 Chlorella sp. Dachan | reverse complement strand
CTCGCGGGCCGGCGGCAGCGGCGCCTCGGCGGCGACCGTGGCGGCGCCGGCGGGGGCGGTGCCAGGGCCTGCCTCTGCCTCCTCCTGCAAGCATGGATGTAAACAGGCGCAGTAAGGGCATCTGCGCAGCGCGGAAGGAGCTGTGCGCGAGGCGAGGGCGGCCGGCGGGCAGGGCGACTCGCCATTTGCGACGCGGGCCGGGTAGATGCCGGGCGGGGAGCAATCCAATGCCGCTAAGAGCTGTGCAGCCGGTCCACCATTTCGCCGCAAAAAGTTGGCCGGCCGCTTTGCGGCACACGTGTGTTGTGACTAGGGCGAGTGTGTAAATTGGCGTGAGCTGGAACGGCGGAAAGCGACAATGTCACATGGCGGCGCCGGCGGGCTGCCGCCCGTCTGCTGTCTGCGCCGTCCCACATCAGAGACACTGATCATGTGGATGAGCTGCTGCTTCGCATTTCTACGATTGGTTAGTTGATCCGTCGTTGCGCTGCGGCTGGCAGCGCCCCGGCGCCCGGCAGCGCCCGCCATCAAGGCCATCCTCCCTGCCTGCTGCTCCACTCACTGCGCCTCCTTGGTCCAGACTCTCCTAAAGGGCTGCCCTACACTGTCAGCGCATTGCTCCTCCGTCTGGGCCAGCGGCCTGCCGTCCAAGGGTGAGCTTTGGGTCAGCAGCCCACCAGAAGCAAGCTTGCCACAGCCCTGCAGCCGGCGGGGTAGCTCTCACCCCCAATGCCCAGGCCGCCGCCGCTGCTTCACCACAGGCGCCGCCCACTCCCTCTCCGCAGCGCCAAGCATGGCAGCAACATCTGTACCTTCTGTGGTGCGGCGCCTGTCCAGCGGGCAGCCTGATGGCCAGCTGGCCGCTGCAGTGCAGCTCGTGCAGCTGACGGTCTCCAACCAGGCCAACCGGCGGCGGGCGGTGCAGGCCGGTGTTGTGCCGCCGCTGCTGCGGATCATTGGCACCGGCACAGAGGCTTTGCAGCTCACGGCTGCTGCCGCGCTGTGCAACATCGTGCACTTGTACCCATCCGTGGCCGACGTGGCAGGCGCTTGCATTCCTGCATTGGTGGGCCTGCTCCAGGCCAGCCCAAGCTCTGCGGTCGGGCCGGCGGCCGGCCTGCTTCAACAGCTGGCCTGGCACAGCCCTGAACGCCAGCAGGCCATCAGCGCAGCTGGCGGTGTGATCCCGCTTCTGGACCTCTGCTGGCGAAGCAGCGGGATGACTCAGGAGGCCGCGGCTGGTGCGCTGTGCAACATGGCGGCGCAGCCGGCAGCAGTGGCACAGCTGCTGGCCGCAGGCCGAATTGCTGATGTTGTGCTCCTGCTGCAGCCTGGCGCTGCCAGCACGCCTAACGCTCTGCAAGCTGCAACGCTGGCGCTGAGAAACCTAATGACCAACAGTGCTGAGGCGACTGAGGCGGCCATTGCAGCTGGCGCCGCAGCAGCTTTGGTGGAGATGATGCGAAGCAGTGGCAGTGCGAAACTGCAGCAGGCAGCAATCCAAGCCCTGGTCCAGCTTGCAACCGATAAAGAACCCCCAGTTGTGGCAGCGGTGGCGGCGGATGCCATCCCAGCACTTGCAGAGCAGCTGTGGCGCAGCGACAACTCACTAGTCCTGCACGCTGCTCTGGAGCTGTTGCTGCTCTTCACAGCCCACGGCACAGCCCCTGACCGCTGCCGAGATGTTGCCGCAACCGGCTGCACCCCACGCGTGGTGCGGCTGCTGGATGGCAGCGCAGGTGAGGAGTCCACTGATGTTGCCGCCCGCCTGCTGCACAACATCCCCAGAACAGATGATCCATCCATCTCTGATGCCATGGTGGCAGCAGGGGCAATCCCAGCCCTAGTTGCTGTGCTACGAGCGGCCGATTCCAGCAGTGACACCCTGGTTTCGGCAGTCGATGCGCTGCACAACCTTCGCCTAGACGGCCACAAGCCTGCCCTGCTGGCCGCCGGTGCAGCCTCAGCACTGCAGCCACTGTGCAGCTGGCCCAACCCGGCTGTGCAGCGAGCGGCCGCCAACCAGCTGGCACGGCTCCAAGACCGGGCGCCCACGGCTGTCTTGCGTGCGACTGTGCAAGTGATGGACGGCTCAGATATTGGTGGTACTGCCACTTGGGTGCAAACCAGCCCTCTGCAACCCGCCGGTGCCTCGTCGGCTGCGTCAGCAGCGCCCGCCGCCCCACCGCAGCCCCAGCCCCAGCAGCGCCCGCCCCGCGTCTGCGCCGCCCCCGGCTGTGGCGTCACGCGCGGCCTGCGCCGCTGCGGCGGCTGTCGCTCCGTGCGCTACTGCAGCGAGGCCTGCTGCCGTGCACACTGGCAGGCACACAAGGCAGAGTGCCGCCGTCTGCAGGCGCAGCGAGCAGCAGCAGACTCTAAGGAGTGAAAAACGGTTTTGGCCTCTGTGTGTCGTGCATCCGTCCGGTCCAGCATCCAGCCACGCGCCTGCCCGCGCCCGCAGTGCATCTGTGGTAACGTAGCGTGCTCAGCCCTCGACAACTGAATGCATGTGCTTGCCTGTGCCACCCTGAGTTTCCCAGACCGCTCTGCATACGCAGCCATCTGTAAGCGTTCCAGCAGCACAGCATTAATAAGAGGATTGCAGGATAGATGAGAAGCATGCAAACAGATTCGGATCACCGCATGCAGCCCGTGCGTCACGCGTGCGCACACGGGTACAGCCCGGGTGCCTCAGTGTCCCGCCTGCCCTGCCCCCTGCTCCAGCTGCAGCCGCTCCAGCTGCCCCTCCACTCTCTGCTCCTTCTGCTGCTGGTGCCAAGCCGCCATCGCCTTGCACAGCCGGCGGTGGCCGCCCTGCCGCCAGTCGGCCTCAGAGCAGGCGCTGCTGCAGTACCAGGCTTCGCGGCAGATGCTGCAATAGGTTGTGAGAGGCGAGGGACAGAAAGCACGAAGATTTGAGGCCAGAAATTGAAGGATCTTGTTGGACACAGCCCACAGTGCAAACAGCCCACAGCACGCATAGCCTGCAGGCAGCTTCCAAGCGCTGCCCTTGATCTGCAGCGGCACTCCAGCACGCACCTGCACATGGCGCTGCCGTGGCCTTCCCCCGCCGCCGGCCCGCCCTCGCCGCCCAGGTTGGCGCAGCGCAGGTATGCGCAGGAGCGCGATGCTGCCGCCAGCCCGCTTTCCAGCAGCACTTCAGCCTGCTGAATCCAGGGCCGCTGCTCCAGGTGCCTCTGCATCACTGCCGCTGCCACCTCCAGTGCAGGCAGGCACTCGCTGTGCAGCCACTGTTTGAAGCCTGCAATCTGGCTGGATGACAGGTTGTCGGCGGAGGCCAGCAGGGGCTGCAACCATGCCAACAGCTTGTTCATTGGCTGCCTCGCGTCGATGCCCTTGGGAAGCTCAGTGGCGGTCCAGAAGACGAGGTTGTAGGATTGCTTCACCACCTGCAAAAACAGCCCCAACCGGGGTTTGGCCAACACCCATTTCGGTATCATGCAGCGGCGGGCTGACAATGATGTCGGCATGCTCAGCTGTGTGTGCTGCAACGTGGGGCACAGCAATCATGCAAAGTGTCACTTGTGCAATGCAACACCGAGGACCCACCTGCGTCAGGCAGCCGACAGCCTCCGACGCGGCCAGCGCCTGGGCGAAAATGCCGCTGGGAAGCAGCGCGAAGACAGCGGAGGGTGAGCAGGCAATCAATGCCAGCCATGTACCCATCGCATGTGGCACTTGAGCCGATTCTTGCGAAGCGCTGGCTGCTGCGCGAGCGGCGCTCTACAGCCGGTAAGGGAGGGAGGGCAGACATGGAGCACTGCTGCTGAGCCAGGCTCCCCAGCCAACCAGGCGTGCTGCAACGAACTGGAGCAGTCCAGCATGGCACCATCTGCTCAGCTGATTGATGTCAGCCTGCCTGAATAGTGCATTCGACCCTACCTGGATCAGAGCAGCAGTGGCTTCCAGCAACATCTCGCCAAGTTGAGGAGGCCACAGTTCCGGCTGAAATTGGGTTGCAAGCCAAGCCACGTGGAGCGCCCAACCCTGCACCCCGCAGGGCTCCAACTGCTGCACAGGCCCCTGCGCCGCTGCTATCGCCTCCACCGCTGCCAGATGCGCCGCTCTGGCGCCTCGTTTCGAGCGGTCGTCAATCACAGGCCTGCAGAGGACTTAGCAGACAGCAGCGCTCAGATGGCAGGGCAGGCGGAGTGCCTACAATGGCACAACAGCTGGCCAGGCATGCAACACACACTCTCATGCCTAGGAACACTCGGCGGCCGTGAACTGGGAACGTAAGCTTACGTTGGCCAGCTGTCCCATACCATGCCAAGGTCGTACAGAGCTTTATGTTGCGCAGCAAGATCCTCTGTGTCGCCTGCGGCTACAGCCCAGTGCACCCAGCGGCACGCAGTGGTGTGCAGCCTCCAGGCCGAGAGCACAAGTGCCTTGCCACGATCTGCCGCTTCTGCCCCTCGCTGAGCCTGCCGAGCCTCTGGCCGTAGCAGGCTGCTTGCCAGCGCCGCAGCCCTGCAAAGCAGCTGCAGGCCTTCTGTCCTGAGTAGTGCAGCCGCCTCGGCTGCCGGCCGCGCTCGTTCTTCCTGCCCTCCATCCGATGGGTCAGTCTCCTGCTGCTGCTGCTGCTGCTGCTGCTGCTCGCCTGCTGGTTGCTCGCTTGCCGGCTGCTGCTGCTCACCTGCTAGACATTGGCTCCCTAGCTGCTCAGCTGTCGCGCATTGCCGCCGCTGCTCATCTGCCTGCTCCGCCGCTGCAGGCTGACGTTGCTGCTTGCCTGCTTGCTGTGCTCGGTGCAACGTGGGCACCGTGCGCAGCATGGCATCAGCTGCACGCAGCAGGGTCGCACACTGCTGTGCCTCCCACTCCGCGCCACCTGCCCCCGCAGTGGTTGAGATGTGGCGGGCCAGCTGCGTGGCTGAGCTGCACAGGCCAGTGAACACACTCTCTGCGTCTGCATGGCACTCCGGTGCAGCCCGAACTGCAGCTGCCAGGTGTGGCAGGCGCTCGGCAGCCGCGACAGCGGCGCTGCGCTCGCTGCTGGCCCGCTGCGTGCTGCTGAGCTGCTGCTGCTCCTCGATGGCGTCAAATGGCAGGAGCAGCACGTCCACCGCGCCCCGCCAGGCGCAGTGGAAGACGTAGGGGTCCACTGTTTGTGGGCAGGCCGCGGGCAGCTGGGCCACCAGCTGAGATGCCGCTTGCTGCACCCTGCTTGCGTCCGCCCAAGCGGCCTGCAGCAGTGCAGGCCGCAGGCTGGGCGTCTGGATCAGGGAGCCAATCCAGCCCACGACGTTCAGATCCTGCTCTGCCTGCGCGACTGTCCCGCCTGCCGGCCGCCCACCATTGCCCCCTGCTGCCGCCTCTGCCGCCTCTGCCGCCTCTTGCGCCAGCACGCTGCTTGCCACGGCCGCCATCGCTGCGTGCAAGGTGTGCTGCAGCAGGAGGCGTGCGATGGCAGCTGACCCCTCTGGGCTGACTTCCGCTTGCACCGCGCTAAAATCCAAATGCTCTGCGCCATGGTGAAGCAACATGCAGAGACGGTGAGATGGTTTGAGGTCTGTTTAAATCTCAGGGGAGATCAAGGCTGTTCAGAAGCCACCGTGACCGATAGCGGGGCATGCCCCCGGCCAGTGATATGCAGGCCCCAGGCTCCCTAGCCACGAATACAGCAGGTAGCTCGTACGCACCTGGCACAGGGTCGCCGTGAAACAGCTGCTTGCACACGAACGTGTAGCGCGAGAGGTCAGACCAAACTGCAGGAGACAGGTGGCAGCAGAGGGAGGATTCGGGGTGCAATGTGCGTCACTGACGCAACGGGACAGCTGCCCAAGCAGTCTGGCACACACAACTTCTGAAGCGGTGCTGCAGGACCTATGCATGCACATGAACAGCCAGCCGCATGCACAGCTGGCCCCGCCCTGCCCCTCACCTGCAAAGTCGGTAGGCCGTGCAGCCAGTTGGGCTGTGAGGTGCATGAGCCACGTAATTGTGGGGGTCACCCGTTCCCGGAACGCCGCTGTGGCTGCCGCGCACAGCTCACGCTCGGCGTCCGGTGGGCCAGACACCATCAGCTCGAACAGCGCCTGCGCCGCCTCCAGATGGCGCGAGAGCAGGTACGCCGCGCTCTTGTTTGCGGGGCCCACACCATGCAGAATGCCGTGGGCCGCACCCAGCAGCAGGGCCACCCCAGCATCGAACAGCTGCAGCTGGACTTGCAGGCTGCAGTGGTGCGCCGCGTAGCTGGCTGCTCGCACGGTGGTGAGTGCTGCTGCGGCCGGCATGATGCCAGCCGAGGCGCCGCGGCCCATGGCCAGCCGCCAGATCATTGTGTTGAAGTGGCGGATGGATTTGGCAAGCTTGTGCACCTCCCTGCGGCAGGAGGGCGGAGAGGCAGCCATTGCGCGGGTGGCTCGCGTCAACAGGACTCAGGGCTTGGGGTACTGGCTGGGCCTGGCGGGGTTTGCGTGGCTGGGACCAGCACATGCGGCAGCTGGATGTGCAGAGTTCGTTGGGGATGAAAGGTGGTGGACATCCATGGACGGAATGCAAACCCTTGCCAGATGTCAACAGCCGCATGCAAAGCGGAGCCAGCAGGCAAAGGAGGCGCGCACCCATCGAGGGCGCCCAGCTCAGTTGGTGGCGTGAGCTTGAGCACTGCAGCCAGGGCCCGGTTGGCGGCCGTGGCCAGGGCATCCGGCGACAGCTGCGTGATCTTGGTCACAGCCGCAAGGGGCACAACTCGCCGCAGCTCCTCCCTGGCAGCCTCCATGGCAACCGCAGCGCAACGAGGCGGCAAGTGGCGGCGGCGGCGCTCCCGCCTGCAAGGGCTGGCTCCCGCCTGCCACCCGCAGGATGCTGCACGCTGGCTTGACTCCAAATGCTATCTGCAGCGGGCAGCGGGCGTGGCGAGGCTAAGGGGCGCGGCACCAAGCTCCTGGGAGGTCGGCCCGCCCACTCAGGCTTTGGATGCCGCATGCATGCCCTTTAAATCACCCACCGTGCAGTTGGGTTGTCTGCAAATGCGGTGTCCGCAACCCTTGGGCGTGCATTAGTCCGCCCCCCTGGCTGGTTCTTTGCAGGGCGGCCTGCAGCGCTCTGCAGCTTACAACCGAAACAAGAAACATATAGATACTTCCGATCGCCACTCCAAAGCGGCAGCCGACACCGCTCCCAGGCAAGCCGACACGCGGTCGGGTGAGCTGCGCACCTCTGCAAGCCTGCCGCCTTGGCCTCTGCACCTCAGGATCCGGCGGAGATGCGCGGCACCGCCGGCGGCGCTGCTCGCTTGCCCTCGCCGCCGCCGCCGCCGCCGCCGCCGGGTTGCTGGGCCGGACCCCAGACTCTTGAGCCTTTGTTTGGCTTGCTCTCTTGCAGCCATGGCGGACGCAGAAATGACGGACTTTAGCGCAGCGCAGAAGCTGCTGGAGAGCACCAACCTGTCAGAGCTGTGCAAGAAGGTGGGCAGCTTGGCAGCGAGCAGGGTTGCTGCCCATGCCGGCCTTGCGCCAAGTCCCCCCGCGTGCTGGAGCCGGGGATCTTGCCGGGTCGGTGCTCCGCCTGTTCTGCTGCACTTGCGCAGGTGTCCGCCTTGATGATTGGAGCCGTGCCATGCATCTACTATTCCAAACCTGCAGGACCAGAAGATTGTGCTGCTGGAGCACAACTCGACGATTGGGGACGCGCTTAAGACGCTGGCCAAGCACAACATCCTGTCGGCCCCCATGGTGAGGAAGGTGTTGTCATTAGTCATTTCGTAGTCCCTGGTTGATGCCTGGGATTTGGTTGTTATTTGCAAGATGGACTGGCGCTGCTGAGGCTGACCCTGCAAGCGGACTGCTGCCCCCGCCTGGCGGTGGGACGGCAATGCCCAGACGCGGCGACACGCTCGCTGTGCCCTGATGCACATGCGCCGCTCTGCAGTTCCAGCCGCGCGCTTCACCTCGCAAAAGCTTGCCCCGAACCGTTCAGGTGATGTACCCCGACATAGAGGAGGTGCAGGGCGGCGACATGTCCCCCCAGCTGCTGGGCTGGATTGACGTGGCAGACGTGATGCGCGCCTTCCTGCAGCGTGAGGGCGGCTCTTCATTTGGGGTTGGGTCTCACAGAGACGTATCAGGGCTGCTGGTGGTCGGTGTGGCGGACGTGATGCGCGCCTTCATGCAGCGTAAGGCAGCCCTGCCGCTGGCGGCGCTGCTGCGGCGGCGGCGGCTGCTGCCGCTGCTGCTGCTGCTGCTCCTGCTGTCGCGCGGCTGCTGCGGCTCCTGCTCCTGCTGTGGCTCCTGCTGCTGCTGCTGCTTCTGCCACCATGGTTGGCCTGGGCCCCGGCAGCCCCGCCCACATGCTCGTCTGCATCTGGCGCTGCTGCTTCCGAGACTCTCCTGCCTCTGAATCCTTCCTGCCACTGCAGACCTGACTGACGCGGGGCACCGCATCCCCACCCAGATGCTGGCGCTGATGAACCTGCTGGAGAAGGAGGGGCCCGTCTTCTCAGACCGCCTGCTGGTCACCATTCGCGGTGGGTGGGGTGGGGTAGGGGGTGGGGGGGCAGCTTCTCGCAGGAGGGAGGGGGTGAGCTTACGCTGGCTGGGCCGGTTTCTAGCATCTACCCTTGGGGTTGCATCTACCCTTGGGGTTGCATCTACCCTTGGGGTTGCATCTACCCTTGGGGTTGCATCTACCCTTGGGGTTGCATCTACCCTTGGGGTTGCATCAGAGCTGCCTTTCATGGAGCCGGCGGAGAAGGCGGGGTCCCGTTCTCCGACGGCCTGCTGGCACCATTCGGGACGCGCTGTGGTGCTGGCAGCGGGGCTTGGTGAACCGGCTCACTCTGACAGCGGTTGTAGCATACGGGCGTTGTCTTGGACCTCTGGGAGGTGCGGTTGCGCAGGGTGCAAGGCTGAGCTTGCATGTAATACTCACTCAACCTCTGCAGGTGTGGAGGACCGAGGGCTGGTGTACCAGGCGGAAGGCTCCACCACCAGCCTGATGGATGCGATTCGAAACGTGTTCCTGCGCCCCGCTGACGGCGAGACCAAGGTGAACCGCGTGGGGAGCCGCGCTGTGGCAGCCACAAGCTTACCATTAGCACGCATTGCACAGTATGCGAGGGTCTGCGCTGTATGTGCAGCCAGCCTCTGCCCAGCGATACTGAGCACACCCTTCACATGATGCTTGCCCTCTTTCTTGCGCAGGTGGTGCACCGCCTGGCGGTGTTTGACTCGCACGGCGAAATCACAAACATCATCACGCAGACAGGCGAGCGCTAGGCTGCAGCTGCTCCGCATGCCACTGAGCTCTTGGCTATTGGCTGAGGGAGGGTTGGTCCTGGTTCAAGCTGTCCCGGCGCAGCGTCTGAGTCGCTGCTTGCAATGTCGCACGCGTGCAGACATCATGCGCTTCCTGCTGGCGCGCCTAGGCGAGCTGGGCGGCGTGGCGGATCGCACCATTGAGCAGCTGGGCATGCTGACGGGTGAGGGAGGCTTTTTGGCATGTTTAGCAGCAGGTGCACCGTGACACCTGCACAGACAGTTGGCAGGGCTTCATGCACCAGCATTCAGGACAGCCTGGACTGGAAGACATGTGGCAATGCCTCCCAGTAAACCTGATCCCTCAGCACCACGCATTCTGTGCTGACTGCCGCAGGCAAGCCGCCAGTGCTGAGCGCCAACCCGCACGTGCCGGCGCTGCTGGCGTACGCGCAGCTCGCGGCGCAGCAGGTGTCAGGTGCGGCTCGTGATTTGTGCCCTTGGGACACATGTTGTGGCTGCAGCCAGTGCTCAGGTGGCAAGCAGGTCGGCAGGGACCCGCACAGCCGCCCAGCATCTGTGGCACCTGCCGCTGCTCGAGCTCGTCCACTGCTTGTGGTGTGGCTGGGCACCCGTTTGGCCTGCAGGGGGCCCATGATGTATCGAGGAGTGGTCATGGACAGCGGCGAACTCATTGCCTGGCAATCCGCGCTATTCAACGGACCAGCCTTGGCTTCCTTTCTTGCAGGGGCGCCAGTGGTGATGGATAGCGGCGAGCTGATTGCCAATCTGTCCATCTCAGACATCCGGTGAGCCGGCATGCAGTGTTGGACTGTGATCCAGAGCTTCCAGGGTTAGCAGAGCACCTGCAGCTGCCAGCCATCTACTAATCAAGCTCGGACCAGCCTCAGACCAGCCGCCGCCTGGTGCCAGATCCGCAGCAGAGCTGCTCCCCCCACCGCCCTCTCTCGCCTCATCCCCGCAGCGCCATCACAGCCGAGCAGTTTGGTGCGCTGGCGCTTCCGGTGGCTGAGTTCCTAGCAGTGGAGCACGGCACTGCGTACCTGGGCTATAGCGCAACCACCTCGGAGCACGCCAAGTGCGCTTGGGCGCGTGTAGTTGGTTGGGCGCGTGCAGATGCTGCAACCTCCTGGCTTGGTCGGCCCCCAGAGTGTGCAACGTGCGCCTTGCTCATTGCCGGTTTTCTATGTTGCGGCGACTCACCCTGGCTGTGCTGTGCTGCACCCCGTGGCTGATGCATCGCAGGCACCCCTTCTTTGCGAGCGCCAACCGCAGCGGCGGCCCCACCAAGGGCGACATCCAGCTCTTCACCTGCAAGGCCGACACGCCACTCAGCCAGCTGCTGCAAAAGGTGGGGNGAGGGTTTCCAGCTGTCAAGGGTAGTGAACCATGCATTTCCGCTCCCCACACACCCATGAGCCGCATGCATGCATGCTGCTGTTGGAACGGCGTCAACGTGAGGCAGACACACATGCCCCAAGTGTGTCCCACCCACTCCCGCCTGGGCCGCGTTGCGTCGATTGTCGCAGATTGTGGCCGAGCGCATCCACCGCGTTTACATTGTGGACGGAGACGAGGAGCCGCGCGTGCAGGCGGTGATCACGCCCACAGACATCCTGAGGTGGGGTGCTTGCGTCTTCGTGCTGTGCTGAGCAGGGCTGCGCTGTGCCGTGCACGTTACGTGGGTGCGGTGGCGGTCGCGCCACCCACATTCATTCTTGAATGCGCTTCGACATGCAGCATGCGGGAAGCTGCAAGGCGCAGGCGGCCTTGCCAGCGGCTGTTGCCTGCCCTCGTGTACGCCGATCCGCACGCCGCACACAGCTCGTCGCGACTGTCCCGCCACTCTCTTCTGCCTTGCAGGCTGGTTTCTGGTGTGTACTAGTCAGCACGATGGTCTTATGATGGTGGTTCCCTCAGATGGCCGCATGTGGCGGCCGCCAGCCATGTGACGGCCGCCCAGCTGGTTACGATCAGTCTGCCTGCCCCCGCAGCATGACCGCAGTTGAAGCGCCGCACTGAATGCACATACACGCACTGCACTGCTTTGCTTTCTTCCTCTTCCCCCATCGTCCTCGTCTTCCTTGCCTCTACTGTCCGGTACTTTTGCCTTGCATACCATGATCCAGGCGCTCTGCTATCAGGTTTGACCGGGCTTCACGTGCGCCTGGGACTTCCCGCCATGTGTGTAAACATTATGAGACTTCTGTTGAGATGTTTGGATGCGGAGCCTCGGATGCGAACAGGCGCGTGTGGAGTGTGCATCTTGCGGCAGGTTGTGTGGCTGGCATGCTCGGGAGGCAAGCAGACACTCCTGCATACGCTCCTCTACGGGAGGCTTTTTTGGGGGTGGGAGCAGGTTGTGTTTGCACTTTGCTGAGCTTGGGAGAGGCATTTGGACGGACAGGAAAGGCAAGACCAGTCGATTCGGGACTGGAAACACAAGCTTTGGGGAGGGGCGTGCACGTGTGGCTGGCGAGGCCACCGCCGCACAGGTTCCAGGCACCTGCCAACCGTGCTCAACACGCCGCCAAGCGGGCCCATTAAGGCTCCTGCGCTTGACAAGGGTTGCACTGTTCATCTTGGCGTGCCCGCACACGCCATGGGCCGCCGCTCCACCCCCTCTGTGGGGGGCACCCTGCTGCTGCTGTGGGTGGCTGGCCTTGCAGCGATCAGCCCCTCAGCCCAGGCCGCCCGTGCGCTGTCTGGTCGCTCCATGCTGGTGAGGCAGGCATGCAGAGCGCGTTCGAGGGACGAACACACGCTTGCAGTGCTCCGGCGGGGTGGGCGGCGGGAGGGGCGGCAGGGGGGCCCTTGCATGCAGCCAGCGGCGGCCTGCCAGCCAGCCGATTGTTTGGTCATGCGAGCCCAACCTTGCTCAACCATTCAACAAACACGTTAACTGCTGTGTGCAGGTGACCACCGGGCGCACCCTCCATGCCGCCTCAGTTGACTCTGGCAGCGGCGGCAGTGGAGGCGCCCAGCAGTGTGAATCTGCCGCCATGCTGGATGCGCTCAATGCGCTGCGCGCTGAGCATGGCGCGCCGCCGCTCAGCTGGAGCGATGACCTGGCGCAGCAGGCGGGGGATGTGGTGAGGCAGCAGGCCGACAACCCCTCCTGCCAGTTCCAGGTGAGGAGGCCACAAGTTGGCCCGGCAGTTGATGGGGCAGCGGCGAGCGCGGGATGAGCGGCGGTGCAAGCTTTGCAGATGTGTGCGGCAGCCCCGTTGGGCGAGTCCAGGGAGTTGTACTGTGGGAGCCGTCCTCTCATCATTGGAAGCTGCAAATGGCCCAACTGCGCGCAGTTTGCCCTGACGTCCCACGGCGAGTCCCAGGCAAAGTGGACTGGCCTGGACTGCGTGCGGGCTGTGGACCTGTGGAAGGCGGTGAGTCCTGGATTTGGGCTGCTCGAATGCGACCCATGCACTGTTTGTAAAGCCTGATGGAACACTTCAGTGCTTGGGCAGATATGACGCCTCTTGTGCTGTGCACGCTGGTGTGCTAAGCATGCTGCCTGCTGCCCCTCCTCCCTGCAGGAAGAGCCCAAGTACATGGCTACTGGCGGCGGCAGCTACGTGCCGGAGGCGGCAAGCTTCACTCAGGTGGGCAGCTGGGAAATGAGTCCACCAAGTTGCCAGTTGCCAGTTGCCAGTTGCAAATTTGCAGCCCACCACCTGCATTCCGGCCTGGTGGTTAGATAGCGGCCTGCGTGGCACATGAGGCAATCATCGCGACCCTCTCGCCCTGGGCCCTGCCTTGCGCAGATTGTTTGGAAGAGCACGACTCAAGTTGGCTGGTGAGTTGCTCCACGCTGTACAATAGCACAGCGTCTCAGGCTGCCCCTGTCGCTCCTGTGTAGCATGCTGCGTGGGCATCAACAGCCGCAACCTCACGCTTGCCACCTCATGCCGGCGAACCCACGCAGTGCATACGTGATGGGCGGCTGTGACGGCAGCGACATGGGCTACGTGTCATGCCTGTATGACCCACCAGGTGAGGGGGCTGGGGCCTGAGCTGCTGGAGGAACCCTTGACGTGGCGCAGCATGCCGAGCGTGAAGCCAGCAGACTGGTTGAAGGGCGCATATGCATGCCCTGCTGCCTAGTCTAGTCTAGTTTAACAGCTTAGCGCCAGCCCACTAGGGGCCCAATCTTCATGAGACTAAGAAATAAATCAAAGCTCATGAATGGTGAAGGCATGCACCCGCCTCCCGCGAAACGGAGAGAACACAGGGTTTGAGGGTCAGTGCAACTGAAAAGTTCAGGGGAAGTGTGAGTTCCAGTCGGGTTTGTTTGCCGCCGCTACCATGAAGTCGGGGGTTTCGAGTTTGCGCAGTTCATGGCGGGGGTAGGCAGCGTGCGCAGTCTTGGCATACTGGCTCATGAGGGTGTGTGTGTAAGGCAGCGGATTCTGGGGCGGGGCGGGGGAGAGCATTGCACCGAAAAACAGCTGCCTTGCAAGGCGGTAGTTTGGCATCCGCAGCACATGCCCCACCCAGCGGCCTTGCAGCCGCTGCAGCCGCTGCTCAATGGTGGGCTGCTCGCACACCGTCGACAATTCTTCGTTGCTGATCTGGCTGTGGCTGCTCCCAGCACGCGGCCGCCAACGGCTGCGACCCAAAATCTGCCGCAGCTGCTTGCGCTGCACCAGCTCCAGCCGCTGCGGTGACAGTGCCCAGGCGTGAGCCCTGTACAGCAGCCCGCTGGCCACCATGGCGCGGTAAATGCGCATTTTGGTGGCCAGCGACACTTGGCTGTGCCGGAACACAGGCTTGTTCAAGCGGCGGAAGGCATCACCTGCTAACCGGCAGCGGTAGCTAAGTTCTGCCTCAAGGCCGCCATCTGAGCTGAACATGCTGCCCAGATACTTGAACTGCGACACCCAGGCTAGCGGCTGCCCTGCTATCGTTATGCGCACAGGTGCGCTTCTGGTGATCTGGGCGCCGCCGCTGGCTGCTGCAGCCTCAGTGCATGCCGGGCACAGCCACTCACCATCTGGCACTGCTTCAAGCGCTGGCCGTAGGCAGCTGAGGTGCCACCCACTGTCACAGCAGCTGCACAGCAGCATGCTGTCCTCAGGCTGTGGCTGGTGGCACCCTTGGCACCAGGTGCTGCGCCGCCGCCGCTCCTCCGACAGCTGAAGCCGCGGCTCCAGCACCATGCACTCAGTTTTGCTGCTGCTGATGGTTAGACCCCACCGGTCACAGGCTGCCTCAAAATGCTGCATGAACAGCTGCAGCCCTACTGCGTTTTCGGCGCTGGCAACATGCCCTGCTGCCTGCCTGCTGCGCCCCTGCTGCGCTTCAAAACCAACCATCTCTGCCCCCCGGCCTTGCCACAGGCAACTACAACGGCGGCTTTGAGGAGAATGTGTCCATGGGCAGCGGTGACACCAACAGCAGCACCAGCACTCCCCAGGAGCAGGGCGGCGGGGATGGCAGCCAGGGAGGCGGTAATGACGGCCAGGATGGCAACACCGAAAACCAGGGCGGCGGCAACGAAGGTCAGGATCAGGGCGGCGACCAGAATGGCGGCGATCAGAATGGCGGCGACCAGAATGGCGGCGACCAGAATGGCGGCGACCAGAATGGTGGCGACCAGAATGGCGGCGACCAGAATGGTGGCGGTCAGAATGGCGGCGGCGACCAGAATGGTGGCGGCGACCAGAATGGCGGCGACCAGAATGGCGGCAATCAGCAGGACGGCGGCAACAATCAGCAGGGCAGCTGCGATGTCCAGGCAACGCTTGACGCGCACAATGCGGCTCGCGCCAAGCATGGTGCTGCGCCGCTGACCTGGGATGCAACACTTGCAGAGTATGCTCTCGGAGTGGTGAACAGCCAGGACCCAGTGGACTGCAAGCTGGTGCACAGCAATGGGCCCTATGGCGGTGAGCTCAGCTTGGGCGGAGGGCGGGCGTGTGGGCCCGGGTTGCCTGCAACTTACGTTGCCCGCAGCTTAAAAGGTTGGATGACTGTAGTGCGTCGCCTCTGGGGTTACATTCAATCGTGATGCCCCCGGCTGCCTTCCTGCCATGCGCTGTTGCAGAGAACCTTGCCTACGGCACCAACTTTGGCTGCCCGGACGCTGTGGCACTGTGGATGCAGGTGGGCTGGAGGGGCGCAAACACAATCTGCTTGCAGATAGTCATATGCCACGCCTCCCTTCTGCTGCGCTGCTTGCACAGGTCAGCTGCATTCAGTCAGGTTTCAATCAGGCGCAGCCTGCACAAGGTGACCAGGTGTCCTGCCCCTGTGCTGTGCAGGAGGAGGCTCAGTGGGTGCCCGGCACCGACCACTTTGTCAGCGGGCAGGGCCACTACACCCAGGCAAGCACTGTGTTGTGTGGCTGGGCGAAGCAAGGGTGGCTTGAGCGCGTCTAAGCCTTGCATCTCCAGATGGCATGCAGGCAATGGGCAGCGCCTGCCACCTCCTCCCTTCACTGCACCCCTGTGGCTGTGGACCGCGCCTGCCACCTCCTCTCTTCACTGCTGCACCCCCGCCCTGCCCTGACACAACTCCCTGCTGCTGGGCCTTTGGCTGCACCGCAGATTGTGTGGAAGGCCACAACTGGCGTGGGCTGCGCCATGGTGCCCAACAAGTGCGGCGGCTTCAATTATGTGAGTCCTAGGAGTCCTCAGCTGAGTCCAACCTGGGTTGAGCAGTTGTCCACACAGGCTCTACCGTGGTGCTCACAGTGGCAGCTGGCGCATTCACACATGCCCTTGCATGCAAGGCGCCATCGCCTGCTGGTCCGTCCCCGTCAACCAACCCCTCACTCTCTGGCTGTCCTTCCTCTCTGTTGTCTGTTGCCTCAGGTGGCCTGCAGCTACAGCCCTCCCGGCAACATGGCGGGCGGCTTTGTGGACAACGTGCAGTGAAGCGCTTTGGCGGCGCCTGCTGAACACGGACATGTATCATGGGCAACGTGCAGTGAAGCGCTTGGCGGCGCCTGCATGGAATGGAGAGCCAGCTGTGGCTGGCAGCTTGCGTGCCCATCCAACCCGTCCTTTCAGTCGACTTCATTACTTTTCATTTGCGCCTGCCTGCCTTTTTCTGAGCTCGAGCTATTCATGGTTCCAACTCAACTCATCACCCAAGACTACCTGTCTTACATCTTGTGAGGCAACTGCTGTTGTGTACTCTGAAACATGATACAATGGTTGGTTGGTGCTCACTCAGAAGCCATCAGATGCCCGCTGCCGCTCAGCCACCGCCTTTTCGCTTGCGCTTCTTCCCCTGCTGCTGCGCCGCTGCCCCCGCTTTCAGCAGGTCGTCGCGAGAGAAGCCCGCTGGCCGCTGCGCCGCCTTGGCTGCGCCCTTGCTGAAAGCACCACCCCGCCCCTCTTCCTCCTCACTATCCTCCTCCTCCTCCGCCGCTGCTGCTCCCCGCTGCTGGGCAGCTGCTGCTGCGCCATCCTGCTCCCGGCGGGCCGCTGCGTGGTGCCTCCCATGCTGCAGCAGTGCCCTGTGCTTGGCGGCCCCATGCAGCTGGTGCAGCGCAGGCGACGCGCCGCCACCTGCCCCGCTGCCACCGCCGCCTGCTGCCGCCTGCCGCTCTTGCGACCGCTTGATTTTGCTGCTCAGGCGGTGCTCCACACCAGTGGTCAGTGCCACTGCCTGTGGGTGGGAGGCAAGGGGCAACAGGGCCGCTTGAAGGCAGGCTGGGAGTCGTGACAGGGGATGCATTGGCAACGAGCCAAAAGCGCAACTGGCACCCAGGGCAGCCGCACAGCAGCATGATGTGCTGGAGCGGCGCTCGTGCTGCCCCCGCTCTCCCAGGCCCGCTGTAACATCACCAACCGCGTCACTAAGCACCCCTAGCTGGCCCTCACCTTGTGGTGTGGCAAGAACTTGGCCCCCAGGCCCAGCCCCTGCATGCGCCCCTGCTCAAACTCGGGGTTCAGGCCCTGCGGCAGCATGAGGCGTTGAACCAGTTTGAAACAGTTCACACAGAAACAGATATGCGGGGATGCCTAATGTCAGCACATGCTTGGGATTTGGCCCCTGCAGCGGCAAGGCCTGAACAGCAGCGTGCCAGCTTGGGAGTCTGCAGTGGGCCAGGTCATTGGCTGGACAACAGCGCAGGCATGGCTGGGCCGGGACGCTCAGTGAAGCATTCCCCGTCTGCGGCTTGCGTAACTGCGAGATGCACTGCCGGCGCCCGCCTGTTCCTGCCAACACAGCGGCAGTGCAATGCTGCACATCCCAGTCAATGTCGCATGAACAGAAGGAAGGTGGTCAATGATGCATGCACAGAAGAAAGGTGAGAAACAAGGAGCACTCGCCTCCTTCTCCATCACCTCCCCCACATCTGCCACGCCCAGCCAGCCCGCCACCTGCACAGCGCAAGCAAATGGTAAGCCTTTGGACGTGCCATCATCACCACATCCTCAAGGGACGTTGAACAGATGTCGCAGCAAGAGCGAGGTGCCGGGCAGGCAGCGGCGGCGGCAGGCAGCGGCGGCAGCGGAGGCGGGCGGCAGGGCTGAGCCGCACCATGCGCAGGGCCTCTCCGCTGGCTACAACCGCATCCTCGTCTGCTGCCGCAGACATGGTGCCGCCTCAAACTCGCAGGAGAGCTCGCGGGAAGGCTGCAGCGATGCGCATGCGCTCCTGGGGGCCTTGCTGCGCTTACGGCCTGGTGCCAGGTGTTCTTCAATGTCGACAGAGTGCTGCAAGTCGCTCGGACGCTGCTTGTTCGAGCAGGCCAAACAAATGCCATGCCAGCAGGCGCCAAAAGTCATGCCTGGCCCGATTTGAGGCTGCCGGCGGGCGCGCCAGGCTCCACACAACCTGCGATCATTCCTGCACATGTCCTGGGGCCCAACCGGCGCCCTGCTAGGGCACCCGACCAGCAACCCCAGTTGCAGCGCCCTCCTCTCCCTGCTGGATTGGCGCGGCGCCGCCCTGTGCGCATGCCCCGACGGCAGCCTTCTGTTCCAACTGAACGGTCAGGCCGGCCAAGGGGAGGGCTCAGGCGCGGGCGTGTGGCTGCTGGCGTCGGCAAACGGGGCGCCGAGCGGCGGCAGCGGCTACTCGCTGCAGCATGCGGCCAGCGGCCGATTCCTGGCGGTCGCAGCCGGCAGGGTAGTGCTCTCTGAGGCCCCTCAGCCAGTCCAGCTGTTCATGGACATGGAACGCAGTGAGTGCCGTGCTCAGGCTCAGCATGCTTGCCCCCCCCTTCGGTTTTGCCCGTACCATCGTTCAAACTGCGCTGCCGCACGGCGGCAGATGGAGTGCTGCAACGCCTCACCATCACCCGGTGCTTTGCGGGCAAGCGCAGCACGATGGCTGTTAGGATCCTGACACACCGTCACTGCCCACCTCCCCTCCCCTCCCTGTCCCCCGCTCTCCCGCCGCCAGGCTTCCTCCTTGCCTTCCCCAGCCACGGCAAAGCGTGCCTTCAGTCGGGCCCCGGCGGCGCACCGCTGGTCGGAAGCCTTCCCCTGGGGCGCGACCGTGCCTCCAAACTGTTTCGGCTGCAAGAAGTGGGGCTACCGCAGCACAGCCTGTGGCCCTGGCTGCTGCGCTGTGTGCTGCGGTGCGATGCAGCAGGCGGCGCCTACCTGTCGGCTGCGGGGCGGGCGCTGGCGGCTGCAGCGCCGGTAAGGCCGGGTTTGTTGTGACCTCGTGGCAGTGTTTGCACATCCACCACGGAATGTGAGGACTGTCTGCCACAGGTGTGCTGCGCGGGTGTCCTAGCCCATTGCTCACCTGGCACACCTCCCATGCCCCTCCCTGCTCCCGCAGGCGGCCTGCTGCAGCGAGGAGTTTCTGCTGGCCCTCGGCGAGGGCGGCCCACTGGCCAGCAGAGCCGGCACACTCCTGGCACCTGGTTCCTCGGTCTGGTCGGGCGACGGCGAGCGCCTCCTGAGCGCAGAGCCCCTCACAGGCCAGGTGCTGCTGGCGCCGCAGCGCAGCTGCACCGGCGGCGAGCGCTTCACGCTGCGCCTGTCGTCCACTGCAGAGCTGTCGCTGCTGGCGGAGCCCGCGCAGCAGGCACAGCAGCAGCAGCAGCAACAGCAGCAGCAGCAACATGTGGGGGGCGCAGCAGCAGCAGCAGCAGCGGATGTGTCAGCCTGCAGTGAGTACAGCAGCAGCGCCGAGAGTGAGGGCAGCAGCAGGCTTGGCAGCGGCAGCAGCAGCAGCAGCAGCAGCGGGGCTCCGGCGGCCGACCACCAGCCTGTGCCGGTGGTGGTGCAGCATGGCGGCAGGGTTTTGCTGCAACCTGGGGGCAGCAAGCCTTCCAAGTTTGGGCTTGAGCTGGCCAGCCACCGCCCGACCCTGCTCCTCACAGCCCACGGCCGCTTAGTGGGCAGCCGCAGCCGCAGCAGCGGGCGGCCGTGCGGCATCCTGCCTGCTGCGGCACAGGCATCGACGCACGAGCTCGGCGGCAGTCCTGCTTGCAAGGCCGGGGCCAGCGGCGGCCGCAGCGGGAGCAGCAGTCTGCCGGACAGTAGCAGCAGCCACGGCAGCATGCCTGGCCCCTCGGCCGCAGCGGTGCGCGCCTGCGCCTGGCGGCTGGAGCACCACGGTGACGGCGTCTACAGCCTGCAGACAGACAGCGACAGGCGCAGCCTGTACATCGACGAAGCCGGGGTGCCTTGCTTGGATGAGCCAGCTGGGCCGGCTGGCACAGGCGGCAGCCTGCTGTTCCCAGACCCACGCCCGTTGTTCTGGATTGAACCTGCCTGGGTGGAGCTGGGCGCGGGGCGGGGAGACGGCTGCGGCGGCGGCAGGCGCAGCAGCAGCGACAGCAGCAGCCGTAGTGACGCCAGCAGCAGTGGCCGCGGCAGCTCGGGCGCCCGCCATGTCAGCGGGTTTGCGTTGCCGGGTCCTGCCGGCCTGGTGGCAGCGGGGTTTGCGCTGCGCTCGGTGCATTGCGTGAGGGGGCGCCACCTCTACTTGTCGGCCCTCCCAGACGGCTTGCTCACAACAGTGCTGGCATCACGCCCGCCCAGCCGCTGGGAGATCTTCTCGATCGTTGACCTGCAGGTGGGCACTGGATGCCTGGGTTGCATGCATTTGCACGTCAAATGCCTGCAGTCCCATACGTGAAGCACCGCCACCCTGTCCGATGGCATGCTGTAACCAACCAAGCTCCAGTTTCGCCTGCCCTGGTGCAGACGCTGCTGGGCAGCCCGCTGGGCCTGCTGCGCCACCTGCCCTGCGCAGCAGTGGCGCCCGCTCAGCCGCTCCTGCGCCGTGTCGCAAGCACGCAAGCGCTGTGCAGCAGCAGCAGTCAGCCCACCGGCGTCTACGGCAGTCCACCTGCCAGTTGCGGCCACCTGCCCCGCCCGCCCAGCCTGCCTGCGGTGCAGGAGCACCAGCCTGCGCCGCCAGCAAGCGGCCATGGCCTGGGGCGCCACTGCGGCTCACAGGCGCACTTGCCCTCAGCAGACGTGGCAGAGCGGCAGCAGGGGTTGAGTGCCAGCATGCCGCCGAGGCGCAGCCAGAGTGATTCGGCGCTGTCCAGCCTGCCGCGCCAGGCCACGCCGCAGCGCTGGCTGGCTGACCTGGCTCGCCCGCCCCGCCAGGCGGCAGGCTGGGGCCTGCGCTGTGCTGCCACCCTGCAAGAACTCGCGTGCCGTGCGCTGTGCGCCAGCCTGGTACAGCGGTGGCAGGAGCAGCAGGGCGGCAGGCGGCAGCTGCCTGTGAGCCTGGTGCAGGCGGTTGAGAAGGAGCTCAGGTGGGGGTGGGAGCAGGGCCCGTTGACTTGTCAGGATGGGTTGTCTGCTGCACGTGCAGAGCTCTCTGCACGTGCAGGCTCTGGGTGGGCCGCATGCTGCTTCTCACGTTCCATACCCGCATGCATGCCGCATGCATGCGAGCTTGTCGAGTTTGCCAGGGGATGCACTACTTTGTCACAATGCCACGGTGTCGCCGTCACCCTCTCCTCTCCTCGCCTTGCTGCAGCACCCTGCTGCCAGAAGAGCTGGCCGCTGGTATCGGGCGGGAGCTGCGCCTGCTGTCCGGCACTCCCCTCGCCACCAAGCTCAGCCTGCAGCAGTGTGTGAGCAAGGCGGCTGGCGCAGCGACGGATGGGCCGCCAGACTGGGCGGTGCAGCTCTTGGAGCGGGAGCAAGGCGCTGCCTTGGGCCAATGGCAGCCGACAGAGGTACGCGGCACCTGTTGCACCCGGGGGGGGGGTTCAGAAAGAGAGTCAGCTGCAAAAACGGTAAACGGTACGGCTACAGCAGCAGCTGCGGTGCCTTTAGGCACCTACAAAAATCATTGAAGACCTGCCCATTGCACCCTTTCCTGCTGGGTACGACTCCAACGCCTGCCCCTCCCCCTCCTGCCTCGCAGGCATACCTGTGCTGCGCCTGCCACGGCTCGTCCGGCGTGCTGCTGCCCCTGTGCCCCTACACCAGCCCACGGCACCACCTGTTTCTTGCTGCCATGGAGCGCCGGGCACGGGGCGGCGGCATGGTGCGGCTGCGTGCGCGGCGGCGGCTGGATGAAGAGGATCCGCTGACTACTGTGCTGCGGGCGGGCAAGGCTGTGCTGCTGGGCTGGTTTGCAGCCAGGACGCTGGGCGCGCTGCTGGCCTCACCCAGGCGGTAATGCTGATCATGCGGTAGTGCTGCTCGCGACGATGTAGAATGGTGCTCAGTAAGCTGTGCTGTTCTTCGTTTGCAGCCGTGTGCCATTGCTGTACAATACCGCACCCTGCGTTGCTCCAACTCATCCGACCCTCCCCTGTGCCACTAGCGCAAGATCCTTGTGCCATTCTGCGAAACTCTGCGAAACTCCTTCGCATTTCAGCTAGATTCCTGTGGGACAGCTGTTGCTGACTTACAACTCATGTCAGTAGTCAGCAAAAGTGCGGTCCTCTGTGTCTAATGTACATACAAACGGCCAAACATGCGCCTAGTGTACAATGCTGCTGCGCAGCGCCTGTAAATTAGCGAGGCCTACAGCTGCCAGGCTGGCCAGCTCCCGCTGCTGCCGCTGCTGGGGGCTGGCCACGCGCTGCGCCACTGGACGGCCTAGATAACCTTGGCTTCGTTGCGCAGCTTGTCAACCAGCTCGGCCGCTGAGCTGACCATCACGCCGCCCTGCGGCAGTGACATGCACCAACTACTGGTCAGGCATTGGAGGGAGCAAGGGTGAGGCGGTTGCCTGGGGGCTTGCCGACCAGCTCCGCAGGCAGCGGAGCCTGCCGTCCGCAGGGCAGAAGGAGGCAGGCGCCAAAGTGTGGGTCCAGCATCCTGCCAGCAAGCAGCGCCGGGCGGGGCACGCAGAAGGGGGGGACAGGCATAAGCCCTGGCGTGGAGCATGGAGCGTGGAGCAAGTGCTGAAGCTGCCACAGCCCCACCTTGCGCTTGGCTGGCTCCTCCACGCTCAGTGTCTGCAGGCGGGGCGCAACGTCCACTCCAAGGTCCTGCCAACAGGCAAAGATGGGAACAGCAACCGCTCTCAAAAGCAGTGAGGCAGGGCAACAGGACAGTCGGTGCTCGCCCGCTCCAAAGGAGGGTCCTGCGATCCAACGAGGCAGCGGCAGCTGCCACTGCCACTGCCTCACGAAGCAGCCTCAGCTGTCGCACAACCCCAACGCGCAGTTTCAGCGCACACACGCAGTGACCTGGATGCGGCCGTGCTTGCAGGCTGTTCCTGGGCTCTATTGCAGGGCTCCAGGGCAGCCCTTGGGCAGCTGCTACAGCACAGTGCTTCCCACAGTGTTCCCCACAGTGAAACAGCACCCTCTCAACCTCTCGGCCTCACCTCAACCGCTCGACCTCACCTGCGGGCTAACCGTTTCCATGGGTGCTACAGCGCAGTCCTCCCCACACAGCACCAGCAACCGCTCCACCTCACCTGCGGGCTCACGGCTTCCATGGGCTTCTTCTTGGCCTTCATGATGTTGGGCAGCGTGGCGTAGCGCGGCTCGTTCAGCCGCAGGTCGCTGGTGACCACCGCCGGCAGCGAGATGCGCACCTGCACAGGGACGCCAGTGGCCGCACAACGTGAGCTGTGTAGTGGCCACAAAGCGTGAGCCGTGCAGTGGCCACCAAACGTGGGCCGTGCAGTTGGCATGCGGTGCCTGCCAACGGCTGCAGCCACAACGGCCCAGCCCAGCCTGGCCAGCCAGCCACACGAGGCGGCGTACCGTCTCCAGGCCGCCGTCCACCTCGCGCGTCACTGTCGCCTTCTTGGCCGCCGCATCCAGCTCGAGCTTGGAGGCAAAGGTGGCCTGGGGCCAGCCCAGCAGCGCCGCCAGCATCTGGCCCGTCTGCAACGCAGAGCGACAGGCATGGGAAGGCGGTTTGCAAGGGAGGGAGCAGCAGCTGCAGACAGCGCGGCGCACTCAACCGTCTTGTTACAGCACGGCAGCCGCCTGTGCTGCAGAGCCTGGTGCTTGCCACCCGGCAGCCAAAGCTGGCATGCAGCCAAGCTCGCCTTCCCACCTGGTTGCTGTCATCATCAATCGCCTGCTTGCCCAGCAGCATCAGCCCCGGCGCCTCTTTCCGCGCCACCTGCACACCATGGGTTTGGAGTGGTGTGTTGGCTGTGGGTCACAAAGCAGCGGCGGCGGCGGCTGTCTGCTGCCCCCCGGGCCCCCTCAGCCAAGCTGCAGGCCATGCTCAGCTAAGCCCAAGCCCTCAATGGCAGCACACCCACCGCAGCCAGCAGCTTGGCCACCGCAAGCGGCTCTGGCGACTCGCCATCCGCTGTCTGCACGTGTACCGCTCGGTCTGCGCCCATGGCCAGCGCTGTCCGCAGCGTGTCTGCCGCCTGCACCAAGTTGCGGGGAGGCAATGTGTGAGGGAGCAGGGCCAGCCAAGGGGGCAGCGCAAAGGGGGGCAACGCAGCGGGGGCAAAGTCTTCCAGCCGAAAACGAACCTTGCGTTCCAGGTGAGCACGCAGTTGCGATGCTGTACCTCTTATTGCGATGCTGCACCTCCTTCACAATGCGTTTTTAATGTTTATCGTTTCACAGCACCTGCTTGGGCCCGATGCTGACCGCCACGACCTCGTCCGCCAGCTTGGCCTCCCTGACTCGCAGCGCCTCCTCCACCGCAATCTGCAGGGGTTGCAAGGTGGATTGTTGCAAGGCGAATTTCAGAGCAGCCAGGGTGTCCAAATGGTGGCTCGGCAGCCTCTGCAAGCGTGGAAAGCCGGGCAGAAGGCGACGGGCCGAAAGGCGTGCGCTCAGGCGGCAGGCTGGCCTCGGCTGCACGGTAGCGCACCTCGCAGAAGGGGTTCATGGACATCTTCACATTGCTGAGGTCCACTCCCGACTGCGCTCGAAAGGACAGGGGCTGCAAGTCGGTGCACAGCCAGCGAGTGCAGGGCAAGCTCCACCGCCGCCTCTGCCGCCGCCGTCGCCCACCTTGTCGGGCTTGACCCGCACTCGCGCGTTGTAGTCCACCACGCGCTTCACGGCCACCAGTATGCGCCCTGACATCGCTGCCAGCCGCCGCGGCGCACGCTGGGGACAGCTCCGAGACGCCCGCGCGGTTCAAGCTCACGGCTGCGGCCGGCGGGGCGCGATCCAGGCTGGGGAGAGATGCCGCGCAATGATCCAACGCGCCCCCATGCGTTGCGCGGCTCCTTGCGAAGACGCTGAGCTGGCGCAGCCATCGGCGGCGGCTCAACCGAGCCTGCATCCGCAGGTTCAAGCAGGGTAGCCCGTTTGCCATGCCACAGGGTCACACTGCGAGTTACAGGTTTGTTGTACATGCTGCATATCTCAGAAGCAAGGAGGCATCGCCCAAGCCGATTGGGCGGCAGGAGAAGCTGAGCGGGTGGGTGTAGGTCATAAGAAGCACAGGGGGCAGGGCATCGAGGCAGGCAATACAGGGCAAGGGCGTTGAGCGGCAGGTGAGAAGCGGGGCTGCAAAATTGTGGGGGGCTGCAGCTACAGGGCAGCAAAGCTGGGCTAGAGCATGGGCGCCTTGTCAGGCGCCGCAAACAGCCAAGGAACGGCAGCGGCAGATTTGTATCAAGCGTCACGTTGGGGTGGGGGACTCAGGTCCTTAAGGGTACATGTCTAGAAGCAGGCTGCGTACACATGCGCGCTGCTGCTGCGGGTCATCTTGATCATGGCAGGCCAGCCCAGGTGGGCATTGGGGCGCCGCCGGACGTTGGGGCGCTGCCGGCACAGGCGACATTCACAGCCTGCGATCGCGGCTACCGGATTGGCGCCAGCAGGGCCTGCACCAGGGAAGCAAACAGCAGCACGAGTGCTGTGACGGTGTGCAGGAGGCGGCACAAGCAGTGGGCCACGCACTCCTTGATCAGCCAAGCCCCTGCGCAAGCGCAGGCGCCGCCGCCCGCCGCCCGCCGTCAAGCGAGAGCCTGCAGCACTCACGCACTGGCCCGCAATTGACCTCCACTCACCCGTGCAAGCACGGAGACTCTCCTAAAGAGCCCCAGCCGCAGCCAGGGCCGCCGGCTCGAAGAGGTCCCCAGGTACGTCGCTGTGTAATAGCGCTCCTCCACCCTGCAGCCATCCCAGCCGCAGCTGCGCTTCGGTCCGCCCAGCAGGTGCTTGTTGCCGGGCGCCATGGCTTCAGCCAGGTTCAAGCCGCCGCTGTGCACTGCCCACCGCCCGCTGCGCTACGCCTCACAGGGGTTTGTCGCAATGGTGGTGCTGTGGTGGAACCGCGAGCTCGATCCCCGAGAGTCCAGCAAGGACTAATCACACCTGCCGCCCACGAGGCGCCGCCAGATGTCGTTCCCCCAGGGCGTTTCAAATACCACCTCAGTTGGGAGCGTGCTGCACAGCAAGGGGCTCAAATGCTACTGCGTAGCATGATCCCCATGCCTGCAGCATGTCTGCGCTCGTCTCACAACTGCTTTCCCGCTCATCTGAACAGCCCGCCTCTCACCCTCTCACCCTCACGACGGAGCGAGCGGCTTGTTGCATGGTTTAGGCAGAGGTACGCAGCGCAGGAGCACACACACACACACACGCTCGCACGGTACAGACGGGGGCTGCGTAAAATAAAACTGGGGTCTGGTCTGGGACACGGCCGAGGGATCGAGAGGATAGGAGGCAGGGGGGTGCGGCGGCCACAATTTGGCACTGGACCGAGGGAAAAGAGGTCAGGGGGCAAGAGGGATGCGAGGCACGGGCGCGGCTGGGGGGTTGGGGGCCTGCTCCACTCCGCTGCGAGGCTGGCTGGCAGCCTGCATGTGCAGGCCTGCAAGGTGCTGTGCCGCGCTGGGGCTCCGCTGCTACGAATCAGGTGAGATCAGCTCGCCCGCCGCTGCATCTACACTTTACTCGGAGCGCTGGGCGTAGGACTTGAAGCCCTTCTCCCGCACATCGATGCCCACCATGGGCTCGCCCAGGTCGCAGCTGACCTCGGCCAGAATGGCGGGGTCGTTGTAGTGGGTCACAGCCTGTGGGCGAGAGGGGGAGGTGGGCGGTTGAGAGGTGGGCGGTTGAGCGGTGGGCGGTTGAGAGGGGGGTGGTGTGCGCAGCCAAGCAGGCGACATGCCACGGCATGGCATGGCATGGCCATCGACGGCATGGCCTACCCGCCGCACGAGCCCAACCACAGCTTGCCAGCTGGGCCCTAGCCAACCGCTGCGCGTGGCACCCACGCCACCCTGCCCGGCAGCGGCCGGCAGCCAGCAGGTGACGCACCTGCACAATGGCGCGCGCGCGCTTGGCGGGGTCGCCGCTCTTGAAGATGCCGCTGCCCACAAACACGCCGTCCATGCCCAGCTGCGGTGGGAAGCAAGGGCAGGGTTGGGCAGGTGAGGCAGGCGCTCGGGCCGGGGCGACAACCATGCATGCACCATGCACATGCAACTCTGTGGCATGCCTTGCGGGAGCGAGCCTCCACCACCGGCCACCATCATCACATACCCCCAGACGACATGTGCCACCCATGCGCTGCACCTGCATCATGAGCGCCGCGTCGGCGGGGGTGGCCACGCCGCCCGCCGCAAAGTTGACCACCGGCAGGCGGCCCAGCGCCTTGGTCTGCCGCACCAGCTCCACGGGGGCGCGCAGCTCCTGGAAGTGAGGGGAGGCGGGTGCAGCAGTGCAGGGTGAGTGCGGGCGGGTGAGGCGGGTGCAGCAGTGCAGGGTGAGTGCGGGCGGGTGAGGCGGGTGCAGCGGTGCAGGGTGAGTGCGGGCTGAACAGCCGAGCTCCCCCTTCACAGGAGGATGCAGGGCCGGCAGGTGCACGCCCTAAACCCCGCGACAGGCACGGCACGTGTGCTGCGCCTTACACCAACCGGCGGCAGCCCACAGGGGCGTGCAAGCAGGAGCACTGATCACTGCTGCGCCTTGCCCGCCGGCAGCAGCCCACAGACACATGCAAGCACGAGCGCTGCTTCATCTGTGTTTGTTTGTCGCTCACCTTGGCGTACACGTACAGCTCATCATCGTCCATGGTCTGCAGCTGGCGGATGGCGCCCTGCACCGCGCGCGCGTGCCGCACAGCCTCAACCACGTTGCCGGTGCCCGCCTCGCCCTGCCGAAGCAGAGGGGATGGAATGGCGGGCAACTGGTGAGAAGCGGGTGCAGATCATTAATGGCGGCACCCCCGGCGACGTGGCGCATTCAAAACAAGCTTGCAGAGTTGCGTGCCCAAACCAAGCTTGCAAGTTGTTGGGCGGCGCACAGCCGCGCCGCCTTACCTTTGTGCGGATCATGGCGGCGCCCTCGGCGATGCGGCGCAGGGCCTCGCCCAGGTCGCGGCAGCCGCACACAAAGGGCACCTTGAAGGCGTGCTTGTTGATGTGGTGCACATCGTCGGCGGGGGTCAGCACCTGCGGCCAGGCCAGGTGGGGAGGATGGTGGCAGGATGGTGGCAGGGGAGCAGGCGGTTGGCGGCATCAGTAGTGCGCGTGGGCGTTAGCGGCGAGCGGGCAACGGCGAGTTGCCTCTCCGCGCCCCAGGCCCCCCTTCAATCACAAGCCGAGGGCCTGCAGCCTGCAACTCCTCACCCACCTGGCTTTCGGCAATGCCGCCTGCGCCCACGGCCTCCAGGCCTCAGCACCCACACAGCCAACCTCACGTCCCGACAGGGCCGTAGCAGCAGCCAACTGCAGCCAACCGGGCCGCAACGAAAACCAACTGAATAAAAGCCCACGGACCTCGCTCTCGTCGATGTAGTCAATGCCCACGGCCTCCAGGATCTGGGCCTCCACAAAGTGGCCGATGCGGGCCTTGGCCATCACGGGGATGGTCACCGCCGCCTTGATCTCCTTGATCATCTGCGCCAGGGCAGGGCAGGGGGCACGGGTGGCATGAGAGGGCAGGGCAGGGGGCATGAAGGGCAGGGCAGGGCAGGGGGCATGAAGGGCAGGGCAGGGCACGTGGCAATGAGAGGGGGACGGCAGCCGTACACGCCAGGCGCTCAAGAGGGTCACACAGGCAGGCGCCTGCGCCTCGCCTGCCAAGCTTGCACCAGCAGGGGCCATCCAGGGGGGTGCTGCACCACGCCCTGGAACAATCAGTCGTGCGCAGCAGCAGCAGCAGCAGCAGCAGCAGCAGCAGCAGGCACCGCCCGCACCTGGGGGTCGGACATGCGGGCCACGCCGCCGTTGCGGCGGATGTCGGCGGGCACGCGCTCCAGAGCCATGACGGCCACAGCGCCCGCCTCCTCAGCAATGCGCGCCTCCTCGGGGGTCACCACATCCATGATCACGCCGCCTGCAGGGCAGTGTGGCAAGCCCGGAGCGTCGATCGGGGTGGTGGGGGAGAGCGGGCGGACGGCGGCCGATGCGATGCCGGGCGGTGTGGTGCCGAGTGCAGCCACCAGCCGCCGTGGCGGCTTGCCACAGCCCGCTGCCTGCTGCCTCCCGGACAGTCCAACAACACTACACAGCAGCGGCGCTCACCCTTCAGCATCTGTGCCAGGCCGACCTGCGGCAGTGAAGGCGAAGCGGGCGGCAAGGGTGGGCAGGCGAGGGCGCCAGATTGCACAGCCTGCTGCACCACAGGCTGCCGGCACCCTTGCTCAATCCTGCTGCCGCAGCACGGGCTGTGCATGGTGCACAGCAAGTGTGCCTGTGTGTAGTTGCAGCCGCAGCGCGAGCGCGCGTGCCAGCAACCGCCCGCAGGCAGCGGCGACGCCCTTGCCGCTGCTCGCTGCCAGTCTAGCGCCCCGCCGCGCGGGGTGCTGCCACGCGCTCCTGTGCGCTCGTTGTGTGCCGGGGCTGGACGCCTGGCTCCCGTGGCGCGGCCCAGGCGGCGCACCAATGCCCCCAGCCGCCATGCACCCTCCCCGGCCAGCCAATCACCTTGACGGCCTGGGTGCCGCGCTGTGCCTCAGCCATGGCCGCTGCTGTGTGGTGGTAGCGGGGCGAGCGCGAGCAGGGAGCTGGGGGCGGTGCAAGCGGCTCGGGGCGCAGACCACACAACAAGGCGGGGAACAGACAGGTGCAGCACCAGCGGCTGGCCAGAATGAGCGGGGTGTGATTGGTAAGCCGCCGCGTATGTGGCGCCAGCGCGGCATCTCGCGCCCGCCCCTTGGGCCGCGCTTCCGTGGCTCGGTCTGCCCAGCCTGGGGTGCGGTGGCAATGCAGCGTGGCTCAAACACGAGGAGGGCACCGATGCCGGTACAGACGGCAGCAGCAGCACGCCCAGCCGGCAGCCAGCAGCGAGCCGCGCCCCCGGCAGTTGCGCAGTGGTGCCGGTTGCTAATCCGAGCGGCAAGCGTCTACCACAGAGCCTGGGTGGTGCTGGTCCAACTGTGCCTACATGCATGGGGAGAGTGCTGGCTCCATGGCAGGAGCCAAGCCAGCGGCCTCGGGAATGGAGCTGCCAAACCTGCCAAAGCTGTGTGCCACGGGGTGGATGCAAGCAGGTGTGCTCGACTGCCAGCTGCTGGCACCACCAAGTTCAGCTGGACAGGTTGCACCACCGGCGCGGCATGGCTGGTGCTGCATGATGGCGTCACAATGGCATGCAAGCATGCAGATTGCGCACATCCGCACGTCACAACAATGCATCCAGCCTGCACACGGGCACAGCCACACCCAGCGGCAAATCAAGCAACGCTCGCAGCTGTGCCGCAGCTGGCCAGCTGCTCAGGCCCGGCAGCGGCACCATGCTGCAATCAAGGGCGCTCCCGCCCACAAGAGTTTCGATCGCATGTGCAGGCTGCGAGGCATCGAGGGGCGGCCGGGTCTGCCGGCAGGCTTGCCAGCCGCGGCGCATGGGTGCAACGAAGCACGCTCGCTCCCACTGACGTCTCCCCAGATGCCACCACGGCTGCAAGCAGGCTGCAGACAAGCCTGCTGCAGCGTACCGCCACCACGGCGGCGGTGGGAAGGGCAGGTGGTCCCGCGGGCGCCCGGGCACCAACAGGAACGGCGGCGGGGGCTCGCCATCTGGGCTGTCACAGGCGCAGGATGCATGATGTTGCGTTCAGGGAGGCGGGATGGGGCGGGGGCGAGGCTCCAGGGATGCACAGGCAGACCCACCGCCCGCCAAGCGGGCCGCGCCGCCCCCGTTGCAATCCCGTTGCGTTCCACCGCTCGCCGGCGCGCACCCAGGCCCGAACGGCGGGCGCCCTTGCTCGCTGAGGGTGCCAGTCGATCCGATCGGCGCACCGGGGGCGGGTTGCGCGCGGGGTGGAGCGCAAACAGCGCCGCGGCGGGCCAAAGAAAGCACACGGCGGCGGCAGGGACGGCGGCCTGCCTGGGAGCGCCCTGCGGCCGCCTGCGGGCCTTCCGGGCGGCTTGATGCCCCCGATCGGGGTTGCTTGATGTATCGGAGGGGGGCCCAGGGCGCTTGGGACGCAGGAGAGACGGGAAAGATGGGCGGGGCGGGCGGCCGAGCTCCGGGGCCCGCCCCGCTCTACCTAGTAATAATATATCTCGTTGGCCTAGTGGGACACCGCTGGGGGGAGGCGCTGGGCATGCACCGTGCTGCCACCGCCCAGCACGACCCGCCTTGTAGCCTGCGCCTCCCGCCTCGCTCCACACTGCACCTACCCCCACAGACCTCCAAGGTGAGCCGGCGCGTCTGTTTCGACAGGCACCCGCGCCCCAGGGGCGCCGCAGCGGCCGGCGCGAGCCGAAAACTTGTCAACGGCTGCCTGCGGCGCCTGTGCCTTGCCGCAGCCCTGCCGCGGCCCTGTCACTGCGCAGGCGGTTCCTGACGCACAGCTGGGTGCCCGCGGCGGGGCGTCTGGGCACCCCAGGCCGCCGCGAGCGAGCCGCCCTCCGCCTCCCGGCCCCCTGACCGCCCGCCCGCCCCTCCCCTGGCTGCAGCAGACCAGCGCAAGCCAACATGTCGGGCAAGGGTGAGTGGCGGGGCCGCCCTGGGCACCCAAGCACGTCCCCTAACAACGCTTGCCGCGCAGCCGCCTGCTCCCGCCCCCCCGTCCTGATCGCGCCCCTCCCCCCCACTCGCAGGTGCCAAGGGCCTGTCGGGCAAGGTGCGCGGCGGGGCGGGGGGCCAGCAGCGGGCGGCGGCGCCGCTGCGGGTTCAAACCCCAGCCAGCAGCTGGCCCGGCTGGGGGCCCCGCAGCCCAACTGCCAGCGTGGGAGCGGCCAACTGGGCGTTTGCAGCAGGGGGGAGCCTGCGGGGCAGGCCGCCACGAGCACTCGCGGCGCCGCCGACAGCTGCAGCGCCATCAAACGCGCGGCGTGAAGCACAGCGGACAGCTGCGGGGCTGGAGAGCCGTGCCGCTGCTGCTGGCGCGCCCCTGCCGCAGCCAAACCCCTCTCCACCCCCCTCCCGCCGCCGCAGGGTGCCAAGGGTACCATCGGT
>RRZL01000027.1:195184-207587 GCA_006782975.1 Chlorella sp. Dachan | reverse complement strand
CGGCGGCGGGCGCGGCGGCCCGCGCGGCGGCGGTGAAGGCGGCACCTTCCGCCGCTTCAACCGTGACAGGGCGGTTGAGCGGGCATCACCACGCGGCTCAGACGAGCCCGACTTTGCGGTGCGCCTCGGGGCTGGGTGCTGGAGGCGCTTTGCTGATGCTGGATCTGTTAGTGGCGGTTGGCAGTGCTGCTGTTGCAGGATGTGCTGCGGGGCCGCTGCTGCCAAGCCTGTCTGCAGCGCGTGCTTTCTGCTGCCGGCCTGACTGCCGCCCCTCCTGCCCGTATATTGCATCCCTCCTCGCACCGCATGTGGCCTTCTCGCCAGCAGATCAGCACCGGTGCCCATCGGCTACCTCTGAAGCAGCCGTGCTCCTCTGCTTCTGCCCATGCAGGCTCCTTCTCCCCCACGGACCAGCACCCGAAGCCTCGCTCCCTTGGCTGCCTCATCAGCCCTTCAGGCTGCCGCTTCCCAACCTGCCTCCCCCTGCTTCTCCCGCCCTGCAGGTGCCCTTCAGCCCCGCGGACCAGCACCTGAACGACTCCCCCCACGACGTGCTGCTCAAGTTCCAGTATGCGATTCGCGACCTGTCCCAGCCCAAGGGCGACTTTGTGCCGCTGGCGGTGAGCAGACGCCTGGCTGGATGCCGCCGCTGGTGGTGCTGTGTGTATGTGTGTCGCGGCCCAACAGCCGCTTGGCCAATCCCAGCACTGGCGGCTCTGTGTGCCGCTGGCGGCGCGTCCGAGCTATCACGCCTGTGGAGAGCGCGGTGCAGGGGTGCTGCAAAGGAGCTGGCCTGCGCCCGTCCATCCCACACCCGCACCCGCACCTCCGTGCCGCTCCATCCTCCTCGTGCGCAGAACCTGGGCAGCGACATTGCCGATGTTGCCAACCTGGACCACCTGCGACTGGCCAAGTACTTTGTGAGCCCGCGCGAGTGGGCCGACTTTGTGTCAGGTGCGCTGAAACCAGCGCTGAAACCAGGCGAGGTGCCGGCTTGGGCAGCCGCCACGTGCTGACTGCGCAAGCTGGGGATGTGAGTCCTGAGCGCTGGCTTGTGAAGTCTATCACCACGTGCCTGGTGCATAGAGCGGTGCCTGGTGCCTCTCACCCGGCGACGGCTGCTGGCACTCCCAAGCCGTTGATTTGCGATCCTGCCTGCTGCCAACCTGCTGTCGACGTTGCGACATTCCTTATACCTGCAGGCCGGATGGACGAGGACGAGCAGAACCAGCTGGCAGACCGCATGGCCACCGCCTTCCTGGCGGACGAGCATTACCAGCAGACCCAGAAGTCCATCCAGGAACTGGTGCGAAGCGTTCGAGCTGCCCTGGGTGGTTTGGGGCTGCGTTCACCTGCGCCTGCCGCTGCGCGGCTGCCCTCCGGTCCAAACGGCTGGTGTGCTGGACGAATGGGGCTGGCTCAACAAGGCCGGCGCGTTCACCATCCCGGGCCTGATCACTGCTCACCATTAACGGCCTGATCACCATTCCCGGGCCTGCTCCGCAGATGGCTGCCGACCCAGACTACGACCTGCCCGCCAGCATGGGCAGCCGGCCGGCGCTGCGCGGCTCCGCGCGGCCCAAGCCGCCCAGCGCCGAGCAGCTGCGTGCTGAGCTGGAGGCGCAGAAGCAGACGCTGATGTGGCGGTACAAGCTGGTGGGTTGATCCATTAACAGTCCATTCAGTGTGTTTCCAAATAATTTTTTGTTTAGCACGTGCCGTTGCGCGCTGGAGCTAGAGGCACAGAGAAGGTGCTGGTGTGGCGGCACAAGCTGGTGAGCAGTGCGGAGCGCAGCAGTTGGTTGAGCGTATTTGCGGCGAGTCGTGTTGCGTGCTAAGACGATTGCCCAAGCAGAAGCTAATGTGGCGCGCCTGCACTAGAGCTTCCTCCCTGCCGCAGAGGGAGCCTCTGTTGGACAGCTGCAGTGCAGCGCGGTGCCCACCCACCCTCCAACCCATGTCCGCCTTGCCCTTCCATCCACTCGCTTCTGCAGGCTGAGGAGGAGTGGGAGCAGGCGCGCGACGCGACGGTGCAGCAGCAGGCGGCGGCGGCGCATGCCGAAGCGTGCAAGCACCCGCTGCCCAACCTGCTGGCCCTGGAGCGGCGGCTGGGGCAGCTGCTGGACAAGGCCATGCCTGTGAGGGCGCTTCGCTGCTGATGTGCACTGGCAACCGCTGCAGCTGTGTTTCTGCTGCGCCCAATCTCGTTCGCAAGGCCGGGGCGGCTGCTGTGCGAGGCCACACCGGCGAGGGTGTGTTGGCGCTCATGTGGCCTGCCAATGCCTGCCGCTGGTGGCGGCCCGCTGCAGCGCTGGCTTGCATGCGACGCGCATGCGCATTGATCGTGCACCCATGTCCCTGTGCATCTCTCTGTGCGCTGCAGAGGGACCACCCCAACTATTCGGTGGCCAAGCAGCGTCTGGAGGTGCTGCAGGTGTGTGGCTGCACATAGGAGCCGGTCTACCTGCTGGTTGCGGTCTACTTTCCAGGCGTGGGCAGTTAGGCAGTCAGCCAGCCAGAAGGGAGAGGAGCATGTGGTTGGGACATGCGCCACTTCCAGCTTGCGTGCCCTCCGTTGCACCGGCCAGACCGCACGCCTGCCCACTGCCGCCACCCCTCCGCCCCTGTGCACCTAGCCAGACCCTGCCCGCTGCCGCCACCCTCACGTTGCAGGGCAATGCCGGCTGGTCCCACGAACGCAAGATGGTGTTCGCCAAGCGGCTCATCAAGCGGCTGGCGGCCACCAGCTGAGCGTGGGGGCGCTTGAAGCGGCGCAGCGCAACACGAGCTGAGCAACCCGGCTGCTCCAGCTGCGCCTGCTGTGGTTGAGGCGCCGGGCAGCACAGCACACAGCGGCTGATGCCGCTGCTGCATGCCGGGTGCACTATTTGATCCATCCTTGCATGCGTCAGCTCCAGTGCATGCAAGGCAAGCCAGCGAAAGGGTAGCAGTTGGCAGCAAGCGAGAGCAATAAAGGTGGAGCACAGCTGATCTGCATGCCCGCTGCGCCGCCACTGGCCTGCCCGGTCTTCTGGCTTGTGTGCGCAGCTGCACCGGCAAGCATGTCACACGGCAGTCGGTACATGCGGCAGAGCGGCCGATGAATCAGGATACTTTGGGGGGAGTTGCATGCAGGCGCACAATCATGCAGGGGGCACACTCAACAAGGCAGCTGATAAAACAAAGCAAGAGAACCCCGGGCATGTGTGGGCAAGGCCGGGGCAGCACGCCAATACACTGAAGTTACGCGCTCGGCGTGGCAGCCTGGCCACATTGGGACACAGCGTGCATGCTGCCGCTGGCGGGCACGTGCTCAGCGCAGGCGCATGATCTCCTCAGGGCAGCCCCAGCAGGCGGCGCAGTGCTCCCCCGCGCCCGGGCAGTCGTCAAATGGCACCTGTCAGAGGGCGGGGCGAGCAGGCAAGGTGTTTGCTGAGGCAATCTGAATGCACCAATAGCGAACGCTCGCGCAGCTTACCGAACCTGCGTCTGGTTGCTGGGGCACAGGGCTGCCTCCCTCCTGTGCACTTCAACCCACCCAGTAGGGGTCCTCCTCGCCATCCCCAGCCAGCTCGGCCTCCACCTCCTTCAGCGCCTGCTGCACGCGCTCCCGCTGCTCCTGCTCAGACTGCGGCAGGGAGGGGAGGTGCAGGCAAGGGCGGACGAGCTGGGATGTGCGGCCGCCAAAACTGCTGCTTCGACTTATTCGCCAACTGCTAGCAGCACCAGCTCGCCTGCTTAGCAGCGGCAGGCTCAACGGCACGAGAAACGGCAGCGGCAGAGGCATGCACCCAAACACACAAGAGCGTGCCTGAGCGGCCTGCAGCTGCACCCGAACATCCGCCGGCTTGTCCTGCTCGCCTGGCTTGCCCTGGGTGGCGGCTCTGCCGCTGGGCTCCCACTCCTGCGGGTGCGTGTGGAGGGAGGCAACTGTGGGTGCGAACATGCTCTGAGGCATGGGCCAGCCGGCGGAGCGATGAGTGGCTGCCGGGCGCCGCCGCTCAGGCGCCGGCGCCGGCGCTGCCGACCGCCAAACCTTGGGCCGTGGCCTGTCACGGTGGGCAGGTCGCACCTTGGAGACTGCCGTGATGATCCAAGGCGTCCGAACCTTGCGTGCGCCCCTCGGCCGGGCCGGCCGGGCCTGGACGCCGCTGGGGCGCGCTGCACTGCCCACCTGAGCGCACTGCATGGTGACCAAGCTCAAGCAGAGGAGTGGAGAGGGTGAAGTTAAGGGCAATGGGCAAACATCAAGCAGTTGCGGGCTCCTTCACCGGTGCGCTAGCCAGATGTGCGTGAGCGGCATCCGCACATTTACACAAGCACTTCGTTCGCGGTGCTATTACAGCACTGGTGCTGTGTGAAAAATAGGCAAAGATGTGAAAAAACTGCAGGTTTCGGAGGTCACAAGCGTTTCGAACCGCGAGGGACAGCATGACAGCAACACGAGGTTTTCCGAAAGCGTTTCAAGGAGAAAATGTCACACAGACCTGCATCGAATCGTCAAACACACACAAAGCACACACTACTACTCTGCACCAACTCGCTCTGAGGGCGGACCGAACATGCCTGCGTGGCCCGAACCAAAGGGCTGCGCCGGTGCAGCAGCCCAGGCCTGGCCGGCATGCTGCGCAGCCCCAGCGCCGCCCTGGCCTGCGATGCCCAGCTGCTGCAGCACGCCCATCAGCGGTGCCGGCAGTGCTGGAGGCAGCGGCAGCTGCGCAGTGGCCACCACTGTCACAGCATGCGGCTGCGGCGCTGGATGCACCTGTGCCGCAGGCGCCAGCTCAGGTGCCTGGTGGGGAGGGTGCGTCAAGCGAGGAAGCGGGTGTGAATGCAGTGCGGGCAGGTTGCTTGTTAGTTTGGTAAAGCAGAAGCAGCTGTGGCATGCAGCCTGCCCACGGCACACTGATCGCAGTCACAGCCGCACCTCACCCCTCACCTGTTGGGCAGCAGGGCCAGCAGGTGTGCTCGCATGCTGCGCCGCCGCCATGGCAAGCTTGGCTGCGGCTGCCACGACAGCGCCTGTGGCTACCTGCGGCGGCAGCTGCTGTGTGACTGTTGCGACCAGAGGCGGCCGCGCCTCTGGAGCCACCCCTGCAAAGGCCGCCTGCTGCTGCTGCGTCGCCACGCCAGCAGGCGCTGCCTGCTGCATCGCCTGCAGCCGCTGCTCTGCCACTTCAGCCCGCCTGTTGGACTCAGTGGCAGCAAGTACAGCTAAATCCCTTCCCCACTCTGCTGCTGCTTGCTGCCGCTTGACGGCCTCCACCGCCGCCACTGCCGTGTCCCGCTCCAGCTGCAACTGCTTGGAACTGGCTTCCCAGTCGTTGATCGCAGCGGCTGCCGCAGCATGCACCTCCTTCAACAGCTGCTGCTCTTGCTGCTGTGCCGCCTGTTCTTGCCTGGCCGCCTCCGCCGCCTGCCGCCGCTCCGCCTGCCGCCGCGCAAGCAGCAGTGCCGCCTGCTCCCCTGCCCTGGCAGCCGCTGCGGCCTCTGCGGCAGACGCCGCCTGCAGCTCTGCTGCTGCCGCCTGCTTCCTGGCCTGCAACACCGCCGCCTGGGCTGCCCCCAGCTGCTGCCGCAGTGTGCGGATGGTGGTCTGCGCTGACCCCAGCTCGGCTGCTGCAGCTGCAGCTGCAGCCTGCCTCTGTGCCTCCATGGCTTGGTCCTGCGCTGCTGCTGCTGCCGCCTGCACTGCCTCCAGCTGGGCTGCTGCCGCAGCCGCCTCGTCCTGCCGCCGCCGCCGCAAGCTGTCCTCCTCAGCAGCCAGCCTGCCCCATTTTCGCTCCGCTGCTGCCGCCCGACTTGTGGCCTGCAGCACCGCCGCCTGCGCTGCCTCCAGCTGGGCGGCTGCCGCAGCCGCCTCGTCCTGCCGCCGCAGCCGCAAGCTGTCCACCTCAGCAACCAGCCTGCCCCGCTCCTGTTCTGCTGCTGCCGCCTCGTCCTGCAGCTCCTGCCGCAAGCGGTCCACCTCAGCAGCCAGCCTGCCCCGCTCCTGCTCCGCTGCTGCCGCCTCGTCCTCCATGGCTGCCGCTGACGTCTCTGCCGCAGCAAGGCGGGCCACAGCTGCCGCTGTTTCATCCTCAGCAGCTAGCCTGCCCCGCTGCTGCTCCAATACTGCAGCCTCTTCCTCCGTGGCTGCCGCCGCCTCGCCCTCAGCAGCCAGCCTGCCGTGCTCCTGCTCCGCTGCTGCTGCTGCCTCTTTCTCGGCCTGCAGCCACGCCAGCGATGCCCACACTGCCTCCAGCTGCGGCAGAAGCTGCGGCAGCTCAGCAGGCTGCTGTTGCAGCGGCAGCTCTGGCTGCGGCGGCTGCGCTTCTGCCGCCGCTGCCTTGCCTGCTGTCTCTGCCGCCGCTGCGTCCGCCTGATGCTCGGGCACCTGCTCAGCCGCTGAATCACACATGCGAGCCCGCTTGCGCAGTGTCCCCTGCAGCTGCTGCGGCTCTGCCTGCCGCTTGCTGGCCAGGCTGGCCCATGCTGCTGCCATCGCTTCCTCTGACACTGCTTCAGCTGCAGCTGAAACAGCAGCCGCAGATGGCACGCATGCTGGCTGCACTGACCGGGGTGCTGCTGCGCCTGCCACCGCGGCAGCGTGCACCACAGCGTCCGCTGCTGTGCCTGCCGCCGCGCCTGCTGCTGCATTGGCTGGCGTGCTCGCTGCCGTGGCACCAGCTGCCGCATTGGCTGGCGTGCCCGGTGCCGCGGCAGCCGGTACTGCCTGTGCCGCCGTCACCGTCACAGCTGGCGCCCCCTCCACTGACCTCGATGGGGCACCAGCCGCGGCCTGCTTTTGCTGAGTTTTGGGCTCGCTGCCGTCCATCATTGGGGCTGCACCTGCTGCATCCGCAGCGCACTGCAGAACAACGGAGGATCAATGGAGGGGCAGTTGCCGGGTCAGCGCACCCCAGCAGGCATTCATTGTCGGGTCGCAAGCATGCTGATTACGATACCGACGCAAATTTGTGGCTGGCCAGGCTAGAAGGCCGATCAAGGCTCCCGCCACCGTTCGGTGAGGTAGCACCTGCAGGCATGCCGATCCACAGCCAGTCCAATAGCACGAGAGCAGCCAGGCCTACCTGCCCAGCTGGGCGCGGCTTCTTGCTCTGGCGGGCCTGCTGCACCAGCTCCTCCAGCTGCTCTGCCCAGCCAGCCTCCGCCTCCTCACGCAGCACGCAGGCGTGCAGGCGCTGCACAGAAGGGCGAGCGTGAAGCAGGCTGCCCATGAGCACTGAGTGCCAGCTGGGCTCTGGCTGCTTGGCACAGGCAGACACTCGTCACCCTCAATCGCTGCTCGGTTTACCATCCCAAATCTGGGGGAACCCGGGCAACCCAGTATAGCCCGCAGCAGCCCACCGTGTCGAGGGTGCTTGGATCTGCCAGCGCCCGGGCCGGCAGTACGTTGTAGAGCGGCGGGCGGCAGCCGGCCAGCTTGTGACGTTGCAGCAGGCGCAGCAGCTGCTTCATCCCGGCTCGTTTCTTCGGCTGCCCCACCCGCAGGTCGCTGGGCTGCCAGCCCTGCTGCCCGCAGCAGCTGTTGGTCCAGTGGCTTGCAGTCGTGAGGCACCGCCTGCCATCCATCTCGCACCGCACCAGCAGCCGGTCAAGTTTCGCATCGCTGGGAGGTGTCACCTTGCCAGCCTGCTTGTAAGATTGTTGCAAAGAGGAGCAATTTGTCAGCAGGCCAGGCACGCCTCCAAGCCATTTTGTGCAGCAAATGACATGCGCCCACCGTCGCCCCCACCACGAGCGCGGCCACGAGCGCCGCCACGAGCGGGCCGGCGGCGCCCCATCTGGCCCAGCCCTGCTCACCGCAGCGTCCCACGGCAGCAGCAGCATGGCCTTGGCATGCACGCGGCGAGTAGTGCCCGTCCGCGGCGCGAGAACCAGCGGGACGGCGGCACACAGCACCGGCGCCTCTGGCGCTGCCTCTGCAACGTCGCATTGAGCTGCGGGGCCCATATTAGGTAGCGCACACTGCGGTCGCCCTTGGCCTGGCCAGCCCAACACGAGTTCACGAACGCGCAAGCTGTGCTAATGCGCTCCCTCGCCGGGGCCGCACAAGTCACTCAATTGAAGCAGGGGGTGAGAAAGCTAGGCGGGGAAGAGCAGGCGGCGGAGCCAGCCTTGGCCGCCACTCGCCTCGTAGACCGCAAGTTGCCGCCACGGCCGTTGCGGCCGCGCTCATCGACCGCCAACGGCTTGCGAGCTCACTGCCTCAGCTATTATGATCGAGATTGCAAAAGGGCGAGCCAAAGCTGCCAGGCTCTTACTGAGAGCGGTGTGGCTGCACTGCCACAGCGCACCCAGTACGGCACGTGCCTGTTCCAGGCGCGGGTTGCATGGCCTGGTTTGTGGCGGCCAACCCCACTCCACCTGCCACACAATGGGCCATGGCGCAATCAAGGGTGAGTCTGCACTGCTCCAGCGCCATTCTCCAGTCTGACGATCCCTGAGATTGTTGGCGAGGACTAGCAGGAGTGGATGTACTACTCTGATTGAGAGCTAGAGAGCGTGCCACCCCTGGCCTGTATCAGCTGCCGGACCACTCAGAGCCCAAGCCTGCTAGAGCCGGACCATAAATGCAGCGCATTAGGGCAACCAGCGCACCAGGTGCCGCTTGCCACTCAGCTGCTGCCATGCCGCTCGACGCCCTGCACAATTGCATATGCGCCCACCGGTGGTACCAGTCCTGCCGTCATTCCTGGTCAGTTGCACCATTCCAGGGTTCAGAGAGTGCATCTACCCGAGCTCATATTCACGCCGGCTGGCCCACATACCCTCACAAGCGGCAGGCACCTGAGGCCGAGAGGAAGCATGCATGCCGTCACTGTAACAGTTGCGCAACAGTTGCGACATCATGCACAGATCTAGGGCGGCGCTGGTGCTACACTTGATTGCTTGTAAACAAGCCAATAACGAGGTCAAATTTGTTGAACAGTCAGATGTATTCGCCAGGAGATCAAGTAAATAAATTTTTGACGTATGGTGCTGGCGACTGCCCGTTGAAATTATACAAACCCTACCCCATTCGTTATAGATGCTGCTGCTGTGCGCTTGCGACTGCTGAGCAGCAGCGCCCGGCGGCAGTGCTGCACGCCTACTGGCCCAGCCGCTGCTGCAGGCGCTGCAAATCGGAGGCCAGCACTTCGCGCTGCACATCGTCCAGCCCTGCCGCCGCCAGCTCAGCTTCAATGGCGCGAACCCGCTCAGCCGCCTCCTCCCTGCAAGGCGATGGGGTGGGCGGCCACACACGGGCGAGGATGGTGAGCAAACAGCATGGGCAGGCGGTGCCGCATGTCTTAGTGTTCCACCACGCCACGGTTTCAAGTGCCCCTGCGCAATGCAACACCCTCCCTGCCCACCTGGGTGTGCCCAGATGAGAGGAGCTCTGCGGCAGGGGCAGCGCCACGTCACCAAAGCTGGACAGCGCGCTGGGCTCCTGGCGAGGCGTGCTGCGCCCGCTGTGTACGCTGCGTCCCTCGCCGCCCACGCTGCCGCCGCTGCGCTCCTGCTGCAGGGCCGCTGCCCACTGGCCGGTGCCGGCTGGGCGGGAGCGCGGTGTGAACTTGCCACCCGAGCTGCAAGGTGTGGTGGCGCCAGAAACAGCTGCGCCGCTGGTGCGGCGGCTGGAGGCCTGCCCGCTCAAGGTGCGCCTGCTGCCCCCCTCTTGCTCCCCATTGCTGGACCAGCGCTGGCGCAGGGGAATGTCCGCCTCTGCAAGGGCAGCGGCAGCTGCCACCTCCCGGCTGTCGCTGCTGCCGCCGGTGGTGCGCCGGCTGGGGGTCTGGCTGCTGAAGCTGCGGCCACTGCGCGCAAACAGGCCGCCGCCGCCGTTGCTGTGCTGCACCGCTGCCTCCGCCGACTGGCGCAGGCTGCCCTGCCGGGACAGCTGCTGCTGCGACACAAGGCCCTGCACCGTGCCCACCTGCTGCTGCGCCTCGGCCACGGCCGCCTGCGCCGCAGCGGCAGAAGCCAGTGCCGCTGCCTCCGCCTGCTGCACGCGAGCAGCAAGCGCTGCCATCTGGCTCGCAACTTCCTCTAGCGCAGCAGCAACGGTGGCCTCTGCCCGACCCACACGCTCCTCCACCTGCTCCTGCACCCCGGCGGGCTCGCTGTCCTGTGGCTGGGTGGCCACAGCAGAAGCGGCAGGTGCAGCACCCGCCTGCTGGGCGGCCGACAGAGCGTCCAGCTGCCGCTGCATGCCTTCCACCAGGGCCGCAAGGGCAGCCACCGCCTGCGCCTGCTGCTGCTGCGCCTGCTGCGCCTCGGCGCCGTCATCGCCTGCCCTGCAGCCCGCCAGTGCAGCCTCCAGTGCAGCAATGCGTGCCTGCATCGCATCCATGCTGGCTGCGCCACCCTCGCCCGCAGCCGGCGAGGTGCCATCAGTGCTGTGCCTAGAGGGACCGCCCGTCTCCTGCGCGCCACTCCGCTGCCCAGCAAGCGCCGCCTCCAGCTGATCCAGCCGCTGCTGCATGGCCGCCAGGGCTGGGTGCTCGTAGCCCTCGTCCATACTGGATGCAGCGGCAGCTGTGGCACCTGTCGCACCTGCTGCGCCAACCTGGGCGAGCACCAGCTGGCGCCGCATGCCTTCCAGCTCCTCTCCCTGCCGGTAGGTATCAATCGCTGCAGCCTCCGCCTGCTGCCGCAGCTGCTCCACGGCTGCCTGCAGCGCCTCCACTGCGTCCTGTTGCTGCGCACCCAGCTCCCGCTGCGCATCGGCAACCGCCGCGGCATCCTGCCCCACAGAGGACATGACCACCTTTACCTGCTGCAGCTCCTCCCGCTGCTTGTGCACAATCTCGGTGATGGCCGCCAGGCAGGCGGCTGTCTCTGCAGCATTGCCCAGCTTCTTGCCCTGGGGGCTGGCCGACAACGCATCCAGCCGCTGCTCCAGCGCCGCCAGCTGGGCCTGCACCTGCTCCAGTGGGCTGGCCGCCCCGTCGCAGCTGCGCCTGGAGCCAGCCTCTGCCACCGCTGCCGCCTCGTGCTGCTGGGCTAGCTGCAACTTCAGTGCTGCTAGCTCAGACACGACTTCGTCTAGCGTCTGGGACAGGCCGGCCGTGGCGGCGGCCGCTGCCGCTGTGGCAGCGCCAGCTGCCGCCGCAATCTCTCTGCCCAGCTCAGTGCGCAGGGCATCCAGGCCCGTCTCCATCTGCTGGTGTGCCTCCTCCGCCGCCTGCTCCGCATGAGCGGCGGCAGCTGCCTGCTGCTCTCCGAGGGCTGCCAGCTGCTCCCGGGCCCGCGCCAGCTCCTGCTGCACACCGTTGGCCATTAGGGCGGCGGCAGCAGCTGCGGCCCCGGCCTCTTCCGCCGCCTGCTCTGCTGCCTCGGCCTGCGACAATCGGAAGCGGAACGAGTGTAGCGCACCACTAGTGATTTTCATGCAATGTGCTGTTCTCAATCGACAGTCGCATTCATTGCAGCGATTTGCTCAACCAAACTGATGATGCTGTTTGACAATAGCCAACGTGGCTGCCCACCTGGCGCTTGGTGGAGGCAGCAGCAATGCCGGCATCCTCGGCCCCATTCTGCACCTGCAGGCGGAAGTGGTCAAAGGGCTGACCAGTTGACTGCAGGACGACTGCATGAGTGTGTGTGAAGTGCAGGGCAGGCCCCTTAAACTCTTTGGCACCCATCCCTAGCTGCGGCGGGCAGCACCCTGGCCAGCGCACCTCCACCCGCAGCTCAAACAGGCGCTGGTTGGTGTCGTCCAGCGCCGCCTGCAGGCCTGCCAGCTGGCCAACCTGCACGGCAATACACCAGAGTGGGCAACACGCGAATGGTTAGGCGTTTACGGCATTGTGGGCGGAGGGCACAAAATGCATCCACCCTTTGCCGTTGCATTGCGTGTCCCTCCCCCACCTCCACCACACCACACCCACCCACCCACCCACCTGCTCTTGCAGCACCGCAATGGCGCCACCCGATGCCTCCACCTGAGCTTCCAGCCTGCGCAGCGCATCAGGGCTCACTGCCTCTGTACCCTGCCCCAGCTGCTGCTGGTGAGTTTCCAGGCGAGCAGCCACCGCCGCCAGCTCAGCAACCAGCTGCTCCACCCGCCCGCTCTGCTGCGTCACCGCCCCTGCATGCGCCGCCTGCGCCGCCTGCAGCTCGGCCAGCTGGCCGGCCAGCAGGGCGTGCTGCGCTGCGGCCTGCTGTGCTGCGCTGCCCTGTGCGCTGTGCAGGGCCCGCACCTCTCCTGCCAGCCGAGCCACGTCCTGCTGGGCGGCCTCCCCTCGCTCGGCTGCCCTGCCCACCTGGCCTCTCAAGCCGGACACCTCCGCCTGCAGGCCTGCCATGGCCGCTACCGCCGCCGCCGCCGCGGCTGCCTCCAGGGCACGCGGGGCGGCCGCCGCTTGCTGCTCCACCTCTGCGTGCAGCCGCGCCAGGGCCTGCTCCGTCTGCG
>RRZL01000027.1:147256-186986 GCA_006782975.1 Chlorella sp. Dachan | reverse complement strand
GCGTCCAACCTGGTCCAGCAACCTGCGAGCACGCACCTTGCCCAGGTAGTCGAGCGCACCATCCAGCTGCGCGTTGCTGCGGATGCGGTCGCTGGTGATGTAGGCCAGCAGCTCGCCGCGGTGCGCCAGCGCGTTGGCGGGGTACTGCGGGCAAGCACACGGGCGCAGCTTGCAGGAAAGCATGGGTTGCGAGGGAGCAGAGCAGGAATGCAAGGCGGGCCGGCCAGCCTGCCCGCCGGCGCAGCGGGCGCCAAGTCGGCGCTGGTGGTGGCGCCTGCCACCGCGGCCGCCATGCCGGGCGGCACCTGGCCTGAGGCGCTGCAGGTGGGTGCATGGAGCGGAGGTCTCTGGTTGGTTTGTCGATCTGATGTGGAGAGGCAAAGCAGGTGGGCATTGAGGTTCACCTCAGGCAAGCTTGCTCCCCGTCATCACAACCGTTGTTCTTGTCTCTTGCCTCACTCCCTTTCAGGAGCTGTTCATGCGCCACGCGGTGCTGCCCAAGGCGGAGGGCGCACGCCCCAGTGAGCGCAGCTGCTTGGGGGCAGTCGGCTGGGGTTGGGGTTGGGGGCAGGGCTTGAGGGGAGACGCTGCCTCTAGGACTACTGCAGCAATGCAAGCTTGGTTGCAACGGCATCATCTCGCTCACCCTCTGCCCCAACCGCTCTTCTGGCTCACGCTGCCGCAGAAAAGGGCAAGAAGAGCGGCAAAGTCGAGGGGGAGGAGGATGTGCTGGAGGAGCAGGTGGGGCTGGGCGGCCTTGCCACAGTGTGCAGCTTGTGGCTGGACGGGCTGCTCATGTGCATTCTTGGGCTGTGCAGGCCTTGGCCTGTGCTGTGTCAGGTCGCTGCTCCGCAAGGAGTGTATACGCCTTCGTTTTAGGGGGCTGCAATTGCCTCCCTTGCAGGAGCTGCTCCGCAAGGAGTGTATGTGCTTTTGCCTTTGGTTGAGGGGGCTGCGTTTCCTCTGAGAGGCCTGCATCTGCCTCCCTCCCCTGCAGGAGCGCTATCTGGACGAGCTGGCGGCGGGCGGCCGCGGCACGCTGCTGGCAGACGACGGGCTGGTCTTTGCGGGCGGCGACGGCGGCTACGGCGCCGGCTTCATGGACGGCGGGTGAGCAGAGTGAGGGTGGCAGGTGGGGAGGGTGGTGGGAAGGCGGCTGCTGCAAGCAGCGCTTTAACAGCGGGTGGGCTTGTGCTGAGGTTGACACACTGCAAATGCACCTGTGATCCCGTTTCATCCTGCCCCCTCACCTCACGCCGGCATCCTTCATTCCTGCCAGGTACCTGGATGCGGGCATGGACGGCTACGGCGGCTTCGCAGAGGAGGCGGCGCTGGCTGGGGGTGAGGATGGGCGGGAGGGACTGCCTTTCTACGGGGGATCCAGGCTGTGCTATTGCTTGGGCAGCTGTGCTATTGCGACCTCGGGCCGTGCTGCAGGAGCCTTGGGCCCTGCCCGGGCGATGACGCAGTCCAACTCGTCCATTCCACCCCCGCCCCCGCCCTCCCCAGACGGCACGGGCCCCAGCAACCAGTTTGCGCGGCGCGGCGCGCTGCGGGCGCCCAGCGGCGACGAGGAGTCGCAGGAGGAGGGTTTTGACGTGGAGACGGAGCGGTGGGTGGCTGCACCTTTCTTTGTGTTGTTTGCGTTAGACACACGCATGCATGCTTGCATGCAGCGAAGGGGTGGCGTGCTGCCAACCCTGCCTCCTCACCTCCCCTGTCCCCTCCCCTCGTCCTTCCCCCGCAGCCTGCGCGCGGCGCTCAACAGCACCCAGGGCATGGGCGAGCCTTTCTACCTGGGCCTCACCCCCGGCTCGGCGCCAGACATGGCGGGCGCAGCGGGCGCGGCGGGCGGGCGCCGCAAGCGCGGCTCCTCAGCGCTGCGCCGTGACTCGGAGCAGAGCCAGGGCGTGCTGTCGGAGAAGTGAGCTGTCGGCAGCTGGGGGTGGCTGTGGAGTTGGGGCAGCTGCGGCTTGAGCCAGCTTGGGCCCACCCTGCCATCCCCCAAACCCGTGCTGCTCGCTGCTCCGTGCCGCCAGCCGACCTGACCACTGCTCAGTGCTGCCAGCCAGCCGGGCCACTGCTTCCTGCCTCCCACCCCTCCCACCACCGCCCACCCCGCCCTTCCGCAGGTCATCCGACCGGCGCGGCAGCCGGCTGTCCGACCTGCTTGAGGACGCGCCGCTGAGCGGCGCTGAGCTGGGGGCCATGCTGCCGGCGGTGGGAGAGGAGGAGGAGCTCATGGAGGAGGAGGAGGAGGAGGAGGAGGAGGAGGGTAGCGAGGGCGGCAGCGCCAAGCGGCGCCGCTCGGTGAGGCCTGCATGGGTGGGCGGGAAGGAAGCTTTGAAGGAAGTGCGCGGTGGAGTGCCTACTTCTGGCACCGCCCCCGTCCTCACATGCAAGCATCCCAACCTCAGATTTCGTCGGATCGCCCCACTTTGCGCTCCGCAGGGCGACGCCAGCGGCAACGGGCTGTCGCAGTTTGAGCTGCTGGAGGCCTCGGGGCCCACGCAGGTAGGGATCAGTGAACCAGCTTTTGGCAGGGTGAAGGCATGGGGCCCCGATTGTCGAATGTGGGCGGAGAGAGATGTGGGGCCCTCCGCGGCAGCAGCCGCGCATGTATATCCAGCCCTCTGAGGCATGTCGTCCCCTGTCCCCACTCTCCCAAACAGGAGGGCGGCGTGTTTGCCGCCGGCGGCGGCGCAGGACCAGCGGCGGGCAACCACCTCACCAAGGCCACCCTGGCCTTTGTCAAGTGAGTGCGGGGAGGCTGCGCTGAGCTTGCTTCTGTGTCCGGCTCAGCTGGTCGACGCCAGCGCTTGCAGCTGTGGCTGGGCGGTGTGTGCACCGGTGTGCCATGCCTTCTCCCCTTCCACTCAACCTTGCCCACAACCTCCCTCCCCCCTGCAGCCTCATGCGCCAGAGGTTTGACTCAGCGGAGAGCCAGCTGGAGGGCGGCGAGGACGAGGCGCCCGCTGAGCTGTCGCTGGACAGCATGACTGAGCGGCTGGGGCGGCTGGATGCAGCCAAGGCGTTCTATGCCGCGCTGGGTGAGTCGTGTGGGAGAGCGGGGAAGTGCGAAGACGTTGGGCTGCTGGCTTGGCTGCAGCGGCGCCCATCAGCAATCCCAGGCCTTCCCATGCCCTCCCTGCCTGCAAAGACGCACTCCAGCGGTTTCACGCAGTTGTGTCGCTCAACTTGCCAGCACAGCCGACCCCATATGCTGACCCCCAGCCCGCCCTGCCACTCCTTCCCCCTTATCCCTGCAGTGGCGCGCTCCCACGGCTTCCTGCAGCTGGAGCAGCAAGAGCCGTTTGGCGACATCACCCTGCGCCGCGGCCAGTACCTGTGAGCGGATGGCTGGGGCCAGCAATCGGTGCACAGCCGCAGGGCACGCAGGCCGGCACGCCAGCAGTGCCACTAGTGCGAGGTGCTGGGCAGGACATGACATGCACCCAAATTCTTGCCACTCCTTCCTGGACCTTGTACCACCAACCCTGCACTGCCTGACCCCCGCCATGCACACATGCGACCACATCCTTACATCTCCTGACCAATCAGACAGCTTGGGGTTCCTTCAACAGCGAGTGCATTTTTGCAATCTGCCTGTGGCACGCCATGTAACAACTCCATCTCTAAAGCCCTCTGGCCAGGCCACGGTGGCCACAAGCGCTCCAAGTCTTATTGGCAAGGGCTGCCAGGGCCTCACTGGAAGGTCAGCACGCAGCGCAGGCACTGGCCGCCGTGCAGCAGCTCAAAGGCCTTATTGATCTCTGCGGGCAGGACAAGGCACGTTGCAGGCAGGGGTGAGGGACGAGGGCTGCTGTGTTGAGCAGGCACAGGAGGCGTGGCATCGACTCGTGCTAACCAAGGAAGCCCATCCGGCCGCGGCCTACCCCCAAATCCATGCACACCCACCGTCGAAGGGCAGGCGGTGGGTGATGTAGTCATCCAGCATCGTCTCGCCGCGCTGGTACAGCTCCACCAGGTCCGGCACCTGCAAGTGGTTGGTTGTTAGGGGGGTGGGTGGAAGCAGCATGACTTGCGAGGCTGGGTGGGGTTGGCACCACAGCAGGTGATGGGTGCCGCCTGAAGAGCCACTGCACATGGCCCGTGCTGGGAAGACAAACTTCTGCAATGCACGACCACCATGGCTAGCTGCGGATCGACCCAACCCGCCCCGCCTTCCCTCCCCTGATGCCCCACCTGCACGCGGGACTTGTAGCCGCCAAATGCAGTGCCCTTCCACACACGCCCCGTCACCAGCTGCGGCACAGCAGGGGTGGAGGCGGGCAGTGGGTCAGGCCGCAAACTAGATCGTTGCAATCCATTATGTGGTGTTGCACGCTTCCATCTGCAGCGCTCTCCCCACCTGGAAGGGCCGCAGCGCAATCTCGGCAAATCCGCCGCCATCACAGACTGCTGCACCCGCCCAACTCCCACTAGCCAGCACAAGCCGCCGCTGGCCAACGCACCCAAACCGGCACACCAGCTGCACCAGCGGGCACAGCAGCAGCAGCCGCACCTGGAAGGGCCGCGTTGCAAGCTCCTTGCCCGCCGCCGCCACGCCGATGACAACCGACTCGCCCCAGCCGCGGTGCGCGCACTCCAGCGCAGCGCGCATGACCTGTGTGTGGGAGAGCAAGTTGGCAGTGTGTCCAGCACGCCCGCGTGCAGCGAGACAACAGGATGGGGTCACAGAGAAGCGGGGGCAGGCGCATGCGCAGCAGGCCAGCCCTAGCCCAACCGTCAAAGCGACCAGTCGTCCACAGCACCCCACCTCCACATTTCCGATGCACTCAAAGGTGTAGTCGATGCCCCAGCCGCTGGGGCTCATCTCAACCAGCACCTGTGTAGGGGAGGGCAGGGCAAGGTCAGGGGCAGGCAGGGTGTGTGCGCGTGGGCTGTCGGTTTCCTGCCGAAACGTGGCAGCTGAGAAGACGTGCGATGCTGCCAATCCCAGAGAGACCAAACAAGTCGAACCAGCGGATGCGGCGGCGCAGGTGCCGTGAGGGGGTCACAGCCCGCAGCAACTGAGCTGCTCCAAAGAACCGCCCCACCTGCTGGATAGGCTTGTCGTGGTCCTTGGGGTTCACGCAGTCGGTGGCGCCCCACTTCTTGGCCGCCTCAAACTTGTCTGCACGTGGTTGTTGCCGAAAGAAGAAAAGCAGCCAGCCGTCGGCAGCGAGGGCAGCCATCAGGGAGGCAGGGCCAATGTGTTTGGTTGGGTACAACCCCGTCCCCTGGAGAATCCACGCGTGCCCAGCTGGATCGAAAGTCGGCTGCGGCAAGCACAGACTCTCCAACAAACCGCACCAGGGTTGATGTCCACTGCAAAGATGCGGGTGGCGCCCGCGCGCTTGGCGGCCTCGATCACCTGTTGGCGGGCAGCGGCAGGACCGTGTGGACGCGGGGTCATGGTGCGGCAATCCACGTGGAGCGAGCCGAGCACAGCTGCTGGCGTGCGAGCCCCCGCTGAGCACCACCTCACGTGCCACACCCACTCCCAAAGGCCCAAGAACCCAACCCTGTCCCAGGCACTCACCGCCAGGCCCACTGCGCCCAGGCCAAACACCGCCACGCTTGTGCCGGGCTGCACCTGCGCCGTGTTATACACCGCACCCCAGCCGGTGGCCACGCCTGCGGGGGCAAGCAATGCGGGTGTCAAGTGTGCACATGGGCTTGCAGACGCAGCACCTGGCCGGCCCGCAGCGGCCATGGGGCAGGGCAGAGTGCTAAGGGTGCCGCGGCGGAGTATGCATGGTGCCTGCATGGGCTGCCTTGACCGAATATCGCCTCCTCATCTCCTGGCATACAGGCAGCCTTGGCGCCGATCGTCAGCAATGTGCACGACTCACCGCAGCCCAGCAGGCAGACCTTGTCCAGCGGCGCCGACTTGTCAACCTTGGCCACCGACACCTCGTGCACCACCGTGTACTCTGCAGCAGGGGGGAGATTTTGCAGCAGGGAATAATTGACAACAGATGAAGCCGGGGTTGCCGATGGGAACGCAGCCCATGGCCCTCCAGCAGCATGCGGTGTTTGGTGGCCAGGCAGCAGCGGTGGGTGCACGGGCACACGCCATTTTCAGGCGGCAGCGGCACTCGATCGCACGCCATTTCCGGGCAGCAAAAACTTGCCCAGCCGCCGCACCCACCCGAGAAGGTGGAGGTGCCCATGAAGTGGTAGAGCGGCTTGCCGTCCAGGGTGCTGAACCGCGGCTTCTCGTCCGCCTTCATCACGCCCTTGCCTGTAAACGCGCGCACTGCAGCCACATCCAGAAAGCAGGGCAGCTCTCCCGTCCACGCACGTTTGAAAGCAGAGTGGTGCCCGCTGGGCATGCAGCACTGGACTCGGCATTGAGCTTGCTCTAGCTGGAGCCAGGCAGACTGAAATCAGCATTGGGCTTGCTCTAGCTGGTGGCAGGCATGCGGCGGCACCGGGTTTCGGGCGCTCACCCGAGGTGCACAGGTTGCTCTTGGGGTGCTTGCAAAACATGCAGTCGCCGCAGTAGGCCTGCCGGGCAGGGATGAGCAGGGCAGGCATGCCTTGACTGAAGCAGCGCCCTTGCCTCTTGGCGATTGGCATTTCATGGGCACCCCTCACGGCGGCGGCAGTGGCGCCGGCGGCGGCACGCAGCAGCAGGCAGGCGGCAGGCGGCAGGCGGCAGGCAGACAGCAGCAGGCAGCGGCAGGAGGCAGCAGGCAGCGGCTGGCGGCGGCAGGCAGCGGCCCACCTGGTAGCAGGGGATGACATGATCACCGGGTGCCACAGAGGTGACACCGGGGCCCACGCTCTCCACCACGCCCGCCGCCTCGTGGCCCAGGATGCTGCAGAGAGGCGGGGACGGCATGGCAGCAGGCGGGAGGATGGAGGATGGCACCCGTGCCGCCTGGCGGTGCTCTGACCACCCCTGAACGACAGGTCGCTCATTGATACTGCTGCCAATGCAGGCCCGAATGAAAGGTGGGCCTCGCAAGGCTGCAGCTGGGCCTTGTGAGGGCCCTCTGTGCCCTGGCGCCACGGGCCAGGACAACCCATCGCCCTGAGTGCTTGTGTCCCTGCTGCCCAAGCAGACTATGGTGAGGAAGCCACCCTGCCTGCTCACCAGGGGAAGAGGCCCTCAGGGTCCAGCCCATCCAGATTGTACGCATCTGCGGGTGTAGGAGCAAGCAGCAGACATATGTGCATCCAGAAAACTAGCATGCCGGCAGCGATCACAGGCGGCACCGGGCAGCAGCCGCCTGCCCACAGCTGGCATGCACAGCGGAATGCCACAGGTCTGCACATGCCCACCATGCGCTGCCAGCCAGACCGTTTCAACCATCAGCAACAACCGGTGACATGAAGAGCTAGCTAAGCACTCTCTGTTGCCCCTGGTGGCAGCAGTTGCGCCCACCTGTGTGGCACAGCGCGGTGGCCACAATCTTGATGCGCACCTCGCCCGCCTGGGGAGGGTCAACCACCACCGTGGCCACCTGCATTGTGGAAAGCGGAGGTCATGCACAGCGAGCTCAGGGCAGGCCTGGTGTGGCAGTGTCAGGCTGCTGGTGCTGCCGCACAGGCAGGTGCCCACCAAACCAACCTGCTGGCACATGCATGCACCATTCCCGACGCACCTCCAAAGGCTTGTTTGCCTCCCAGGCAATGGCAGCCTTGCACTGGATCGGCTTGCCAGCGGTGTCCTGCAGGTCTCAAGCAGGCGCCGGCCGGCCAGCGTCTTTGCATGCGCACTTGGCTGGGCGGGCGGCGGCCGGCGGCGAGTGCGGCGGCGGNGCGGCGGCGGCGGCGGCGGCGGCGGCAGCACTGTCGGCGGCGCGGCCATGCAGCGCTGCGATCGGCTCGGTCGTTTCGTCGTGTCGGCTGAAAGCCATGGCGGCCACGGTGCGGTGCTTGCGTTGCTCACCGCCATAGTGTTACTGTGGGCCCTGCTTGCCGATCCGCCGGCAGTGATCCACTGTTCAAGTGGCTTTGATTAAGGTGGCAGGCCTCGATGGCGCTTCAGGGCCTCCCTCATGTTGCATGCCGGCCGTGACTTGCAAGGCGCGCTCAGCGGGGCCATTTGCCACGCACTGTAAGGGTTTGCACCGCGGATCACTTCAACAGTGGCCTCGACGTGAGTGGTGCCTCTGTTCCTGTGAGCGGGCGGCCAACTCTCCGGACCGCCTCTGTGCTTGCCTGCTGGGCAGCCGTTGGTGCACAAAAAGTCTTAAACAGGTTGATCAGATCGCGCAGACGAGGACCGCCAGCAGCTCCTGCTGCCGCCGCCCACCGCCGCCGCTCACCGCCGCCGCTCGTGCCGCACCCACTGCCGCCCACCGCGCAGGCACCAGCAGCAGCCGACCGACAGGACCGTCAGGAGCGGGAGCACAGACAGCAGTGGAGCGAGGCACGGCACCCACTTCAGCGTCAGGGCCACCCAAACCGGGAGCAGCGGCGGCAGTCGCGAGCGGCGGAAGCGTTGGAGCAGCGGCAGTTGAAGTTGAGCAGCATGACCGAGCTGGCCACCGCTGACCTGTGCGACAAGCACCGGCCGGAGCCTGTGGATGTGATGTTCGACAGCCCGGTGGCCATTGTGCAGCCGGGCCTGCTGCGGTGGGTGCTCAGTGCTTGGGCTGCTGGCTGCGCGGCAGTGGGCCGCAGCCTGTTGGATCCAGCTAGTGGGCGCCTGGGTGCCGTTTGGCTGGCCGCATGCCGACAGCTGGGATACCACGCCACGCACATCAGCAGATGCAGAGCTGATGCCAGAAGTGTGTCGAGGCCGTGCTGTAGCAATGTTGCCCACCCGCGGCACCTGATGCAGGGACTTTGGCGGGCGGCAGTCGTTCCACGGCCAGGCAGCGACGGTCAAATGTGAGCCGAGAGGCGTGTTTGTACGATGCCGGGTTCGCTGCCCTTCCTGCTTCCCTGGCCATGGCGGCGTTTGCGCTGCCTGGCACGTTGCTCTTCCCCAAACCACATGCGCCCCAACCACCGCACTGAGCCATGCAGGCTACGAAAGCAATGTGCTCGTGCGGCAGCTGCTGGAGACTGCGGGCAACGGCCGCGTGCTGGTCGTGGACGGCGGCGCCTCCCTGCGGTGCGCTGGCACGCGCTCTGTTCGTGCTGCCGCGCGTGCAGCTTCTGCTGCTGCGCTTGCGGTGCCGCTCCTCTGGATTGCCGGCTGCTCCTGATGCCTGCTCAAGGTGTGCGCTCTTTGCTGATGCCGCCCCGGCCTTGCCTGGCTGCCACCTCCTTGCAGGTGTGCCCTGCTGGGCGACAACCTCGCGGCGCTCGCAGAGAAGAATGGGTGCGGCGGCACTGGCCAGTTGTCTGCCTGTCTGCTTGCCCGCGTCCCTGCCCCCAAGCACGCGGCTGTGCAATGGCAATCAACAGTTGCAGTTACTGCATCAATTGTCAACTGCACCAAGCTCCTGGCTCCCGTTCTGCAGGTGGAGCGGCATCATTGTGAACGGCTGCGTGCGCGACACGGCGCAGCTGGCACGCATGCAGGTGGGGCGGGCAGCTGCTGCAAGCCGCCGTTTGACACCTTTGTACTGTTGTGCTGACATTGACTGAGGTTCCTCACCTGGGATGAGCTGCGACTCGACCCAACCTCACCTTTGGCCGGTAATCAATTGCAAGTGCAGGTGGGCATCAAAGCGCTGGCGCCCTGCCCCCTCAAGAGCTCCAAGCGCGACCCCGGCCTCAAGGCGGTGAGCCGGGCGGTGGGCGGGTGCTGGGCAGCGGGGAATGGCAAGTGGCCAGGCAGGGCTTGGTGACGTGCACTTGCTTGCTGTCCAGCAGTGGCATGAGTGGCATCTGCTGCACTGCATCGCCCAGCCGGCCACCCTCGCCTCGCTGCTGCCCTGCCTACCTCGCACCTATCCACCCACCCTCTCACTAATCCGTCTGCCTGCAGGTGCGGGTGGTGATTGGCGGCGTCCAGATCCGGCCGGGCGACTGGGTATATGCCGACCTGGATGGAGTGCTGGTCAGCAAGGAGGAGCTGGCGCTCTAGGAGTGGTCAATGCAGGAGCATGCATTGCAGTCACGCAACATCACTGCCTGGCAGTGCAGCAAGCGTCCGGCCTTTTGTAGCTACCCACGAGCAGCAGGAGCAGCCAATGCTGTGGACTAGCCCATTTTGAGCAGGCGAGCGTATCCCGTGCTGCCTCGCGGTTCCCATGTATTCCCTTTTTCATCCATTTCTTCACATGTAGCTGTAGCATCACAACCGAACAGATGGGCGGCGGAGCACGGTGGGTGCTTGAACATACGCTGGGTGTCAGTCCGCTGCAATCCTCTGTGAGGCAGGGTCGCGCTTGGCTCCTTCCATCCGTGGCCTGAAGCTGGGTGGCGAATTCAAAACTTGGCCCGCGGCCTCTGCACGGCAGCATCACGAGGCCCTCTGCATGGCAGCATCACGAGGCCGTCCATGGACATGTTGCNGAGCACAAGTGTTCATTTACACGGCGACATCCACGAGCGACCCTACCACTAGGGCGGCTCACCCTGCTCTTGTTGTACATTCCTTCTAGTGCAGTTAGCTGTTTAATTGTGTGATGTGAGTGAAGTTGGGGGCAGCCTGTGTGCAGTGGTTGGGGAAAGTGGGGGAGCAGTGGGGGCAGGAACAGCAGCAGGCGGAAGAGGGCGGGAAGCAGTACATCGTACTGCGGCTGCACAGGCGCGCTTGCTGGGCTGGGCGCCCCGCCCTGCAGCTTCAGTGCGGCCCATCATCACAGGTGCGGGTTGGGCCCCAGCCCGCGTGAGGCATGGCCGTGTTCGCGCGTGCACCCCTGGCCCCGCTCGTAACGCCGGCGCGCAGCCCTTTGGTGCAGGAACGCCCAGAACGGAGTACACCAACGCACGGGGCCACGGCAGCAGCGCAGCAGAGGCCGGGTACGCTTGCCGCCGCTCGCCGCTGCCGCCTGCACCCCCTCCTTGCGCACCTGCCCTCCAGCCAGGGCTGAGGCGTGTGTGGTGCCTGATGCTCAAGTTCTTGCCGTCCAGTCCTACTCAGACCTGCATGCGGTTAGTCCCAAGTCTGCTTCAGGTTGTGACGCCGCCGCTGCGAAGACGGGGCATTGCGGCGGCACAGCCCCTCGCTCTAGGGCAGCCTCCTGCCCCGCCCTGCTCAGCCCCACCCCCTGCCTCCCGAACAGGCCAGCTTGGGCCCTCCTCAGCCAGCAGTGGGTCCCTGAACGCCACGCGGCGCCCAGCACACACGACCAACCCGCCCTGCCTCACTACCCACCACCATGCAGGCCCGGGTGAGCCGGCACCAGCGCACCTGGCCCGCCTTGCAAAGGTCCCCTGGTCTGAAAGGCAAGCGGCAACAGAGAGAGGGGGGCTGAAAATGCACCGCCGCCCAGCGAGCCGTTGGCAGCTGTCGTAACGTGTAAGGGGATGGGGATGGTCCGTAACATCTTGAGTGCACCGTGCTGTGCCCAATCATTGACTGCTGCACCCTGGAACCCCCAGATGCTGCAGGTGGGTGCAGGCCCAAACCCGGTCAACAGACCTGCCGCTAGATAAGGTCCGCAGAGAAGCGAGGGCCAGCGCAGCGCTCTCCCGCCGCTAGATCGCTGCACCGCTGCCCAAGGTTAATGCACCGCACTTGGCTGCTGCTGTACATTGATGCTGTTGAATGCTGCTCGGCTGCCATGGCCATTTGCGGCAGCTTGCCGTCGCCACGCTGTGCGTGCTGTGCCGAGGTGTCTTCACCCTTCAATGCCAGGCAGCGCAGCTAGCCGCCATGCCATCTTGCGCCTTTTACGCTTTCTTATCCGTACGTAGCAACTTCTTCTTCTTCCCCCATTCTGCACGATAGGAAGCCCGGCGCCTCTTCGCAGCCTGCTGGACCGCCCCACCTCGCCCAAGCCAGCGCCTGGCGCCTCCTCCGCATGCCTTCTCAGGTGGGCCGCCGAGACGCGCCAGCCTGGGCCTGCATGCACCCTTGTGCAAGGCAACCCACCCAGGGCAAGCCCAGCCACCCAACCTACCCGTCCGCTGACGCTGCCCCGCTCGCTCCCGTCCCACAGGCGGAGCTCGCGCTGCTGTGCCAGGCGGCCGCCACCGGCAACCTGGCGCAGCTAGAGGCAGCCATTGGCCCGCACCTGGCTCCCTCCGACTTTGTCTCAGCCATGAGCAGCGCGGTGGTGCACCGCCAGGCGGCAGCGGCGGCGCGCCTGCTGCACCACACGCACAGCCTGCCCCGCTACGGCGACGGCCAGACCGGCTCGCTGCGCAGCCCTGATGACACGCTGGCACAGGCCGTGCGGCTCTTCACGGGCAGCTGGGGCGCCTGGGCGGCAGATGAGCTGCAGTATGCGCAGCTGAAGGGCTGGCAGCAGACAGCGGCAGCCATGCTGGAGGCGGGCGTGCAGGCAGCAGTCGTGCCGCCCCCGCCGTCGCCTACCGCCCTGCAGCCGCTGCTCCAAGATACGCCCAAGGCGCGGGTGGCATGGGAGCTGCCACGCCCGGCCGCGCCATACGCCTCGCCACTGCACCAGGCGCTGTGCACAGAAGGCCTGAGGGCCCATGACCTGCTCCCTCTGGTGCGGCCAGAGCACGCCGCGGCGGCAGACCAGCACAGCCGCACGCCGCTGCACTATGTGGCGCACCATCATTGCCAGCTGGACTCCGCCACCCGCGCCGCTTTGGCAAGGGCGCTGGTGGCAGCCGGCGCCTCGCTGACGGCGCTGGACGCCGCCGGCATGACGCCCCTCATGTGCAGCGTGTACTCCGCCTCCGACGCCGACAGGCTGAACGCCATGGCACTGGTGCGTGCGCTGACGTCCCCAGAAAGCGCTGCGCTGGCGTGCGGACCGGCACACCAGACGCCCATGCAGTTTGCGGTCAGCCGGTGCGAGGGCAGCGCGCTGGCAGCAATGGCGCAGTGCGGCGCCTGCGACGCCGCGTCCATGACAGCTGTGCTGCAGTGGGCAGTGGACACACACAACCATCAAGCACTGGCGGCGCTGCGGCTGGGCGGCGCGGTGCCGCCTGCCAGCATGAGCCTGGGTACCCCGCCAGACATTCGGCGGGCGCTGCTCAAGGGGCACGCCTTCCTCCTGCTGCGCTGGGGGGCGGGCTTCATGCCCCACGTGCGGCTGCGCCTGGCGATGCAGCTGGGCCTGACGGCGTTGGCAGCGGCAGCAAACGACCCAGACATGGAGGAACACGACAGCTGCGGCATCACGCCGGGCCGCTGCGCGCCCACCCTGCAGCAGCTGCGCACTTTACTGCTGTGCCTGTACCGCCAGCGCACGGCGCCGCAGCCCAGCCGCCGGCTGGCGGTGCTCCCGCCCGATGTGCTGGACAAAATTTACGTCCCCATCCTGCTCGAGTCTTTTGGCTTTCCGTGCACGTAGCCGCCCTGTTGTAGTTGTTGTTGTTACGTCAAGCAGGCAGGAAGTCAACGTGCCATGCAGGGCATGCTGGGTGGCGCAAATGGCGGCGCCCGTGTGCAGGCCAACCACAGTGGAAGTTGTATGGGCACCGCCTTCCTCTCATAAAGTCCGCATCAGCACCAGCAGAGTGTGGTAATGTCGAGCACTTGACGCATGCAATTGCCAATCAAAGAGCCAGGTGCGTGCAACGCTGGCTTTGGCGGCGGCAGCAGCAGCGCAGCGCACCTCCTCAGGAGGCTTGCTCAGCCTGCGTGCGTGGTGCTGCCTTGCTCCCTGCAGGTGAGCAAGCCAGCCTGAGCGTTCTGCTTACCAGCCCGAGCTCCTGTCCTCCGCTCAGCTAGCGTGCCGAGGCCTCGACGAGGCTGCTGCCCCTCCCACTCGCTCGAACGGTCAGTCAGGTGCATGAGGCGCCCTTGCAGACCAGCCCGCCCCCTGGGTTCGGTTTTCAGCTCCCCGCCGCCGCTGGCATTAGCCGGCGCCCAGCTAGCCCATCGCTCACAACCTCGCATCCTCGCATCCCACTCGTTCTTGCCTGCACAGGCATCACTTCAGCCGCAGACCAGCATGGCTTTCCAGGGCATGTTTGTCAATGTCGAGGGCCATGCCATGAAGGTGGGTAAATGTTGAGGGCCATGCCAGCCGGAGCCTGCCGCTTTGCACTGGCCTGAGGCAGCCACTGTTATCTCAGGATGTGGTGGCGGCTCATGTGCAAACTCAGCTGTCCGCCGCCTTGGCTGCTGCAGGTGGCCTTCCCCTTTGGCGGCCGAACGCACGAGGTGCACCTGCCGCCCTGTCCCTGGTACCAGCCCGGATCAGACGAGGCGCGGCTGGCCCTGCAGGGACAGGCCGCCATCGTGCTGCAGTGCCTGACATGTAAGGCTGCAGCCCGCAGGGTGCTGTAGTACGATGCATGGCGGAGTGCTGCGGTTGAAATGTGCTTCTCACCCGCCGCTTCTCCCACTCCCCTCACGCAGCACGGGTGGCGTTGGAGCTGCAGGCTGCGATCCATGGCTCCGGAGATTCCGCGCTGGTACACACGCCACGGCTTGAGGTCCCCTCTATTGCTCGCGAGATGCACGGCTCGTTTACCGACCTGGTGCAGCAGCTGCAGGACTGTGTGCAGTGGTGCCATCAAGGTGAGCGCAGGACCCCTTGCGCGCGTTGGTTCAGCCAGTGGATGCCTTGAGATCAGCGTCCTTGTTGAGAGTAAGCTTGGCAAAACCCTGATCACCGCGGGCCTGCTGTAGAGGATCATCGTGGCTTGACGCCGTGTAGAGGTCAGACTGCCAACGCCGGCTTGCTGCGAGCCGCCGCTGCACTGGGCCACGCCAGCGCCGCCCAGCAGCTGCTGCTTATTGATCCCAGCGCTGGCACTGATGAGCTAGACGACGGCGCCTGGTCCCCAGCACACTTGGCAGTCAGCTCAGCACACAGCGCAGCAGTGTTGCAGATGGTGCTGCAGGCCGCCCCAGACCAGTTGCTGGCAGTTTGTCAGCACAGCAACGGTTGCTCGCACTGGACGCTCATGCACAGCGCAGCCCATTGGGGCAACGCTGAAGCCATCCGCCTGCTGCTGCAGCTGGCTCCAGAGCTGGCAAATGCGGAATGCGGCTTTGGACAGGTGCCACTGCATGAAGCGGCGGCCAGCGGCAACCCTGAGGCAGTGCGGCTTCTGCTTGAGGCCGCCCCGCAGTTAGTCGCAGCCACCACTAGCTGGAACGGGACGCCCCTGCACTGGGCAGCAGACGGCGGCAATGTTGAGTGCTTACGCATTCTGTTGGAAGCCGGAGCTCCCGGTCTTGATGCGCCGGATGAAAGCGGAGACCTGCCGCTTCACTGTGCGGCAGGCTTGGGCAACGAAGCAGCCGTCCGCTTTTTGCTGGCAGCCCACCCAGCGGCCGCGTTGGCAGAAAATGATGAGGGTCACCGGCCGCTTGAGATTGCTTTAGATTATGTAGATTATGAGGCCTGGCGAGCACCTCCTGTTGCAGTGAATGCCGTCCGCGCCCTGCTGACTGTCTCCGGCCTGAGCATGCAGCAGTTGATGGGCCTCCTTGCGGCTGTACCAGCCGATGGGCAGCCGCTCGCGCAGCTGCTTTACGCAGACCTGGCTGCCCACATTCCCCTTAACCGCGAGCAGTGGGAGCAAGTGCCGACGCCCTGCCCCGGCCTGGGCAGAGCACTGCCCGCAGTGCTGGCGCGTTCGGAGGCAGAGGCGGCGCTGATGGTGGCGCACCTGCCGCCTGCCGACACAGAGCGCCTGCGAGTTGCAGCGCTGAGCCTGCACCGTGCGCAGCGCGCGTTGCAGCTTGATGTGCCTCCCGCCCTGCTGGGCCGCATGCTGTCGCTGGCGCTGTCGCTGTCTGATTCCTGAGTGCGTTGTTTGCTGGACAGTTTCACTGCTTTGCGATTTCTGTTTGCCTTGCGTTTTCATTGCGCATGAAAGGCTTGCAACCAGCGGCCTGATCAAGTGCGATGGGGCATCAGACTGGCCCAGCAACCTGCGAGTGGCAGCGAGCGGTGGGCGAGGCAGAGGCAGCAGAAGGACCGAGACCAGCATACGCAGCCTTGAACTTATCGGCTGCTCTACTGCTTGTGAGGCAGGGTGCAGCTTGTCTCGTCCATCCCGTCTGTGTGGCGAATGCAACACTTGGGAGGCGCCCTCTGCACGGCACCATCACGAGGGCCTCCGAGGGGAGAGGGACATAAGATTCATCGCTGGTGCTCACGGATTTCATCAAACCGTTCCAATGCACAGCAGCCGACGCGTGGGGCGGCCAAGCGGTCGCGTTCCGAAGGCGGGCGGCAGCGCATGGGACCGGGCGTCGCCGCGCTGCCGCTGCCCATGAGCCCAGGCCCTGCTCAGGGGGCTGCCAGACCTCTTGCAGACGCACAAAATTTGCAACACCGCTGCTGGCGGCTCAGGGGCACGAGCAGGGCTTTCGGCCTTTGGGTGGCGAGGCTATGGCGGCGGAGGTGATCGCAGACGTTATCGACCTGACGTCATCGCAGCCCGATGGGCTGTCGGAGGTGCGGGCAGGGCCGCCAGCCGGGCCTGGGGCGCTCCAGAGGCGTCAACAAAACAAACCTCCCTGCCGTCTGCCCTCCACTGCTTGCGCTGCAGCCTGGGACCAGCGGGCGGCGGCAGGGAGCGGGCCAGGAGGTCGACCTCGTTGCCGCCTCGCCGCGAGCACAACACCGCCGCCGGCAGCGGCCGGCCGAGTCCCTGATCGACCTGACGGGCGGCGACGACAACGAGGAAAACTGGCAGCCCCGGCCCGCCAAGCGGCACCGGGCAGAGCGGCAGCAGCAGCAGCAGCAGCGGGACCCCTGGGGCCCTGACGGCTGGGAGGTAGACGGCCTGGAGTGGGCGGCGGCGGCGGCGGCAGCAGGCCCCATTGCGCAGCCGCTACAGCAGCGGCACCGGCAGGGTGCTCTGCAGTCGCCGCAGCTGCTGGACGATAGCCCAAAGCCGCAGGTGCAGCGAGAGCAGCAGCAGCAGCAGCAGCAGCCGGAGCGGCCGCCAGCGCAGCAGGAGGATCAGCGGCGGCAGGATGTGCAGCAGGAGGCAGCAGGGCAGGCGGAGGAGCCGCAGGCGCAGCAGGTGAGGCAGCGCGCTGTGGGGCAGTGAAATGCCGAGCTTACCTTGGCTCGCGTTGCCCCTGGGTGCTGCAATACAGGATGCGCACCCACCCGCACCACCTCCCTTTGCCCCTTGTGTGCAGCGCTGCGACATCTGCTTCGACGACGGTGAGGCGCCTCAGTTGCTGCATAGCCTTCCTGCGTGCCTGCGTTGAATAGGATGCGTGTCACATCTTCCAGCTGCCAGTAACCGCCGCCCGCTGTTGCCAAGTTTGCCATCCGTCTGCGGCCACCCTGTTACTTGCAGAGATCACGCCCGCCTTCATGCACACCTTTGGTGCGTGGCCTTGGCGGGTATTTGCATTGCCTCTGAATGAACAGCCAGCGGTTGCCGGTGGCCCAGCCTTTGTATGCTCCTGCCGCTGCTGCAGCCGTCTGGCGCTTATCCATTCCGTCCCATCTTCCATGTGTACAGCTGCGTGCAAGCACTCGTTCTGCCTGCCCTGCCTGCGCGAGTACATTGCCGGCAAAATCCAGGACCGCACTTTTCCGGTGAGGCATGCTGTGCATGGGGCGGTGCTGCCTGCTGTGTTGCCTGCTGCGGCACAAGCGCGCTTGCACGGGAAGCGCCAGGGCTGCATGCGGGTCGTTGGCAGCCATTCCTGCTGGCCACCCACATCCCCACCAGCCAACCGTCCCTCACTGCCTCAATGCTCTACCCAGGTGCCCTGCCCGCTGCCGGACTGCAAGGCGCCCATCAGCGCGGCTGAGTGCGGGCTGGTGCTGACGCCGGAGGAGGCGGCCACGCTGGGCAAGGTGGGCGGGGCGGCAGGGGCGAGTAGTATGGATACTGGGTGCTCGCCCGTGCTGCCTTGTTGGCGGCACGTCGGGTGTCGGCAAGAGAGGCGTGTTAACTTGTCGCTCCAGGGTATGCACCTGCCAATCAGCCCACCTTGCTGCACACTCGCGAGCCCCCTGCTTCGCCGCTCCTCCCCCCCTGCTGCAGATGGAAGCGGAGGCGGCGATAGGCGAGGGCGCGCGCCTGTTCTGCCCCAACCCCCAGTGCAGCATGCTGCTGCTGAACGACGACAAGCAGGCGGACGCGCCCATTGAGTGCCCCTACTGGTGCGCCACAGGCCGGCTGGGGTGCTGGGAGTGAGAAAGGGTTTGCTCCACTGCGCCGCGGCATGCCGATGGCTGTGTGTGGGCAGGAGTCTGAAGCCGGGTGTTCCCGCCAACACTCCACATGCCCCTCCGCCGTGCAGCCAGAAGCAGCTGTGCGCCAACTGCGGGGTGGCCTGGCACGAAGGCATGACGTGCCAGCAGTACCAGGTGCGGCGCTGCAGTGCTGCCTGCCGGCCAACCTTTAACACCCGGGAGTCGGGCTGCTCTCTACTCTCTTCCGCTGTCGCATTCATGATGGCGTGTGCTTCACTCACCTGCACCCACTACCTAGTATGTACCCCTCTGCAGGCGCAGCCAGGTGCGCTGCGGTCCAAGGAGGATCAGGCACTGCTGGACCTGGCGGAGCAGGAGGGCATGCGGCGCTGCCCCGCCTGCGGAGCCATGGTGCAGCGCACGCAGGTGGGCGAGACAGGGGGCGGCTGTCGGCGGAGGCGTGGGTGGGGAGGGGGCATGTTGAGGCTCGTGCGGCTGCTCCCTGGGCCTGTGCATGCTTGCCAGCATCCCGGCTAGGGCCATGCTGCGGCGCTTTCAATGTCCAGTGGGGTGTAAAAGCACGCCTCAGCCCAGCCGTGCCAGCCTGCCCGCCGCCTGCCCTCCGCAGGGCTGCTCATACATGTCGTGCCGCTGCGGCGCCCACTTCTGCTACGGCTGCGGCAAGCGCAAGGACAAAGGCGAGCAGTGGATCCCTTCGGTTGCGGGCTCTCACCTGATTGTTGTTCTTGTTGTCCTGGGCCTGCCTAGCAGTGCTCGCGCTGTGCTGCACATGCCGCAACTGCTGCTGTCGCCGAGGCGCTGGCTGCAGGCTGCTGCTGAACAAGGGCCCTCCTCCTTGCAACCCCTGCCTGCCCTGCAGGCTCCTCACACTACTGTGACTGCAAACCTGCGCACCTACAGTGGAATAATGCGCCGCCAGGCGTTGCGGAGCAGCTGCAGCAGAACGCCGCCGCGTACATGCGCCAGTTCGAGCAGCGGCAGCAGCAGTTCCGGCAGCGGCAGCAGCAGTTCCAGCGGCGGCAGGCGGGGATCCAGCAGCGGCAGGCGGAGATCCAGCAGCGGGCACAGGAAGTGGCGGCAGCCTATGCGGAGGAAGCGCGGCAGCAGGCAGCGGCGCGCGCAGCGCTCGCGCAAGAGTTTGCGCAGCGGCGGCAGCAAGAGCGACAGCGGCAGCGCCGGGAGCGCCGCGCCGCGCAGCAGGCACAGCAGCAGCAGCAGGCGCAGCAGCAGCAAGCGGTGGCAGCAGGGGCGGCAGCAGGGGCGGCAGCGGGAGCGGCGGCAGCCATGCAGGTGCCAATCCCGCCCTTTCCTGGCTTCCCCGCCATGGGGGGGCCCTTCCCCGTAGGCGCGCTGCCACCCTTCCCAGCGGCTGCGCCGGTTGGGCTGCCACCGCCTCTGCCTGCAGGCGCAGCCTTCCCAGGACTGCCCAACGGTGGCCAGCCGATGGCGGCAATGCTGGACAACTTGAACCTGATGCAGCAGCACCTGAACCAGATGCAGCAGCGCCTGAACCGCCGCTGATGGCGCGGCTTTGGAGCCCCTGTAGCCCTGCCCTGTACCCTGTACACCTCTACCCGTTCACCTGCCTGCCTGCCGTGCGCATTGCACTGCAGCACCCCCTCACAACCGGCAGCTGTACACATTCTTTGTTTTACCGATGTCCTTGTAGGTCTGTGCCAGCCAGTTTGGGATCAGCCGTTGAGAAGGGACGAGAGGGCGCGGCGATGCCCTGCCCTCACCGCTGGGCCTGCTGTGGTGCCCGCAGCCCCTGGGTGGCCCATCGGCCTCACAAGACATACATTTTGCTTTTCCACAATCATACTATCTATTCTAAAGCCTCGGCGGGCACAATGGCCGCCGCCACAGTCGCCGCCACTGCCGTTCCTCGCGCGCAAGCCGCCTGCCGCAATGGTGAGCACCCGCATGTATTGCAGCAGTCTGCCAGCGGAGACTGACCGCGCCGCAAGGTGCCGCGGGAGCCTATTTGCGCCGCCCAGCCTGCAACGCGCTGGACTGCTGCCGCCCTCCCCTCCCTCGCCCACTGCAGCTGTTAGGCCCTCCAGGGCGCAGTTCGCGACGCAAGCCATGTGCGGCCGCTTCCAGTGCCGCCCGCTGGTGAAGCCGGCCCCGCCCCGCCGCCGCGCCGCCGCCGCCTCTCCCCTGCCGCGCCAGCAGCCCGCCCCTGCCCTGCCGCGCCAGCAGCCCGCCCCTGCCCCGACGCTGGCTGTGGCGTTCACCGGCATGGTCCAGCAGCTGCCGTGGCAGCTCGACGCCCTGGCCATGGCAGCCGGCCTGCCACCCATCAGCCCACTGGCCGTACAGCTGGCAGGGCGGGCGCTGACGGTCGCCTCCATCAAGGCGATTCAGTGGGCCGAGCTGGACCCTGTGGACCTATTCCTCCTCTTCGCCCCCACCTCCTTCTACCAGCTCTGAACTGACGCCTGTTTTCCCAACCAGTTTTCTAGCAGCCCTTGTTTGATTGCGCCTAGCCGCCTTGCCGCTTTGCTGCCCTGCCGCCTTGCCACTGTTTCCTGCCCAGCCTTGTCTCCTGCACCGCCTGCCCTCCTTGCCTGGTCACTGTCCTTGCCTCCCTCGCCCCCGCCGGCACTGCGCCCTCTGCCCTTGTATCGCCTTGCGCAACCTTGTATGCTTGCGTTGCCCCTGACACCCCTGCCAGCCTTGCCTTGACTTGACATACGTGCTTCTTGAGATGGATCCATCCAAATGCTCCTGCTCTGCCTGATGCGCCGAGACAAGGCGCCCCCTGTGTCGTTTCAGTTTCAGGATGCGGTATGTGCCGCCATCCATTCTCGAAATCCTTCCTTTACGTTATCGCCTCAACGTTCATCCCCCATGTTGCCCTGTTGGCAAGGCAGTATTGATTGATAGCCCCGCCCATGAGGCACACAATGTTGCATCATGAGTCGCTGATTGCTGAGCAGAATTGGCACGTAGATGGAGGGAATACATTAACAGTGAACTGAGTCAAAGAGGCTGGAGGCTGAAGGAGGCAGAGCATGTGCATGCCTCCACTGGCGGGTTTGCAGCAGCTGCCACCGGCACGGGGGCCGCCGCTGCGCCGAGCGGGCGGCAGCAACCCTACTTGGGCCGCCACCACGCCCCGCGTGCTGCTCAGATCGCAAGCGCGTCTCGCCATGCGGCCTTTGACGCTGCCGGCTGCACTGTGGCTGGTGTGGGCGGCGTTGGAGGTGGCTGCTACTGCTGCTCAGGCCGGCGCCGCCGCCCAGGTGTGCATGCACCGCTTATCGACACCCACCCGACTGCAATTGAGGCCTTGCGGCGCCACCTTGCACGCGCCTGCAGCTGCCGCCGCCGCCCAGCCGCCGCCCAGCCGATTGCAGCACACACACACATGCCGATGCACCCATCCCAGCACTGTGTGGCAACAAGCTCGGCAGGCTGGCGTCACGTCCATGCCCTGCTGCACCTGCTCCCTGCAGCAGGCCAGCCGCCGCCTGCTGCAGCAGAATGGCACGGCGGCGGCGGGAGGGGGCGGCGGCGGGGCAGGGCGCTGGGAGTCGGGCGGCGACGTCCCGTTCTTCACCATCTACGCCAACCTCATGAAGCGTGGCGATGTGGTGGCCTGGACGTCAGTGGATTGGGCGGGACGTTGGATGATCAGGTCCCACTGTGCTGCCTGCTTGGCTCCGGCAGCCGGCCCCCGCCAATGCCCTGCCCTGCCTCGCTCCGCAACAGCGCACCGCGCCCCTCTGCAACCTTCCCCACCCAGCAACACAAACGAGATGAAGGACGAGAACGGCAAGAAGGGCCGCAGCTGGGGCACCCTGGTGTACCGTCCGGACCGCAGGGCGGCGGAGGAGATTGGCGACGACTGCGGGATTTTTCAGTGCAAGAACCCCTTCTGCGCAGGTGTGTGGGCTGCGATGCGCTGTGGGGTTCCCAGCGTATGCGGCTGCGTGCCGGACAAGCACATCGCGGGTCACTGGCAAGCCGTCATGCGTGATTCTGTGCCGTCTCCCGCAGGAGAGCCGTGCCGCCCTGATCATCTGAACACCCAGGGCCACAATCCATCTCTGTTCGTACCGGTTCCTTTTCCTGCAGCCCAGACCATCACCGCCGACAACAAGGTGCTGGTGTTTGGCGGAAACGAGGAGAGCGGCATCGCCGCCTTTCGCGAGTACGACCACGAGACCGGCAAGGTGCGGGGAGGGAGAGGGGAGAGAGAGGGAGGGAGACGAGGAGAGAGAGGGAAAGCAGGAGAGAGAGGAGAGGGGAAGGTGAGCTCAGCGTCTGCACCAATAGGCCATGGACGGCACACTCCTTCCCCGCTGCCAACAACACAGCCCCGTGCTTTACCAGTGGCAGCAACGTTCTCGAGGCATCCACCACTCGCCGCTGTTCACCCCGTATGCCCCCGCTCCCCCGCTCCCCTGCTCCCCTGCCCACACCCCAACTCTGCAGGTGTGGAGCGGCACGGACATGGCCTCAGGCCGCTGGTACCCCAGCACCCTGACCCTGAACGACTCCCGAGTGCTGGTGGTGGGTGGAGTGGCCGAGGCCAGCGAGGCGGGGTATGTGGCCGACCCAGCCAAGCGCGCCAAGTCGGACAACCCAACCTTCACCGTGTTCAACCCGGCCACACGGTGCGCGCTGCTGCCGCATGCCAGGTGGTGTGGTGTGCACTCACCCCGCCTCAGCTGGCAGCTGCCCTGCACTGCACAGGGTTTGCGGGCCCACGCACCCGCCACCGCCGTGCATGTGCCCGCGGCCCCTGCCTCACTGTCCTGACCGCCGCGCCGCCTGCCCGCCACCCACCCACTCAATCACGCAGCAAGTTTTCGGCAGACAAGCAGGAGATGAGGGAGCAACTGGAGGGCGCCTGGCCCATCCACACCTGTGAGCCGCTCCCGCCCGCCCACCCTGCGGTGCCGGATTGTGCTCCTCTGCTTGGTGCCCCTCTGCTTGCTGCTTAGCCGCCGGTTGCCTCCTGCCCTGGCTGTTGCTTTCCCATCTGCCAGGGTGCCCGTTTGCAGCTGGGCCGCCCTCCCACCATCTGCCCCACCTGCCCAGCCTGCCTCCCCACACCCTCACCCCTCCTGGCCTGCAGACCCGTCCCTGGTGCTGATGCCTGATGGCGGCGTTGCCATGGCGGCCGGCCGCACCATGGTGCGCACATGCTGTCCTGCACAGCCTGCACCTCGGACCTGCTCCTGACTTGGCAGGGAAGTGGCCTGCCTTGCATAGCTGAGCTTTGGGCCTGTTATGCTTTGGCATGGAAATGGCCTGCCCGACGGCAGCCCTGAGGCCCATTCCCCAGCCTGGTGACACAATCCTGGCTTGCTGCCAACAAAGCTCGTTGCCTGGCTCGCCATCTGCGCAGTGGAAGTACAAGCGCACCGGCCCCGACTCGTTTGAAAAAGAGTATGAGTACGAACCCCGCCCCGGGGCGCCCTGGTCGTACCCCCAGGTCTGTGCAGTGGGCGCACTCTCTAGCGCCTGCTGCTGCCGGGTTCATGCTGACTGCCAGACGGCTTCCCACCCCCTCCTCGCCCTTGCTCCTTATACCCAGACCGGCCTGGGCCTGCTGCTGCCGCTGGAGCCGCCGTACAACAAGCTCACCTTCCTGGCGGCGGGAGGGGTATCCAAGGACCGCGCCGACCCGGGCACGCCTGCCAGCGCTGAGGCACACACGATCGAGGTGCGGCCTGCTTCCACATGGTCTTGAGCGCAGTTGTTTGTTCCGGCCCTCAGACGCAGGCCGGCGCGTGTGTGCATGGGGCTACGCCTGCCCACCGCCATCGAACAGATGTCCATGTGCACATCTGCTCGTGCCTGTCCGCGCGCCTGCAGCTGACCGGTGGCGCCGGTGCGGAGTGGAAGAGCGTAGGGCCCATGCCGCGCCCCCGGGTGATGGGCGATGCCGTGATGTGAGCAGAAGGGGTTGTGGGTGCGGGTGGAGGCCGGCCGTATTGTGAGCAGAGGGGTCAGTGGGCGGTGCCCGTATTGTGAACCGTTCCGTGACCTGCCTGCCTGCCTGCCTGCGCCACCAGAGGACCCCTTGACTGCTCACCTTGTGGTATTCAGTCATGCTGCGCCTCCCCACACTTTCCTCTGCAGCCTGTGTGACGGCACCGTTGGCCTCTTTGGGGGCGCAGCCAAGGGCAAAGCGGTGTGTGGTCTGCAGGGTGTGGAGGGCTGCGCCGCTTGCATGTGGAGACCGCCCCGAACTTGGGTTGCCAGCCAGCCCGAGCATCACCTCCACGCCTGTGCCACAAGTGCTGTCCAGCCGCCCCACCAGCCATCGCACCTGTGCCCGCTGCCTTCAGGGCTGGACCAGTGGCGATGGGGGGAGCACTGTTGAAGTAGTTTCACTCAGACCGTTGTGTATTCGGCGTGCACTGCAGGGCTGGTCCAACGACGATGAGGGGGAGCCGGTGTTTTACGAGTTCAAGGACGGCACCACTGTTGACTGCCCCCGCCGCTGCACCCTGGCCTTTGACTTTTTGTACGAGCCAGCCATCTGGGACCCAGCCACCGGTGAGCCCGTGCCTTTGGTGTTATTGAAACTGCGGCTGCGGCCTGCCCGCCTGAGCGGGTTTGCACCCCAAGCAGCAGCGCTCCTTGGTGCCTGCTGTGGCCCCTGTGCCCCACCCACCCCCACCCCACCATTGNTGCCCCACCCACCCCCACCCCACCCACCTGCAGGCAAGTGGAGCGCCAAGGGCTCCCTGGCCGAGGCGGAGCGGCCCCGCCTGTACCACTCCCAGCACCTCCTGCTGGACGACTGCACGGTGCTAGCCATTGGCGGCGAGGTGACTCGGGATACCACCACCGAAATATACTCGCCGCCTTACCTTGACAAGGGGCCCCGCCCCTCAATCACCTCTGCCCCGGAGGCCATGCTTCCTGGGCAGGAGCTGACGGTGTCCTACACCTCGGAGGATCCAGTGGCTCGAGCCATCCTCATCCGCAATGCGGCCGCCACGCACTCCATGGCCTTTGGTGGGTTGGGATGGAAGCGGGTGGCCCCTGGGGAGTGAGAGGCGACATGCATACGGTGATGCATGGCATTCAGGGCCCTGCCTGCAACTCGGTGTTCTGGAAGCTGGCTGCTTGCTCAGCGCTCGCGTGTGGCGTGTAACCACACACGCCTGACACCCGCCTTGCAGATGCGCGCGCCGCCTGGCTGACCATCTCCTCCAATGCTGGCGGCAGCCTGAAGCTGCAGACGCCACCCACCAGCAACCTGCTGCCGCCGGGCCTGTGGGTGCTGCTGCTCCTCCGATGTTATGCTGCTCTGCCTTGGCGGTTGGGGTCGCCGCACTTTTAGCTGCCTGGTGTCACAACGGTTGGCTGGTTCGGTGGCTGCTTGCAAGCTCCTGATTGCCGCTGTGCCAACTCAACTTAACCCTTCTGACCACCTGACGTCGCAGGTACATGCTGGTGCTGCTGAGCGACAAGGGCGTGCCGTCCAAGGGCCACATCCTGTCCGTCAACTCCCCAGCAGCTGCAGCCTGAGAGTAGCTAGCACAACACCGCACAGCTGTGCTGCTGGAGGGCTACCAGCCCGACAAACATGCGCCGGACTGTGGCAGTCCAGCTGGAATCACCCCCATGCCGACATGCGCTCTGCCGGCGCCCTGCCCTCCCCAACCGTGACCGATCAGTGTTTCTGATTTCAGTGGTTTTGATTCCTGTGACTCAACGCATGATCAGCCTCTGATAGGCTCCTTGTCTTCGATGCGTTTCTGAATGCACCTGCTCCGCCCGCCTCTTCACCCTCACGCCCGCCTCGGCCGTGATGTGTTTCTGTACATTGAGTGTGCCTCTTCATCCCTCCTGCTGCGTCGATTGACAGCTAGCCCTGCCCCCGCAAACTGGGGCGTCCGATTACATCGAAGTACAGCACATTGGCTGGGAGCTGAAAAGAAAGACTTTGGTGCCACCAGTGTACAGTGTAATGCTCAGAAAAGGAACAGAGGTGCAGTGCACAGAGGCGGTGAGGACGGAAGGGTAGGGCTACCTACAGCTGCACCCATTGCGAAGCAACCCATCCCATGCACCTGAGCTGCGCCTGATGAGGGTGGAGAGGGCGGCCGCCCAGCGCCGGCAGGGGCCGGGGTGACTGGGCCCAGCGCGGCAGCGCCTCTGCCTTTTCCTCATGGTCAGCACCGTCTGGGCTGCCTGGCACGCCGCCCACGCTGCGCCCTGGCTGCTGCAGGCATGCCAGCACGCCAGCTGCAGCATTGCTGGTTGACCGCGCCAGGGGGGCCTCATCTGGTGAGGCGCCGCCGGCTCGTGCAAAAGCCAGCCGGCGCGGCACAACAGCTGCTGCAGGGTTGCCTGCTACAGCTTCTGCCTACTGCTGCTGTTGCCGCTGTTGCCGCTGCTGCTGCTGCTGCTGCTGCTGCTGCTGCTGCTGCTGCTGTGCACGCATGCGAACGGCTTGAAGGTAGGCGCGTGCCTGCAGGTGTGACGAGGTAAATTCCAGTGTCAGACAGAAGTGGTACTGCCCCGCGCTGGACAAACTGCTTCAAGCGTACACATTACACATTGAGCACGCATGTTTGCCAGGTCACAGTGCTCACCCGCTCCCGCCCCTGCTCCATCTCCTGCTCGTAGGTCAGCGGGGACGGCATCGCACGTGGGAGCTCAGCCTGCACCAGCAGGAGCAGCTTCTAACTTCTTGGGTGGTCAGGTCTCATTCTATCGTCCGCTTACGTCCTCATTAATCCGCACCTGCCCATCACTACGAATTGCAAAGCTGGGCACAAAGCAGCCGATAGATGACTGCGAGATGTTCAAGCTGCTGAACTGGGTGAGGGAGGCCGGGTGCCTCCTGCACACGAACGGGCACCCCAGGCTTGCGTGTGGGGAGCAGCCTGCCACCCCTCGCCAACCCGCTGTGGTTTCGGCGGTCGGCAACTGCACACAGGCGGCACCCGCCCGCCGCTTGTCACCGTCCATTTTGCAGAATGCGTCGGAGGACGTCGTCAAGGCGGTCCTGCTGAGAGCGATGCGACGCACCAGCGGGGAGCATCGAATCAGCACCGGGTGTGTGCAGACTGGTGGGCTGCCACGGCCACCTTTAGCTCGTGATAGTTACAGCAACGCGTGGATCACTGCTAAAGAATAGAGTGCTCAGGACAAGTCTGGTCTGGGGTCAGTGAACAGAGGCAGAATGGGGCGAGGCGAGGGAGTGCAGCCAGGGTTGGCAGCACGCTGGCTGGCAAAGCAAAGCTGCTCAACAGCCACGCATGCGGTTGCTACGACTGCACAGAACCGCACAGCCTCACAGGGTCAGCTCCTCAGGCGACACAATGATGCCATCCTGCACATGGACAGCAAACCAGGCAGCAGCAGTTTAGTCGCCATAGTTGCTGAGGTGGCTGCAGGTAGGCACTGCACGGGCACGTGCAGCGTCACCAGGGCGTCGGACATACAGCCTCCCACCAGCTCGAGCTATCCGGCAGCGCTGTGCAAGCCCCACCTTGTCAGCATAGACCCAATCGCCCGGCTTGACGGTCACGCCCGCAAAGGACACGGGCACGTCCCGCAGCCCCTTGTCACGCTTGGCGCTCTTCAGGGGGTAGGTGTTGAGGGCCTTGACGCCCAGGGGCATGCCTCCAATGTCCTGGGGCGCAAAGGATGACAACAAGGCGGCAGCATAAGTCCTTGGCAGCTGCAGCTGCCCAGGGGGGCATGCCGGGCACCCGCTGCCGACCTCAGCCCACCTCGCTGTTGCCGCAACAGCATCTGCGGGCAGATGCTGCCATTGATGAGCGCACACAGCTCCCAACAACCCTAGCAACAGATGACAAAACACCCAACGTACAGTCCCCAGCCCACCTCGCTGTCGCGGATGCAGCCATTGATGATGATGCCGCTCCAACCGTTCTGGTGCGCCATCGCCGCAATGTTGTCCCCCAGCAGCGCGCACCTGCGTGGCAGGGGAGGCCGGTGTCGCGGCAAAGGTTTGCCTGGCAATGGCAGCACATCAGACAACACAAGGCACCGCCACCGCAGGAATCGCAGCAGCAATGGGGGCCGCAGCAGGTTGGAGCAGAGCAACGACAGCAGCAGCCTCAAGCCAAAGGCACCCACCGCGTGCTGGCGCCGCCGTCCACCACCAGCACGCGGCCCTCGCCCGGCTCCTCAAGCGCCGCCCGCACCAGCGGGTTGGCCTGGCATGAGGAGAAGGAGAGTCGCAGGGTTCTGTGGCATGCGCGCGTTGTGATTGCATGGTGCATGTGTTGCCACAGCCGCAGCGTACAGCGCCGGGTTGCAGGTGCTGGGCAGCCATTTGCACACGCTTGTCACAGGGCTGGTATGCGCAAGTTCAAGAGGCATTTAGTAAGCTCGCTGCAGGCCTGCCATGTGCAGTGCAGCCCACCTCGAAGCACTTGACGGTCGCCGCCCGGCCCCGGAACCGCAGGTGGCCGCCATAGTCACGGAACAGCGGCTGCAGGAAGGGGAGCCAAACAGGTCACCACGTGGCCTGATTCTGGCACACCGCTGTTTTCGCATGCTGCACATGTCTGTGCAGGCTGTTCATGGCTTCTCTTCCCTGCCGCTTGCGGCGCCGCTGCCACTGCCGCCCATCCCTGCAGCCACCCTCCCACCTGCATGATCTGGATCTTGGGCTGCGACACCACATCCACCGCCTCGGGATGGTACACATCGCACAGATCGGCGGTGCCTAGCCGGCTGGGGTCGGGAGGTGGGAACTGGTTCGACTTGGGGCCGTCAGCCGCGGCGGCGGCAAAGGCGCGGGTCGAGCCGGCGGCGGCCGCCCCCCACCGCTGCGCGGCGATCTGTGCGGTGCGTGCCAGCATCCCGATGGCTCCGATCGGGCGCTAAGGCGGGGCGTGTGGGGCCGGCGGGCGGCGCTAGCGGAGGCTAGGGCACTGGCGTGCGGCGGAGTAGGCTCTGCACGCGCTGCCTGCTAGTCACAAAGATGTGCAACCGAAGTTGTGTGCGATGTGAGTGTAAACGCTGCGATCGGGCCACCCTCACCTCCCCGCCGCCTCACCCTACCGCCGCTGTGCCACGCTCTGCACTTTCCGGTCTCTGTCTGACATCGCCAGCTTGCATTTGACATCAGAACCAGCTTCCATCACTCCTTGATCAGCGAAGGGTGCACAGGCGGATGTTCTGCACCTGTGCCGCCACTGGCTTCTGCCGCTGCTGCCGCCGCAAACTTGCCGCTGCCGCCTGCCACCACGCCATGCGCCGCCAACACTGCAGGCAGCACTCGCTCCTCCCAGGCCTCCCAGTCGACGCTGGAATTCAGGTCCTGCGTTGCGGTGTTTGCAGAAGATTGTCACTGACAACTGGCGGGCGGCCTCGCTGGCAACGTGCCAAGCCAGTAAGTAACTGCCCAGCCCCTCGGCTACTCCCCCACGCCCCCGCCCGCTTCTATTTCGGTCCCACGTTGCGCTGCCCACCTGCAGCTCCTCCCAGGTCCAGCCGCCCACTTTGGGCTCTGTTCCCGCCAGGCCGTGCTGCAGGTAGCTGCACACCACCGCCTCAAAAGCCGCCGGGGGCAGACCAGAGGCGTAGTGCGGCCGGTCTGTGGGGTGGCCATACCTGCAGGTGTGGGTTGGGATGGGTGGGTTGGATAGTGAGGATCAACTCATGGCCAGCATGACAGCAGCAAACTGGGAGGAGTCCGGGGCCAGCCAGGCATAGCTGCATCCTAAAGCAACCATCACACGATGCTCACCGCTCCGCCTTGCTCAGCTTCTCGCCGCCGCGGTCCAGCCTGTGCGGGCAGGCAACCGCACCGGACGTGCGTCAGGCAGCTGTGAGGTCGGCATGCCGGTGTTGAAGTACGCAGGAAGGGGGAGGGGCTGGGAGAGGGGAAAATGCGGAATGCAAACCAATCGGACACCGCTGCTGCGGCATGGTGCACCCTGGTCAGCTCCTGTTGGAAACCCTCACCGCAGGATGGGCCCCGTGTCCACCAAGCTGCTGGCGCTCCACTCCATGCCCGCCTGCCGCCCGCTATCCACGCGGTTTAGGACGCGTGCCAGGGGCCCAAGGTCCAGCCGCGCCTGCAGGGGGGAGCAGGGAGGAGCTGTTGCGAAAAGCTGGAGGGTGGCGTGGCTCTCCACCCATGGCACTCAACACGCACGGCACTTGAAACAACAAGCTCGGACCATACAATGCCAGAACTTTGCACGCGCACCTGGACGGGGCGGGAGTGCAGGTCGATGAACTGCGTGTATCTGCACCCCCATGGATGGGGCGGGTGGCACCGAGACAGGATTGTTTGAGATGGAGCAATGCTCTCAAGGCAGTTCAGTTGGCCTGGTGCTAGCGAACAACTTGCACCCGCATGTGAGGTTGGCAGGGCAGAACATGCACAACCGGGTCAACCCACACTCCGGCCCTGCTGCCCAGAACCGGCCCCAACCCCTTCACCTGCTCTCCAGCTCATACCGCTGCCACGGCAGCATGGTCAGCACGGTGTCACAGCCAATGGCCCAGCTCCAGGCTGCGCCAGCGGGGCGGAGGCGAGGTCGTCTCATTCAATGAACGAGCACACATTGCCAACACCATTGGGAGCCCATTCAAGGCCACGGTTCCTTCCAGCTGTTGTTCCATGACAAGGCTGCCTGACCACCCAGCGTCCCTTGCGCTCGAGTAGTCGTGCAGCGGCGGCGGCAGGCGCAGCCCTTCCCTGCGCTGCCCTGCTGTGGTGCACCGCAAAGTGCTCAGCTAATCCAACTGCGCACCTGAGTAGTAGTGCAGCGGCTGCTGCAGGCGCAGCACTGCGAGCCCCAGCCCCTCGTGCCGCTCCACGCTGGAGGGCAGCCCCGCCTCAACCGCCCGCCAGCCCGCCAGCACTCGCTCGTACTCGTCCTCCCAGTCCTGTGGGGTTTGGGCAGCAACCACCACGCTGAGTGGATGTCGGTGCAAGGCTCCCAGTGGGCATCACAAGGCTGTCCAACTGCCAGCTGCCTGCAGACAACCAACCTGCTCGGGGGTCACACGCGACCATGCCAAGGCCTCACCGGGCGCAGCGCCTCGATGCCCTCGGGAGTGAGTGCGCCCGCCAGCCGGGCCAGGAAGTAGCCGTGCTTGTCGTTCGAATCCTGGCGAGGGCAGGAGGGTGAGCGGGCAGCGGAGCTGTCTGTTTGGTCTGCTGGGCAACGCTCGCAGCTCTGCGCCCACGCCTCAGGTTCGTGTGGGTGAGGGGTGAATGAGCCAACCCTGGCAGGCTGGCATAGTTTCAAGGAGTGTTGTTTGCTTGCGAGGCACCCCACCTTGTCCACATAGGGCGGCGAGAAGTCGCGGCGCTCTATCGTGTTGATCCAGCAGCACAGCTTGAGGGCGTGGTGCACCTGCAGGCAGATGGGCCGTTGAGGGCGGTCAGTTGGCCATGGATTGGAGAGCAAGGACAATGATGGCGGGCAGGAGACTTGGGCGGTTCCGAGGCATGCCGCCAACCTGCCCGCAAGCTGTTCAAGTTTAAAAATGTGGGGGTCAGCCTACCTGCTCCTGACTCTCCACGCCGTCCCACTGCCGCGCCTGCAGCGCCTGCGGGCTGCCGCCCAGGCCCGCCTCTCGAAGGTCACCGATGCGAGCGGCGTGGCGCAGCACTGCACAGCATGGCACAGTGCGGGGCAGGCACGTGGAACCGTTTGTTAGCGCATGAAAGTTGCAGCCAGCGTGTGCAAGATGCCGGGCAGCGGGCATGCAGTGTTGACGCTGCAACCCCCCTGCACTTGCCCCCATCCCTCATGCCCCCTCACCCGCGCTGTGCTGCACCGCCGCGGCGCGGTTGATGTAGGCCCACATGGCCAGCACAGCGTCGGCATCAAAGTGGTTCACCGACACGTACGGCTTGGCCTGTGAGGCATCGGGGGGCGACAGGGCTCATGTGCAGCTTGCCAAAGCGAGGCTCTCACCGGAGCCTGGCGGCAGCAGGCGTGGCATCCCCGCACAGCATGCACTTGGCAGCACCGCAGCCAACCACAGCTTCCTGCACCTGGGAGCCTGTCCATGCAGCCAGCAGCTCACCAGCCAGGGTGCAATCGCCACTGCCGCCCGCCCGCCGCCCTCCGCCGCTTTGAGTGCATCCAGCACCAGCCCCGTGGAGCAGTCGCTGCTCAGCAGCTCAGCCGGCGGGTTGCGCTGCCCCTTGTGGTGTGTGATGGTCTGGGCCGCGCCGTGGGTGCAGTCCACCACCAGCACGTCTGACGCAAAGGATGGGCCGTCCTTGTTGCCGGCATCCCACGGCAGGTAGCGCGGCGCGGCGGCAGCGGCGGCTGGCCTGCAGTTGAGGAAGAGCAGCAGCGATGGTGGCTGGTGGTGCGGATTGTCAAAGCTGCTTGACACTGGACTGACCCCATCAGCACGACACGAGGCCATGCCCTCATCCGCACCTGGCGGCAACTGAGGGGCGCCGCCAAAACGCCGGGCGGCGGCTGGGCGCCGCGCCCCCTGCGGGCTTGGCTGCGGACCCAAACGACCGCTGCAGCATGCCGACCAGAAGGATGGCAGCAAAGGCGGCTGCAATGGGCCACAGCAGCGGGAGCATAAGCAGGGTCGCTCGTGACAGGGCCTGTCGGCCCCTCCGCGGCTTGCAAGCGATCGCAGCTGCTGCACGCTTTGGGTTGCAGCCCTTGGAGGCGCAAGTACTGCATGGGCCAAGGCTGCTGTGCATGGGAGGGTCGTGCGTGTTTATTTGTCGGATCGGAGGCTCGACGGCGTTCGGAACGACTTGCACTTGCTGCCTGTACCCGCCGAGCCGCCCCAGAGCGTCCTCACCTTGGCACACTACCACCTGCGTCTGCGCCTCCAGCTCGCCCCCTCCCCGCTCGCGAGGCTCGAGACACCCACAGCAGCCTCTCTGCAAACGAATGGAAGAGGTCCGGATGCCGGCAGTGCCCGAGATAGTGCCACCGGCGGCGGCAGCGGCGGCGCCCGCCGTCACAGCTGCGCCCTCGGGCTTCGTCAAGTTTGCAAAGGACTCGTTTGCGGGCACAGTCGGTGAGCGCCTGGCGTCAGCTTCTGCTTCTGCTGCATGGCTGCAGAGCAGCAGGTCCGCTGAACGCAACGGGCAGCACCGCCGCCGCTCGGCCGGGCGATGGGGGACACACCGACGCGCTGACTGTGCACCCTGGTTTGCTCACTGGCTTGCAGGCGGCATTGCGGTGACCATGGTGGGCCACCCCTTTGGTGAGTGGCAGCTCAGTTTGCGCTGGAAGCCGGGGAGCAGCGATGCTGCAGTCGGCGCCTGCGGCAGTGCGCTTCCCACACCTCGCTGCGCCCTCACTACCACCTGCTGCTGTGGTGGTTATGCACCCATTCACTGCGGGCTCCTTGATTCCCCCTTGCCCCTGCTGCAGACACGGTCAAGGTGCGGCTGCAAACGCAGCCCACGACGAATCCTATCTACAGTGAGTCCCAGGGCGGCGCTGCGTGCATGTTTGGGCTCCCTTCGAATGCGCACTCACATCGCATGGTGCATGCAGGGGCCGGCAGCTGCCGCCCTGCTGCTGTTTGTGACACCAGCTGGCGCTGCTCAGGCGATCACCAGCTCACTGCCTAGCTGGGACTCACAGGCTCTCACCCCCGCTGTGCGCAGGCGGCGCCATCGACTGCTTCCGCAAGACGCTACAGTGGGAGGGCGTGCCGGGCCTGTACAAGGGCGTGACGTCGCCGCTGGCGGGGCAGGTGCGCGCGAACTGCGGCGCCGTGGCGGTTGCAGTGACGGCGATGGACAGTCTGTGGTCATGCGCAAGCCAAGCAGGGCGGCGCACGCTGCCGTGCGTCTGGCGCAGCTGTGTGCATGCTGCTGCCGTTGCTCACGCTGCCATGCCCTGCCATGCTCGCTCGTCCTGCAGATGTTCTTCCGGGCCACCCTGTTCTCCGCGTTTGGCGCCTCCAAGCGCTGGCTGGCCACCAACCCCGACGGCACCACCCGCCAGCTGACCAGCGCAGACTTCTTTAAGGTGCGCTGCTGCTGTGTAGCATCTCCCATTGGGTTTCCACCGGAGAGCAGCCTGCTGGGCCAGCTCACCAAGCATGCACTTTGTGCAAAGACGTGGCAACCTGTTGGATGTTTGGATGCTTGGGGGCTTGGAAGGGTGCCCGCACTCCACGCGCACTGCACTTAGATGCTGTGCTCGCCGCGCACGTAGTGTTACTCAAGGCCCGGCGTACTCCCCCCCTCTCCCCCTCCAGGCCGGCTTCATCACCGGCGCGGCGGCGGCATTTGCGGAGAGCCCCATCGACTTTTACAAGAGCCAGATCCAGGTGCAAATCATCCGCGCCAAGTCGGACCCCGCGTACAAGCGTGAGTGCAGTCCCTCTGGTTGGTTGGGCAGGCCCGTGTGTGCCTCCGTTCCTGGGCAAGATGCGAGCGCTGTTGGCCACCACCCCACATGACACTGCCAGCTTTGGAGCTGCTGGCGGCAGGTCTCTCGGGGGCCCAAACCGCCTCCACCCCGCCCTCCCTGCATGCCGCAGCGCCCTACACCAGCGTGCTGGATTGCGTGAAGACGACGCTGCGCACCAGCGGCGCGCGCGGGCCCTTCCAGGTGGGCTGGGTTGGCACAGGCATTGGTCGGCATGCAGACAGGTCAACCGAACGGGCAAATGCGATGGCTGAGAGTGTGCTATACATGTGCCTGCTGCGCCGCGCTTGGTGCACGCTCAGCTGCAGCTGGTCGCTGCTGTGCGTGGGACGTGGTTGGCTGTGCCACCAGTGGCTGTGCCACCCAGCTTTGAAACCTCTCCACACGATGCCACCCAACGGCGCAGGGCCTGTCCGCCACGCTGCTGCGCAATGCGCCCGCCAACTCGGTTTACCTCGGCTCGTTTGAGGTGGGTGGGGTGGTGGGGTGGTTAGACTCAGCTGGCGATGGCAAGCAGATGGTCTGGGACAGGCCGCCTGGTGTGGAGGCAGAGCTGCATCGTGCAGGTGGGGAGGCGTGGGCTCTTCTGCTCACGTCGCTGTGCCTCGCTGCCCCGGTCACCCACAGGTGCTGAAGAACCGGGCGGCGGCGCACTACGACTGCGAAATCAAGGACCTGCCTGCGGCTGTGGTCATGGCGGCGGGCGGCACCGGCGGCATCCTCTACTGGCTGGCCATCTTCCCGGGTGGGTGCAGGCTGGCATACAAAATCATGCATTGACTCACCGGGCTGGCTGGCCACCCTCCCTGAGCTGTGCTGGGGTGGGGTGGACGAGCCTGCTAATCCGCTTGGTGGACTGGCAAGCCATCCTCACGTGGAGCTGTGCCTGACAAGCATTGCCTTGCACCCTTGCCCGCCGCGCAGTGGATGTGATCAAGAGTGCCATGATGACGGACAGCGTCGACCCCGCGCAGCGCAAGTACCCATCCATTCCCGCCGCCGCGCGCAAGCTGTGGGCAGAGGGTGAGGGCTGAGGGTGGCAGCATAGGCTGTTGGGGAGGCAGCTGCCGCACGCCACTGTGCAGCTGCCCGCACGCAGTTGTTGCCAGCGTGAGGTTTGCATGGGGGCCTGGTTCCTGCAAGCCGTGAAGCAGCAGCAGGCAGCAGGGGGCGGGGCCCGTTCCTCACCTGCCATCCCTCCCCTCCTATGTTCGCCCCCAGGCGGCGTGTCTCGGTTCTATCGAGGCTTCAGCCCCTGCCTCATGCGCGCGGCGCCCGCCAACGCAGTCATGCTGTTCACCGTGGACAAGGTGGGCTGCCATGGAATGCGCTGTTGCTGTTGCTATGTTGCTCTCGCCTGCTCCTCTGTGGCTCGGCAGCCCCCGTGGTGGCCCCAGCCTGCCCCAGCTGCTGCTGGCGCTGCCGCAACGGACAGAGCAGGCTTGTGACGTTGTGGCCACCCTCCCTGCCGCCTGCGCAGGTCACGCACCTGCTGAACGAGTGAGATGAGCTTGAGAGCGAGCGTGGATGTCGCCACCCTTATGGACGCGCAGCACGTGTGGCTCCTGAACTTTCCATGCACGAGCAGCGGGCTGAGCGGGCCTACAGCCTGACAGCCCCCTAGTCCTGCGCCCCCGCACCCCACGTGCCCTTTTGCCCGGCTTCCCATCCATCCCATCCCCATTCATATGCCAACGCCCGCACCCAATTTTCACACTGCACTGCGCCTTGGTGCATTCAGCCTGTACTTTCGTTTGCCCCTCCTCCTGGTTTCCGTGCCTCCAGAACCTTCTCTCACTCTGTCCAAGGCCGCTGAGCGGCCGCCCGCAAGGCATGATGCAATGCATTTTATTTGCCACGCAAACCGCACGCACGCACACACACCGTTTGTGAGCCCCCATGCACACATTGATTCCCTGCGCACCGTCGCACTCGTGCTGGTATCTCCCTGACCGCTGACTGCTCTGTCGCTTGTAACACCGGCACCAGCATTGCAACATGTGTGCCGGCGCTGCGTTTTGGACTCCCAGTGTCACGGCTATGCGATGCACTTACAGAATGTGCAAGAGATCTCAGGCGCTACGCAAGCTTACTCAAAGTTGTACCAGCAAGTTCAGTGGCAAAAGGCATGGGCAAGGTATCACAAGAAATACCACGAGTGCATATGGAGGAGGATGGTTTGCATCGCAATGACGAATCAAGAAATCGATGGGAAAAACGCATGTGCAGTAACGGTGGCGTGAGCATTCGATCACAATGTAAATGGCACCTGTGCATGTGGCAACCGCAGGCGTCGCCTTCCCAAGTCAACCGCTCCAGGCAGCCCAACAGGGCGGCTTCCACCTACCTACTACGGCTCCGAACTAGCTGGAGTCTTTCACGCAATCAGTGGCACCCTCATTCCAGGTATAGCCCTCAGCGCAGCTGGTGCACGTTGTGTCGTCGCTGCAGCTGCCGCACTGGGGCAGGCACTGCAGGGCAGCGAGGAGGGGTATGTTGTAGGCGGGGGCTCAGCTCCGCACCCGCTGCCACACCTTGCCTGCACGCCCAAGGAAGGCCCTAATGGGGCACCGCGGTGCACCGCCTGCTGCAGGGTGCCAGGAGCGCTGGTGCTGCCTGTCTGCGGCACAGGCGTGCACTGCCCACACCCGCACTGCCCTGCCTGCTAGTACAACATTCCCCCACTAGCAGGTGACTTGCCTGCTCGCACTTCTTGGTGGTCTCCGACAGGTAGTAGGGGTTGGCACAATAGCTGCACACCGTCACATCGTCGTCACAGTTGCCGCAGTTGGCCATGGTTTGGCACTGCGGGCACTGCCCGTCAACCAGCCCCCGCCCAACATCGCAGAAGGTGCAGGGGCCGGCCGCTGAGTCGCACTGAGCGCACCCCTCGGGGCACTGTGGACAGAAGAGCGGAGGGGAGATTAGAGTCAGGTGTGGCAACTTTGCTGCCAGTCGGGTGCACAGGCATGCAGGCGCCACACGTTGCATGGATCCAACTGATTTGGCCTGTCCCGCCTCTTCCCTCGATTGCCTTGACGCAGGCGCCGGTGGCCTTATCCACGGTGTATCCCTCGCTGCACTGGTTGCACTTGGACACGTCATCGTTGCCTGCACACGAGTCGGTGGCAGTGGAATGTGCGCCATTAAGGCTGTGCACGCTGCTGGGGCACAGGCTGGCTTGTTAAATGCTACCTGCCTAAAGTAGCAGGGCGCATCGGCTGTTCACGCTGCCCCCTTCGTGCATCTGCTCAGCCCAACCGCCACCCCGCCCATCACGCACACTCGGTGCAGTTGGCCTGCTGGCACTTCTCGCAAGCGCCCTTGTTGTCTGGCTTGGCCACCAGGCCAAAGCCATCCATGCAGATGGCGAAGCAGTTGTCGGGGGAGCCGTCGCAGGCGGCACAGCCCTCGGCGCACTGCGGTGCGGTGGGTGGGCGGGCAGGTGGGTGGGTGAGGCTTCGCCTGGGCCTGCCGCATGCCACATCGACGGCTGCAATTGACACGCACTATCAGGAATGCACAGTCAACTGTCCACCAACAGGCAAGCTCGGCATCACCCTGCCTCACCGCCACACAGGTCTTCTTCTCGGTATCAAAGTAGCCCATGTCGCAGCCCTGGGGTTCGCACGTGTCGAGCGAGGCGGTGCACTTGGTGCAGCCCTCGATCTGCGCGTGCCGGATGGGCGAGGCAGGCGGGGTGTTGATTGGACGCCAGCGGTTGGCGGGCAACCTGCTTCCAGCGTCGTAGCGACCTTCGTCCCCAAACGGCTCAAAAGTCGGCCCATCGGCCCAGCTACGGCAAGCTATTCGCTGCATTCCATCGCCTCACCTTGCAAGCAGCGCAGCCACCCTGGCCGTCGGGGCCGAAGCCGTAGGAGCAGGCGTCGCACTTGCCCACCTCCGAGCACTTATCCTGCATTGCGATAGATGAGCAGCAAGTTGGCAGGCAAGCATGCAGTTGGGTCACACATCAGGCTGATGTTTGGTTCACTTGCCCGCCTCCAAGCATTCGTCCTGCAGGGGCAACGATGAGCCGTCACATCCTGACGCGGCCCCCTGTGTTTTTGTGACGCCATGCATGCAGCCGCTCACGACAACAGCGGGGCACAGCACACACTTACGCAGTTGTCGGGGCACGCAGTGCAGTTGCCAGAGGCGTCCAGCACGAAGGCAAAGGAGCAATTCTGCAGGCCATGAGCAAGAATGCGTGCATGTCAGCGGCCGAGCCACAGCCAGCGTACTCTAAAGGGCAGGCAATGCCAGCTTGTAAGTGCGATGGAGCGCACCTTGCACGCCTTGCCATTGGGGCACTCGTCGCAGTTCTCAATGCCGGCCGCTGCAAGCAGGGAGGGCAGGGCAGGGCAACACCAAGATAGGCGAGGCAGCCGTGCTGCTTTGCGCGTGACCACTGGCACGCTCCTGCCCAGGGGAGTGTGCTGCCACAACTTCCAAACCACCACCATTCATGACCCCGACAGATCTAGACTCACCCCAGCATGTCTTGCAGGTCTGGTTGTCAGCCAGGTAGGTGCCAGTTGTGTGGCTGCATGAGGGGCACAGGGGACAAAAGTTTGTCAGGCGGTAGCATGCTGCCTGATGGTGGCCCGCTGCATGACAAGGCAGCTCAGCCTACAAGTGCACACTATATGCGACCGCCTTCTGCACGCCCCGCCCTGCCTGAAGGCGCCAGAGGTGCTCTGCCACTCACCAGCTCAGGCACTTCTTGGTGTCATTGGCATCACAGTTGTTGCACGAGTAGTCCAGATCGGCCGAGCACTCCACGCAGGTCACGCCGCCAGCCTCAGCAGGCGCAGCGCCAAAGTGGAACTGCAGTAGCAGGCAGGGATGGGCGGGGCAGGGCGCGATGTGAAAGCAGCCAGCACAGGCGGGTGAAGGCGCAGTGCAGCATGCACTGTGCCATGTCTGCCATCGTTAGGGCTGGCTGTGGCATCTGCAAAAGATGCATTTGGCGGTGCCACCCAACAACCGCACACACCTTGCACTCCACACATGTGCCGTTGCCAGGCAGGCACTTGCTGCGGAGCACAAGGGAAGTTGAGGGGTGAGCCGGCTGGAGCACGCTGGGTGGAGGGGAGAGTGGCCCACTGGAGCAGCTGCCTGCTTTGCGGCCTTTCCAGGGCGGCCGGCAGGACCCACATGTCCCCGCTTCTCCGAGGCATCCCCCCTCCCCCCGGCTGCAGGGCAGCGCCTTCTCGGCAG
>RRZL01000027.1:118280-147235 GCA_006782975.1 Chlorella sp. Dachan | reverse complement strand
GCCGCAAATTTCCCCTCGGCGTGCGTGGGGGCGGGCACGCCGTGGGGCGGCGGGGCCGGCGGCCGGTGGGGGGCCGCAGACACACACGCACACAAACGGGGCGAGCAAAACAATTTCCCTCGGGGTGCGGGAGGGCGGGCACGCCGAGGGGCGGCGGGGACGTGGGGTGGCGGGGGGCCGCAGACCCTCGCGACGGGGGGAGGCACCTTGGATGCTGGCAGCCTCGAAACCCTTCACACACACACACACACACACCAGGTGCTGCTCCTTGCTGCCCACTCACTTGCAGCCGGGGTCGGGGCAGTACTCGCACTCGCCCTTGGCGTTGGGGAACAGGGCGGGGAAGCTGCCGGACTTGGAAGCACTGGTGGTGATGCCGTACCTGCCGTGTGGCGGGAGCAGGGAGGCATGGCATGACGCAATTAGAAGTGCCCAGTGAGCTGCTGCAGCCTCCACAAGGCAAGACCGCAGGCGTGCAGCAGTGCACACTTGCGATTGTTGTTTGGGTGCAAGAGTCAGCAACGGCTGTCTCACCCGAGGGGCAGATAAATGCAGTCCTGGCACACGGCGGGCGTGTCACCGTCGCACTTGAGACTGTGGGGGGCAGGAGAGGTGGGGAAGAGCGGGGGATGGTGGCTGGATCAGCAGGATGGAGAAGGGGCAGCAGCAAGCTCGATGCCAGCCTACAGCACTTGCGCTGGCCGCAGGCACCGAGTGGGACTCGCGCTCCTCCTACAGCCGGTCAGGGACTCGTGAACGCGGGCAGTGCTTCAGTTCATCCCTCACCAGCGCACGGGTGCGTCCTCCTCCAGCAGCTTGCCCACTCTGACGGGCTGGCACGGGGTGCACGTGCCGTCCTTCTTCAGGCCGTATCGCTCGCCGCACTCCTCGCAGCGGCTGCCGTCTGCTGAGCAGCGTGCGCACCCGCTGCCCACATTGTCGTTGAAGTTGAGGTCCACTGTGCAGGCCGCTGATGCGTGGCCCAGCCCTGTGAGACCGCGGAGACGCGAAAGCTTGCTGAAGCAGGCTGGATGGTGCAGGACGTGTTGGACAGCGGCAGGCAGCGGCGGCGGCGGCAGGGTTCAGCCAAAGGGTGCGCGGCAGTGCCGGTACCGCGATCTCGAGCTTGGTCGAACCCTCGGATGCAAATGGAAGCCGGCAGCGAGCACAGGGCGCGGCGCCGACTCGCCGGTGCTCGCGACCGCCGTGACAAGCGCGGGGGGCGCCTGCAGGCGGCGCTGCCGTGACTGCATGCATCGTGCACGCTCACCAGCAACGATCAGGCCGGCAATGCCGAGCAGGAGCAGGCTGCGCATCGTAGACCTGTCTGCGGCTGGTGGCGTCGTGCAACTCCCTTGGGGTTCCACCAAGGCTGCGCAGATGAGGAGCAACACTGAAAACACGCTGAGCCAGGATGACCAGTGCACGAGGTGTCTGCCAGGCTGGACTCGTGCAGGCATTCCAGCTGCAGCCGCATTCACTGCTGCACAGCGCTCGGGCACCCATTCTTACGGCTTGCAATCGTCCAGTGCTGCCCAGTGCAGCGGGTGCCTCGGTCATCCCCAGTCCTGCGGTCGCCGCCGCCGCCGCACGCCGCCCCCAGCAGTGCTGCCGCAGGCTGCCGCCAACCCGCCTTCGGCGCAGTGTCGGTCGCAGAAGCCCACCGTGACAGCTGCATCATCCTCCCGTGCCAGACTGTGCAGCCTGCAAGTACTCTCGGTTGCTCCTTCACCGGGCGGGTGCGCCTCCACCGACATTTCGACTTGTGCGCCGCTCCGAGCAGCCAGCTGTGCAGTTGCTTACAAATGGAGGCACACAATGAAAATGTACAAAGCTGCGCCGAAAAGTACGGCTGAAGTAGTGCAAACAGGCAGTATGCATGGCAGCCATGGAACGGGCTTCAGTGGGGAAAAGCAGTAGAGCTGGCAGGGGTGTATGACACAGCAGCGAGAGGAGAAGGGTTGTAAATGGAAGTGGATGGAATTGAAGGGGAGAGGAAAGGGGCATTTTGGACTGCTGCCTGCTGCCTGCTGCCTGCAGGACGCTGTGCGTCGCTCAGACTGTGCAATATGATGTTTGCTGTCCTGCCCAACTTGTGGTACATCTCTGGAACAGGCGTCTGGCCATGCCTCAGCTGGCCTGCTCGGTCGCCGCTACGGCCGCCTCCTCCCGAGCTGCCGCCCTGGCGGCCGTCCGTGCTGCCACGCGCGCTGCCTCCAGTGCAGGGCACGCCTGCTTGTGGCCGCCCTGCCGCCAGTTGGCCTTCAAGCAGTTGGTGTCGCAGTACCACACCACCCGGCAGGCACTGCACGGAGGATGGGTTTGGGGGCTGGGCCTGCCATTTAGTGCACCACTTGACCGGCAGTGCACTTGAGCTCACAACCAACAAATGCCTGACGCCTGGTTACCTCTGCACAGCGCATCATCCCGGTCCGTAACCCTTGTCACTGCCCTCCCACTCATCCCCTCACCTGCACCGCTTGTTGCCAACACCTTCTCCTGCCGCCGGCCCGCCCTGGCCGCCCAGGTTGGCGCAGCGCAGGCAGGCGCAGGAGCGGGCGGCCGCCGCCTGCGCCAGCGCCAGAGCATCCTGCTGCTGCTGCTCGGGGCGGCGCCACGAGTCCAGCAGGGCGGCCGCCAGCTGAGCTGCGAGCGGCAAAGCCTCCGAATGCAGGCGGCCAACCACTCGCTCAGCGCCGGGCTGCTGCAGCTCCTGAGCAACCGCGCGCAGGGCCCGCGCTGCTGGCGGCAGCTGCTCCATCCCCTCTGCTGCAGCCGCCAGGTGGGTGAAGGCAGCCAGGGCATGCTGCACCGGTATACCGCTGCGGTCCTGCAGGCACAGAGAGCACAGGCACGCACGTCAGAGGCGGTTGCATCTCAGTGACTACACGGCCGCACTTTGACTGTCCTCACCATGAGCGGGATGCCAAACAAAAACGCAGCCACGCTGTCTGCGGCCAGCAGGTGGGCGGTGAGGCGAGGGGAGAGGGTGCCAGCCTGCAGGGAGGTCTTGCACACCGCCACAGCAGCCCAGAGCACACCCTGCAAGGCAGCATGGTGGGGAGCACGTTCAGCAAGGGAGGCAGGCGTCATGCCTGATCACATTCGAAAGCAATGAACAACAGTGTACTTGCCTGGCCAACCTGGCACTGCTTGATCATGCCACCCAGCAGGCCCAGCAGGGCAGGGGCCAGCGCTGCTGCCGCCGGGCAGGCAGCCGCCGCCGCTGCGATGCCGCAGCCGGTGAATGCCCAGTGCGTGCCAAATGCCATGAGCTCTGCAATGCTGCCAGGGCCGCTCAGCAGTGCCTGCACCGCCTGCATGTGCGCGGCTGCCATGGCTGCAATGTGCGCTGGCTCCGCTTCGCGTGCTGCCTGCCACAGCAGCCATGCCTCATACATGGCTGTGCCCAGGACATGCAGCACGTCGTGCCACCAGCCTGCCGGCAGCAGGGCCGCACCCTCACCTGCTGCCGCCCAGTGCACTGTGCGGCAGGCAGCGGTGTGCAGGCCAAATAGTGCCTCGCTGAGCTGCTGCCGCTCCGCTGGGCTGGCTCCCTGCAGCATGGCCTGCTGGTGCGCCCGCCTGCATGCGGTCAGCACGCTGTGGTCACCTCCGATCAGGGAAGCAGTGCCGGCAAACCCCATGAGAGACGTGCACAGGGTGGATGCGTCTCCAGGCTCCCGCAGCGCCAGCCACGCTACTAGTGCGGGCAAGCTGCGCAGCGCTGCCGCCGCCGCTGAGCACCAGGACAGCACGCCTTGCACGCCGTCAAGCGGGTCGCCACCTGCTGAGCTGGAATCAGTCAGCACCAGCTGCATCAGCGCAGCGACAATGCTGCATGCTGCGGCAGCCACCATGGCAGGCTCGGCTGCCGACTGCGGCACCGACTCAAGCCATGCCGGCAGTTGGCCCACCGTCCGCAGTAGCAGCTGCGTCAGCTGCCGAGGGCGTCTGCCCCAGCGCCAGCTGCGCTGCTTCATCTGCCCCTCAATTGACTTGTGCACCCGCATGCCTGCCTTGTAGACCAGAATCGGCACGCTGTTCAGAAAGCGTGCATGCAGCTGAGCGGGCATCTCAGCAGGGCTCTCTGCCGGCATTGTCGTCAGCAGCTGGCAAGTGGGCTGCAGCAGCTGGAGTGCTGTAGCATTGACCCCAGCGCTGTCTGCTGGCGTCAGCAGTGGCGGCACAGCGTCAATGTTCATGAGCCCCTGCACCGCACCGGCGCAGCGCGCCAGGCTGGCCCAGTTCCAAGCCTGGTAGGCAGCAGGGCGCCGGTCGGGCGGCAGCTGCAGTGCAACTGTGCTGCCCTGCAGCGCAAGCACCAGCTGCTGGAAGATCAGCGCCAGTGCTTCAGCGGGCATCTGGCCAAACATAGCCTTGCAGGGGCGGAAGGCCCCAGACCAGAGCAGCGTGTCGCAAACCGCGGACAGGCTCTTCATCATGCTTCCTCTCGCCACAGCTGTGCCTGCTGGGGAAGGCTGGATCAGGTCAGGCGGTGCAACACAGCCACGGCGTGACATGCCAGCTCACACTGCGTGCACCGTTTCCATCCAGGGCAGGCATGCTGCGCACCATTGGCATAATCGGGCTGCGACAGACGGCGGCAGCCCACTACAACCAGGGTCAGCCACATCAGCAGAGCCCCTGGGTGGGCACGCTGCTGGAAAGGTGCGGCATCGCTGCCTGGCTCGCTGACGCATTCAACGGCTGCCGCTGCCAGCGCAGCCTGGGCGTCCGGCACCAGGGCCAGCATGGCTGCCCGCTCGAGGCTGGTGACGGTGGTCCCTGTGCTGTGCGTCAGCATCTCTGCACCCCACACCAGCAGCTGCGCGCAGGTGGCAGCCGTGCTGGCCACAACAGCGGCAGGGCACACTTTGTGCTGCACAGCCAGGCAGAAGTGCGCCAACCGGCATGCCGCGACCAGCTGCTTTTGCAGCGAGGCGTCAAGGGGCTTGGTGCGGGCGGGGGAGCCCAAGGCGACATGAATCGCTTCGCCGGAAGCCAGCAGCTCCGAGTTCAGAGCGGCGCTTACGTGGCTGCACGGGATGGAGCTGTTGGGCTCATGTGTGAGTCCTGAGTTTGCACATGAGCAACTATCATCCAGAGGACACCTTTATGATCATTCAAGTGGGGCGATTGGTGGCCGGCGACTGGGGCAGCTTCTGGTGAGCGGCGGCGGCGGCGGCGGCGGCGCTCACCCCCACGCCTCAGCGTCCTCGGCCGACCCGTCGGGGAGGTAAGTGAGGCAGTCGAACAGCTGGGAGGCCTGCAAGCCTACGGCAGCGCTTGCAGCGGCGTCATCGCTGCCAGCAGCGTGCCTCAGCTCGCCGGACACAGCCTGCGCGGCAATCAGCAGGTTCATGGTGGCAGTTGGCGGTCCTAAGCAGCCAGAATGGGCGGAACCCTCGCTTGGTGTGAGCGCCCGCCCCATGCGAGCGGCACAGAGCGGCGGCGGGCGTGGCACACAACACATTGCTGCCATCATGCCCCCCATGACACTGCTCACATGCCTTTTAAACTGGGTGCGGCAGTTCGGCTGGCATTGAGGAGCAGTGGATGGCAGTGCGTTCAGTGAGATGTTCATGACATGCCATCACGTCATGCCGCCTCCCGCCGCCTGCCGCCGTTGGCGGGCGGCATGGCGGGATGGCCTCCTGATGCTGCTTCGAGTAGCACGGCAACCTAACAACACCGCTTGCAAGGATTGGCCCCATGCGCACTGGGAGTGGCCTGCATCTGTACTAGCACCGGATGCAGTGCCCGCCCAGCTTCCCCTCTCTCCAGCACGCTCCTGCTGCATGCGCATTGCAGCAATCCTCCTCTGCTGCCCTGCTGATCATAATCTGACTATTTACAAAGACATGCTGAACAAAACAATTGACCCAAAGGCCCCATCGCTCCATACAGCAAAAAACCCAAGCACTCAAGATGCATCGGACAGCGACAGCGCTAGCATGCGGCCGACCAGGGCGGCGGGCAAGGGTACATCAACCGGCGTGTTGCACTGCACACGGTGCAGGCTGAGCGCCGCCACCTGCAGCCGCTCTGCTTCGGCAGGCGGCAGGTGCGCCACCAGCAGCGCCGCCTCTGCCCCCGAACGCTCCAGCACTGCAGGCAGCGCCTTGCCCAGGCCGGGACAGGGCGTGGGCACAAGCTGCCACTCAGCAGGGCTTAGCGGCATGTGGGCCGCCAGGTCAGCGTACAGTGGCTGCACCAGTGGCTGCACCAGTGGCTGCACCTGGGCTGGCACAGCGGCAAGGAGGCGCAGCAACTGCTGTGCACTCAGGCCGGACGCAGGCAGCAGGGCACGGGCAGCGTTGACAGCTACAGGGGGGCGCCCGTTGAACTGGGCATGGTGCAACGCAAGTTGCAGCGGTCGGCGCCCACGTTCTCCACCAGTGCTGCTGCTGGGTGGGCGGCTAGCACGAAACGGACGGCCGCCTCATCATCACTGTAGGCTGCATTGTGCAGCGCCAGCTGGCCAGCTATGTCTGGAATATCAAGGCCAGGCGCACCGGCATTCAGCAGAATACGCAAGCACTCCACGCTGCCGCGGCTGGCCGCCCAGTGCAATGGCAGCATCAGGCTCTCTTCGGCGGCTGCGGCTGACTGCGGGGCAGCCTCTAGCAGCAGCCAGACCGCCTCGGGGCAGCCGCTGCCGGCCGCCTCGTGCAGCGGCGTGTGCTGACAGGTCGACCTGGCAGCAGCCAGCTCAGGAGCCAGCTGCAGCAGCAGGCGGATGGCTTCCACATTACCGCCGCGAGCTGCACTGTGCATGAGCGTCCAGTCCGAGCATGCATCTCCAACAGTGCATGTTGCTTGCACCCGCTCTGGGTCGGCTGTCAGCAGCAGCTGGAGCACTGATGCACCATGGGGCGACTCAGCTGCCTTGAAGGCTGGTATAGCTTCACAATCGGTCTGCTGCCACTCCGCCCGCGGGTCTACGAGCAGCAGCTGCTGAGCTGCGCTGGCATGGCCCAGCCGAGCAGCCGCCAGCAGCAGGGCCGCCGCAGCAGGGGGATCAACTTCAGAGTCTGCAGCACACCAGCACATGGGGTCAACCATTAGCCCGCATGTCTAAGGTTTGGACGGTGTGTGTGAGCAGTATCTGTAGATGCCAAGTGGCGCTTACACTCAAGGCACTGGTGCACACACTCTTGCAGCTGGTGTGCCACATCAGCAAAGGAGCCAATCAGCTCGGCAGCGAGGGAGGGAAGGTCAAAGCCCGCGTACAGCACGTGAGCCAGTGCGTGCTGCACCTCCAACCTCGCCCGCGCTGCGGCAGACATCAAGAGGCAAGATGGCCAGTAACCAGCAGGCGACCAGTAACCAGCAGGCCACCTGCAACCGCATGCATGCAAGAGCACACACACATGCACACACAACCGTCAGGCTTACACGAGAGGCATTGCAGCACGGTGGCAGCCTGCTCCTGCCCAATGAGGTATATCACTTCCAAGGGGCCGAACCTTGAGGGTGGCAGGTGCACCTCATGCTTCCTCCCACCATAGGAGGCCACCACCTGCGCAACGAGGGATGCAATGGTGGATGTGCAGGCAGCCAGCTTGTCGAAGGCGGTGCTTGGGTTGGTCATCAGCAGGCGAGTGCTAGGGGGCCGGCCTCCCTCACCTTGAATGCATTGTTGTCGAGGGCCAGGATCGTGCCCTGGAACGCCATGCTGCGAGGGTCAACCATGCCTGCACTAAATGGAGGGGAGGGGGCTGCCGGTGCTCGCCGCTCGCCTGCCGCCGACACGGCCGCCCGGCCGGCCGTCTGATGCGTCCTCGGCAGCCTAACCCTGGTCAGAGGGGGCAGGCACAGTGCACCTGGAAGTTGTCCGAGCAACCCAGAGCAGCTGGGGCTGCTGGGTTGGCGGCTGCTGGTGCGCTGGAAGTCGTTTGGCCGTCACGGGCAGCTTGCCGCCTTCTTCTGTAAGGTAGGATGGATGGAAGACGAGATGCAGCCAGAAACAGAGCATGACGTGGGCCGCTGATCTGCCGCCTTTGGCCGCCACCTAGCCTGCGCCCGCCCGGCATGGTGCAAGAAAGACCAAGCGCTGTTCCACTTGACCAGCGACTTGGCATCCAGCCGGCTTGCAACATGAAAATGGCTTGACACCGTTCTCATCCATACCAGGCAGCCAAGCGACTCCACGCATCTGACCAGCCGGAGGCAGACTCGCGGCCACTGTTCAATCGAGCGTCACTACTTAAAGCGTCTGCCTGTTGTTGCCTCCCTCAGAAACTTGCATTACACAGTCCACAGTGGCACTCCTTGCGACGGAAGAAAAGACAATCACAGTTGCAAGATTGTAGTGCGGCGGCTTCACGCCTTGGCTGCGCTGCTTCTGCAACGCATGCTGCCCCCCCCGCTGCCCTGCGCTGCATCAGATGCAGATCCTGCAACGCATGCTGCTCCCCCCTGCCCTGCGCTGCTGCTGCAGCGCATGCTGCTCCCCCGCTGTCCTGCCTGCTGTGCCCGCTCGACTGCGCTGCTTCTGCAACGCAGCCTGCCAGTGGGCCAGTGGTGGGCACCCAGCCGCGCCGGTTGCGGCATAGCTCTCCCTGCTGCTCTGCCATGGCTCATGCTGTTTACTGCTCCCGCCGCCCACCCTGCCGACTCTTTGTTGCCGCTACCATCACGGCCCATCCTGCTGACGCTTTTGCTGCCGCCAGCGCCTCGCTCTGCTACTGCTTGATCACAGGGCGTTGCTGCCCACCGCCGCTGGTGCTGAGCTCACGGTGCCGCCGCTGCCCATCCTGCTCGCGCACCCTGCTGCCCTGCCACTGCAACTGCTGCAGCCGCCGCTCCAAGGCACGCCGGCCAGCCTCCTAGCTGGCTGGGCTTCAGACCCACCTGCGCACAGCACGGCCGTAGGCCGCGCTCGCCACTGGTGCGGTGCGGTTGCGCCCCTCGCTGCTGCTCATCTGCCGCTGCCGCAGCCCGCTGCAGGAGAAATGGCCAGCAGCGGGCATGTGAGTGAATGCCGTGGGTGTAGCAGCAAGGCAGTGCGGTACTCCCATGCGTTCCCGCTGTGTGTGCGTCATACAGAACGACCCTACCCGATGCCAACTGCACATGCAGCCAAACCTAGCCCGCGACCAAAGCCTACCTGTCATTTGCATAGGTGGTGCGGTCCCGCTCCGCCTGCTGTTCCGCCGCCCGCTGCACCTGCCGCGCGGTCCGTGCCGCCCCGTGCTCCCCAGCTCGCAGGGCCGTGTGCCTGCCCACACCAAAGCCCTGGGAGCGCCCAGCCGCCTGGATGCTGTGCTCCGTCTGGCTGCCGCTTGCAGCGCCAGCAGGGCGGCTGGCCGCCGCGCCCGCCCGGCTGCTGCCGCCGCCGCTCGAGGCACCGCGCAGCGCTGCCACANCTGCCACCACTGCTGCTGCTGCCGCCGCCGTGGGCGCAGCCGCTGCTGCGCGGCTGCTGCCTGCTGCGGAGGCCTCTGGTGCCGCTGGCGGCTCGGCTGCCGCGCGCCTGCTGGCTGCCGCCGAGCTCTCGGGCTGCTGCTCCTCTGGCTCCGGCGAGGCCACACGGCTGCCAAATGGGATGGGCTCTACACCCACGGTGCGGCTGCTGGTGGGGATGGCGCCAACCGCCGCCTGCAGCTTGGCTGCCCGCCGCGGGGTGATGGGCTTCTGCTCCAGCAGGTTCCCCACTGCCATCAGCAGCAGCTCCTGCTCGGCAACAAGGCAGCAGAACATCAGTCGGTCGGCCACGAACAGTATGGCAGGCCAGCTTGAACTGCAAATCCTGCGCCACAGCACAGTCGTCAACAACCCAAACCAGGTGCACCAAGGTTTCCCGCAGTGCTGCTCAGTGCAGAACATAGGGAAGTGATAAGCGCATGTTTTGACTTTGCATCCTGCATGCCACCACCTCTCTACCTGCAGGTTATCCAAACGCTGGTCCGTTGCCTGCTGCGCCGCCGCCGCCTGCTGCCCCTGGGCATCCAGCTGCTGCTGCATTGCCGCCGCTGCCTGCCCCTGGGCGTCCAGCTGCTGCTGCAGCGCCGCCTGCTGCCCCTCAACCGCTCCCATCCGCTCGCACGTGCGCTGCACGGGTGGGACGGCAGGCCGCGAGAAGCCCTGTCGTTTCAACCGGTATACGCTGTGCCAGATGGCAAAACCATATGCGTTGAGCTGGAAGGTGCATTGCCTGACATTCAATACACCATCCCATGCGGGCTGCCACCCTGCTACGGGCCGCAACCCTCCCACAAGTTCTGAGAGCCTCCATCCACTTCATCCCAGCTTGCTTACGTTGAGGTGGTCGGCCATCAGCACCTGGACGTTGCAGCCCTTGCGCATGGTGGCACCAAACTGGGTGTCGAACAGGGTGGCCACGGCGCAGTGGCGCTCCACCTTTGCCGCCGCCCAGATGGCAACCTCTGCACGGGGTGGCAGCGGAGGGATCCATGGTTGCAGCCAGCAGCTGGCTGCTGTTGCCACACTCCTGGCAGGCACACGCCATCAGGCACGCTGACTGCAGCAAAACAAAGCAGGCCGAGCACTGTGCACCGCTGAGAAACACCCCAAGCATGCCCTGGCCTCCCGCACCCGAGCGCAGCCCCTCGTGCATGGCCACCAGAGACAGCAGGTCCAGCGAGTCCTCCAGCCCGATGGTGCTGCAGGGTTTGACAAATGCAACCAAGCCGCTCTGGGTGGAGACATCTGGGCTTGCAGCGCGTGCGCACGGGTGCATGCAGCTAGCACACTCCCGAGACCGCTCCATGCCTGCTGTCAACTTGAGGGGGCACCCTGCCCACCTGCCCCACCCTGCCCCGCTGCATTGCCCCAGCCTGCCTTCCAGCCATGCATCATGCACACGGGGCAGAGGTGGCCAGGCATGGGGTTCGCAGCCACAGCCCTGGCCGGCACACGGATGTGGCGCCGCCTCGGTGCCGGGTGCCCGGCGCCCCGCCGCCGCGGCTGAGGGGGCACCCTGCCCACCTGCCCCACCCTGCCCTGCTGCAATGCCCATGCCTGCCTTCCAGCCTTGAAGAGGCAGCATGGCCCAACCAATCCCAACCTGCAGGCCAGCACTTACCCGTACACAAAGATGGTGTTCACCAGCACTGGGTTGTAGCCCACCGCGCACGTCAGCACCACTGCAAGGGTGGAAGAAAGAAGACACAGGTCATGGCGGGAGTCCGGTTGGGGCGCCATGCCCGCAAGTTTGAACAGCACGCGACACACAGCCCGTGCCACCGCCCGTGTGCTTGCAGGCAGTCGGGCATTTCGGTGACACACAGCCACCCAGGCACGCACTCGTGTTGTAGAAGGGGCCGCAGCACTCCTCCTGGCGGGCGCCCTCCACCAGGTCGGTGAGCGTGGCAAAGCAGCTGGTCACCAGCTCGACCACAAACCGCAGCTGCTCAGGCGTCCACGCGTACACACTGTCTGTGACCACGTGCTTGCCACTGTGGCAGGAATCAGAGGGGATGGCAGTGGCACTGTGAGCGTTCTTGAAGCTGTGCAGCAAGAACTAGCGGCGGAGGCTCAGACCGGCCCATGGCCAGGGCAGCTTCGGCACACCTGCACGCGCACACCCAGCACAAGCTCAAGGCACTCAGACTCACCCGCAGCTCCTGGTGCACGCAGCCAGCAAGCCCCAAACAACAGCAAGCAGCGAGGCACCACATGCAGACATGGCGCCCAGGTACGGCAAACTGCTCACTCTTCGCCCTCCCCCCAGCTGGAGAGCAGCTTCTGCCAGAAGGCTTGCGCCTCCGGGCCAAGCGCCAGGTCCGAGTCCAGCACCATCTCCGCTGCAAGAGTGGGCAGGAGGGCACGTGCGAGCAGCAGCGGGCGGGCAAGGTTTAGACATCAGCCAGCAGCGGACATGCGCACTGCACAGTTACGACTGCAGCGGACCTGCCTGCTGCAGGATTTCACGCGTTTACTAAACCGCCAAGCCAAGCCACCCAGCCCGGCTGGTTCGCACCTGCACGTGACGCAAAGCCGGGCTCGCTGAGCAGGCACAGCGCGTCACTCCTGCCCAGCCCCGTCGCCTCCACCAGCGCATTGACCGCTGCTGCGGCCTGCGGGCTGCACTTGTTGTTGGCCAGCATCTGCTGAGGGGCACGCACAACAAGAGCGTACAGGTCAACAGGCAGTGAAGCAGATTTCTTGGCATGCCCGCCAGCTTCACACGCTGGCTGACCTGCCAACCACCAGCCATCCCTCACCTGCAATCCGCTCACCCCCAGGGCCGATCAAAACTCTCAGCCACACCTGTTCAGAAGCGAACCTGCCTGGCTGCACCACGCGCCATCCCGGCACACGACTGCACAATCTGGTTCCCCACACCTGCCGCCCTGCACCCACCTTGTCGTACACGCCCTGCAGGTGCCGCGCCACCAGGTGCGCGAGCGTCGCGTCCAGGATGACCGTCATGTAGAGCACAGGCAGGACCATGCCCTCGGTGGCGATCAGCACATCGACGTAGCCGTCCAGCTGCGCGCGGACCGCCGCCAGGGCCGCGCTGCGCGTGGCTGCCGCCTCCAGCTGCATGTGCTGCTTCGCCATAAGGCACGCCAGCTGCACAGGGCGGGTCAGCAAGTTGGCGCAGAGTCGGTTGGGTGCTGACACGGCACAGAACCAAGGCCAGGAAGGGCAGCGGGCACAGGGGCAGGCGAGCAGCCAGCGACAACAGGCGGAGCACGTGGGAACCACGTGGGCCTGGCAGGCGACAGCGCAGCGTGCAGGCGTGGGCAGGCGTGGGCAGGCGCGCAGCATTTTCAACAACGGCAGACACACGCCATGGCGTTCACTTTCCTGGCACATAGCTGGGTGCTGGCTCTGCACGCGGCGCCGCAGCATGGCCAGCATCTCCTCCATGGCGTTGCGAGTGTCGGCATCCACCGCTCTCAAGCCGCCCGGGCCGGCGAAGAACATCCGCAGCAGCCCCACAAACTTGTCCGCCGCCTCCCCATCCGCAGCCATGTCGGAACCGCCCAGCAGAGTCTGCGCCACTTCATCTTTCTTGTACTGCACGGGCAGGCGGGTGGGCGCAAAGCAATCGCAACGCCGGCTCGGGTGCCGCACGCGCAGCAACGCGGCGGCGCTGGCTGCCAGCCATGTGCAGCCGCCCTGCCCTGCCCAGCCCCTGCCCAGTGCTGTCCAATGGCCATGAGCACTTCAAGTGGAACAGCAAGCTCGCACCTGCACCTCCAGCACGAAGCCCTTGAAGTCGTGCCGCAGCCAGTCGGCGTCCAGGCGCACAAGGTGGGAGAGAGACCTGTGAACCACGAGCACCCCCTGCTCGGCTTTGGTGTGTGCAGCGAGCCCCACGGGCAGCCGCGCCAGCACCTCTGCCTCCTGCTGCTGCTGCTGCTGCTGCTGCTGCTGCCCCTCCTCCATGATGCAGCAGTCAGTTGAGCTACAGAGGAAGGAAACAGCTGGCCGTGCAGTGAGCAAGAGGAGCTGCATGAGGCATGGGGCGCACACACAGAAGCCGTTTGCCCCCTCCTCTACTCCGTTGTGTTCCCAGACCAGAACCAGCAGCTGGATGCAACAGCCAGAGCAGTAGCAGGGGCAAATTTTCAAGCGGAGCCATGGGCGACCCAGCGGCGAGTCCAGAGGAGCTGCAGGCCCAGATTCGGCTGCTAGAGAAGGTGAGCGCCCGTTGGGTCGGCCAAGCCGGCCGCAGCCGTCGTCGACACCCCGCCGTCGCCGCCGCCGCCGCCGCTCGCGCCTTCCGCTGCCTCTCCCATCACCCGATACACATATTCTCTGCAGAGTTTGGAGTTAGCGGCCAGCCAATTGGAGTGGCACAAGGAGAGCGCTGCAGTCACAGACCGGCGCCAGCACTTACAGATTCAAGCGCTCAATGCACAGCTGGCGGAGGCGCGCGCCCAGTGGGCCGCGACGTGCACACAGCTGCAGGTGCGATTAGGCGGCTGTGGTGGGGTAAGGCATTCGTGCTGGGTGCATCTTCAACAGGCTGGCATGTGGGTGCGTGTGCTTGATCTATATCAGTCCCATGGTTGCGCAGGAGCTGGCAGCAAGCGTGGCGCGCGTGGGTGCTGCGCTGGATGAGGAGGCTGCTGCTGCCGGCGTGTCGCTGCCGGCGGCCCGAGGCATGCTGCGCGAGCTGCACTCAGCAGTCGAGGCCGCAGGGGCCAAGCTGGGAAGCCCACCGGTGGGCAGTGCCGTGTGTGGCCACTGAATGCGTGCACAGCTATAGAGATAGCTTGGACGCCCTTGCCAAGCTGGTCAGCTGGTAAAGTTGCGATGTCTCACTTAAACGTCCTGCCACATCCCATCCTCGCAGCGCCCGCGCGGCAACCAGGTGAGATTCTCAGCAGCAATGGACTAGCTCTGCTTGCCTTTGGCGCAGCAGCAGTAGGGCAACGGGTTGCATTCAGGTTCCTAAATCTCCATGCTTTCGTCGTCTCCCCTTTCAAATGTGCAGCTGTTTGCCAGGCTGCGCATGCTGCCCAAGGCCAAGGATGCAGCTCCCAATCTGGAGGCGCCAGCGGCTGCTGGTGAGCAGCGGCAAGAGCAGCAGGCAGGGGCACAGCCGGGAGCCCAGCTGGCGGCGGCGGCACCAGCAGATAATGCGCAACATAGGGCGGAGGCTTCACCAGCCAAGCCGTGGCAGGCGGCTGCCGCACGCACCCTCGAGCGTGCACCGCTCAAGACAGAGCAGCCGCAACCGGCGCTGACGCTGCCTGCCCCACCAGAGGGGGAGGGGCAGCAGCAGCAGCAGGCGCAAGGAGGGGGAGACCTGCACATGGTGGCGGCAGCAGCGGCAGCCGCAGCGCCTGGCCAGCTTCCCGCCGTGCCACGGCAGGGTGAGGAGGAGGCGCTGCCTCACAGCCCAGGCAGCAGCAGCGCCACCAGCCATGGCAGCACCCAGCAGGCCGGCCCTGCCGGCCTGCGCTCGCCTGGCAGCGTGCGGCAGCCGCGGTACAGCATGGACAGCGGGCCGGGCAGCCCAGCAGGCAGCGGCGAGGATGAGGAGGAGGCGCCGCCACGAGGGGCCGAGTCACCCCTGCCGCCGCTTGAGCTAGAGGTGCCACTCTCACCGCCCTCGCCAGCCCAGGTGGGTGGGAAGGGATCGTGCTGATTGTAAGTGGCACAGCTGGGTGCTGCAGTAGGTGAGCCTGGTGGCTGCTCGGCATGCTGGAGGGCCGGCGCCTCTGCAAGTTTGTGTAAGTGCAGGACCGTTTCGACTGGCTGCTGCTTGCTGTTCTCATGTGCACTGCGGTGATCAATGTTGGTCTCTCATGTGCCCCCACCTCAGACAGTATCGGTGCTCTCCAATGTCTGGTGCTCCGCAGGTTGCCAATGGCGCGGCGCACCCAGCGGCTGAGGGAGAGCAGCGGGCTGCCATGACACCGCCGCTTGGCCCTCAAGAGCAGCACCAGCAGCCTGACCTTACCCCGCAGGCAGCGGTGGTGGCTGCGGTTGCTGCGGCGCCTGGCCAGCAGCTGCTGCCCTCCCCGCAGCAGGACGGGGAGGAGGTGGTGCCACGCAGCCCCGCCAGCAGCGGCGCGGCTTCCATTCGCAGCAGCCAGCAGGGCAGCCCGCCCGGCTCACCGCTCAGCCACCGCCACAGCAGCGGCAGCAGCAGCAGCAGCCAGCAGGGCAGCCCGCCCGGCTCACCGCTCAGCCACCGCCACAGCGGCGGCAGCAGCAGCAGCAGCCAGCAGGGCAGCCCGCTCGGCTCACCGCTCAGCCACCGCCACAGCAGCGGCAGCAGCAGCAGCAGCCAGCAGGGCAGCCCGCCCGGCTCACCGCCCAGCCCTAGCAGCAGCAGCGGGGCAAGCGTGCCAGGCAGACCGGCTGAGTCGCTGCAAAGCGCCAGCTCGATAGGCAGCAGTGGCGGCAGCAGCAGCAGCAGTGATGGCGAGGCCGAGGGGCAGGACGGCCAACTGGCGCCCGCGGCGCCCAGTGATGAGGAGCTGCTGGAGGGCCTCAAGCAGCTGCTGGTTGAACACGGCCCAGAAGGTGCGGGGCGGTTGGGCGAGCGGCTGCTTAAAGCAGGGTGTGTAGTGAGGGCACCACCTGTAGCGGCTTCAAGTTGTGTCGCATGCCACCAGCCTGTGAATCCTTTGTTGCGGCGAAGCTGACTTGCGTGCACACTCGATGGCTCTTCTTCCTGCCCGCCGCCCCGCACGCCCGCAGTGCCGCCCTTGGCGCAGCTGGTCACCGCGCTGCAGGCCAAGTTCGGCTGCAACCTGGCCGGCCGCTTGGAGGTGCTGCGCCAAGCGCACCGCGCTGCGGTCCAAGCAATCGTGAATGACCTGTTTGAGGAGGTGCGGCGCAGCTGCTGGAGGCGCAATGGCTTGGAACAGCAAGCTGGAGCAGGCTCGTTCCAGCGGCAGTGTGTGGGCGGCAGCACTTCGGTTCATCGGCAGTGCATGCTTCAAATCTACCTGCATGCAGCGCGTAGTGCCATCATTGACTGAGTGCCGTCATTTGCCCAATTCTCCCACTCCTGCAACCAGTGCCGTGCAGCGTAAGTTTGGACAACACTCCAGTCTTCACCGATGCTGCCATCACAATTGCTCAGATCTGAACACCCACGCTTTTCTTACATGCGTGCCGCAGGACAGCAGCGGCGGCGAGGCGGCAGCAGTAGGAGTGGCATCCACCTCAGAAGGCGAGGCGAGCAGCTACAGGCCTGGCGACCGTCCTGGCTCGCCAGCCAGTGTGCAGCAGCAGGGGCGGGGCATGCCCAGCCCGCCCGGCAGCCCAGCAGAGTCGCTGGGCAGCTACAGCCCCGCGCCCGGCAGCCGCGGCGGCGGCTGGCTGTGGGAGCAGGACGGCCCTGCCAGCCAGGGTGCCTCACCTGTCAGCGCGCGGCAGCCTGGGCACGGCACGCCGAGCCCGCCGCACAGCCTGGCTGGATCGGCGCATGCCTACAGCCCGGCTCCCCGCAGCGCTGCCTCAACTGGGCAGCGCCGTGGGCGGCAGTGGAGGCAGCAGGAGCAGGAGCGGGACCAGGAGCAGCAGCAGCAGCAGCAGCAGCAGGCTGGACCCTGGCCGCTGCGCCTCGGCTTGCAGTTTGCGCCGGCCTCCCCTGCCGCGCCCTCCCCTGCTGACCTCAGGCAGGCACCAGTGCCAGCGGCGGCACCCCTGCTGAACGAGGTGGCCGCACCGGAGAGTGCGCATGTGGAGGATGAGACTGACGGCGACCTAGCGGAGGTGAGCGGCAGCTGGGGCTGTTGTTTTGGCTTGGGGAACAGAGCACAGCAAGCCTGCCACTCTGCAACAAGAATCCGTTTGAGACATGAATCATGTGCAGACCGTGTGGTTGCTGCTCCATTTGCAACTGTGACACGCAGTCTGTGTATGAGAGGTGCTGAGCTGGTGCAGCGGTTGCTGGTGCATGCATGCAGGAGCAAGACGAGGCAGCTGCTGCCGGTGCCGCCCTGCCAATGGCGGAGCAGGCAGCGAGCGGGCGGGTGGGTGCTGAGGCCGCTGGGGCCGCTGGGCCGCGGCTGTCCCCTGCTGAGGCAGGCGTGCATGACGACGCGCGTGAGGCGGCGCCAGAGGGCATGGGCGCAGCAGCAGAGGCGGCTGGCGAGGCAGGAGGGCCAGCGGAGCCGCCCAGCGACGAGGTGGTGGTGGCGCGCCTGCGGCAGCTGCTGGCCGAAGTCGACCTGGCCACCACCACCCGTGAGTGCTGCCCCCGCTGTCAACACTGTGCAGAATAGCAATGCAAAGTTGTTGGCTTGCATGCTGGCATTTGTATTTCTGCCAAGGTGTTGGTCTATCGTGTTTGGCCGTCGCCTTTGCACTGCACGTGCCAGGGCTGTCTGCTGCTTGCTGGCGTGCTGCTGTTGCGGTCCCTTTTGCACACCCCACATTTCACCCTGCAAAACTTCTGTCCTGCTGGTTCAGAGAAGCAGCTGCGGCGCAAGCTGGAGGCGGAGTACGGCTGTGACCTGGCGTACCGCAAGGCGCTGCTGCGTGCCAAGATCGACCCATACCTGCAGGCGGAGGAGGTGGGCCTTGCTTGTCGTCACTGCAGAGTGCCATGGGGGTGCGCTGAGATCGCGGCCTACGTGAACAAGCTGGAGGCGTGTGCAGGGCGTTGTTTGTCCCACTGCTGCAAGGGTTTGGTGAAGCGAGTGGCAGGCGAGTTTGTGGAGGCTCATCAGGTGAGTGCAGCTATTGCTGCCTGCTGCCAAAAGCCTGGCCATGTGTGGCAGACCCTCGGCCCTGTTGCTGCAGTACATCGGTTGCTTTACTGTGCTGCGATCGAACGCAACATACCGGGCTTTGATGCGGCGGGCAGTGTTGTTTGCCGTCTGCTGTGCCAATTGGCTGTGCCGTCATCAAGCATGTTTGTGGACGGATGCCTAGCCTTCCGCACAACTTGCATGCAGGCCGAGATCGATGTGGCAGCTGCAGACGAGGAGCCGTTCCCGCAGGTGGGTAGCTGCCTTTGCTTTGCTGGGCCGGCTTCTAACTATGACCGCATGATGAGTACGCGCCGAATCAGCAGAGGCAACATTCTGGCGGCATGCTACATGGGCCGGTGCGGTTTGGCGATGCAGCTTTGCAGCATTGCAAAATGGCAGGGGCTGGCAGCCATCGCTGCCTGAGCAGTACAGCTGCTCTCGCCTTACTCGCAGGTGGAGCCGGCAGCAGGCGAGCACGAGGCCGCCGGCAAGCTGGGGGCGCAATTGGCAGCCGGTGGGCTGGTGGCAGGCAGCACACAGGTCGAGGCGGCAGGCCAGGGGACAGTGGTGGCCCAGCTGCCTGCTGCCGCGCCGCGCCCATCTGGCAAGGCTGAGGACGCACCTGCAGCAGAGGCAGCGGGGGGAGCAGCAGCCATGGCTGAGGGGACATCTGTGGTGGCCAAGGGGGCGGCAGCAGCGGGTGCAGCAGCAGCTGTGGCAGCTGAGGCGGGCGAGGGGGCGGCAGCGGCGGGTGCAGCAGCAGCTGTGGCAGCTGAGGCGGGCGAGGGGGCGGCAGCAGCGGCCGCCATGACGGAGGGAGCAGCTGAGGAGGAGGGCGGGGCGCCGGCAGCGGCCGCAGCAGCCACGCCTAGCGGCGAGGTGCTGGAAGCACGCCTGTGGGAGCTGGTGGACAGCGACCCAACCGCCACGGGTGACTGCAGATAGAGGTTGGAAGTTAGCTGGAGGGTGACCTGCATTCGATCTGCCCTGCATGCGTGCATGGTGCGTTACAAACCCGAATCGGCTTGCAAGCAGCACTGCCCTACACACCATCACTAGTCCCAACGTTTGTGCTCGCAGAGGACCAGCTGCTGCGCCAGCTGGAGCAGGGTTTGGACTGCAGCCTGCAGCACCGCCAGAAGCTGGTGGCGGGCTTGATTGACCACGTCATGGCGGCCCACCAGGTGCATGCTGCTGGGTGCTGCTCTGGGTTGCCCTGCAAGGTGAACGGCTGCAGGGTGTGGAGGACCGTTGCCCGAGCGTTTGGCAATCGGTGATATGCAGTTAAGCTTGGCCCAGGTGTCCATCTGTTGCCAGCTGTTCGCCGCGGGAAGGAAACAGGCTGCGTTGATGCATTGCAATACAAAGACGCCTGCAGCTCCCATGCACGCAATCACACCTTTGTCCCTTTCCACACTGCACCCTGCAGGGCAGCGGCAAGGGCGAGGTTGTGGCGCAGCAGGCACAGCAGGGGCGACCCGGCTCCCGGCTGCCGCTGGAGGAGGTGCTGCGCTCGCTGCGCACCCCAGCTGACGCAGATGGCGCGCAACGGCCGCCGCTGCCGTACGCCGGCGGGCCAGCCATGCCGCTGGAGGAGGCCGCCTCACCTGGCGGAGCGGACGAGGGCTGGTTTGCGGAGCAGGTGGGTAGCTGCTTCCCTTTCTTTCTGATTTGTGTGGCAGCCTGTTGGAATGCACCAGCTTGGCAAGGGGAAGGCACCGACACTGCTGCTGAACCATGGTGGCACCAGCGCTTGGGCCTCTTGTCCTCACCGCGTTTCTGTGTCTGACGCAACAAGGGAACATGTTTGCTGCCTGGCATTGCGCAGGGCGCTGAAGCAGAGCCAGCAGCTGCGCCACAGGATCAGGTGGGTGCCTGGCATTGTGTCTGGCCATGCGGCATTTCCATGTGTAGTTGTCACGTGCTGCTGACGTGTGGCAGCTATACAGCCGCACACTGGCAGGTGTGACTGCGCTGCATGCTACCGCACCAGCGGACGCAGGTTTGTGTGGCGGCAGCCCACTATAAATTCCTGCCTGACCTGCCTGCAGGAGATGGAGGTACAGCAGGCGCCGCAGGTGGCGGGCGTGGCGCCAGCAGCGGCGGCGGCCCCTACACCAGCAGCTGCGGCAGCGGCACCGGAGCCGGCACCCACACCACCGCCACAGCAGCAAGCAATGGAGCAGCCTGCAGCCCAGGCTGTTGCCCAGCTGATGGGAGGGCAGGTAGTGCCACCTGCAGGCCTGCCGCTTGCAGCCCGCCTGCCGCAGGCAGTGGAGGCTGGGGCTCAGCCTGTGCCGGCAGCAGCACCACAGCAGCCAACAGCACAGCAGCCCGCTGCTGTGCCGGGGTCCAGCGGCAGCGGCGCGGCAGCAGGCGGTTCTGGGGATGTAGCAGCAGCGCTGCAGCAGCTGGAGGCTTCACTGCAGCAGGTGGTGGTCGCCAGTGGCACAGACTGCAAGGCCGCTCAAGCTGCCGCAAAAAAACCCGAGCCGGGCTCCTGCTATGAGGAGCGGGCAGCGCAGATCAAAACGTTTCCAGACATGGGTGACGAGGTGAGGAGGTAACATTTGATGGTTTTGCTGAGTCTTGATGCTGAATTTATTGGAAATCGGCCTCTGCTTGGATTGTTGCGGAGTGCTGCATGTTCCATGCTGAGCTCTTTGCCAGCGACCTCCCTGTGACCAGCTTTCGCTTCAAACCTAACCTGCGCAGGTGGCGCTGGTGCTGCGGAAGAGCAACAACGTCAAAATCCTGGATCTGACGCTGCTGACTGGTGCCGGCCGGCCTCAGACCCCCAAAGGAGACCGGCTGGTGAAGGCTGCACAGCGCCCCTTTGCCGCTGGGTTCACGCTCAAGCTGGCGCGCGAGTACGTCATGGACATGCTGGTGAGCGAAGTGTGGGAGCGGCCGGTTTGCAGAGTTAAGAGAAGCATAGAAGCATTGGGCTGCAGTAATATGCACTGGGGGCCGTGTTTTTGCGGTTGCCAGGGCTTGCAGGTCTGCCCCGCTCGAGCGCTGACCAGTCGGCCCCTCTGTGCTGTTCGTGTTGATCCATGCAGCGCCTGCGCCTGCTCTGCTCGATGACGCTGCACATCCAGGTTGCTTCGCTGCGGTGGCTGTGCGGCGTGGCAGGGCCGCAGCTCGACCTGCACGCTCTATGCGTGCGCGCGCCCTGTTCAGCGGACACAGCTGCCGGCAGCCTGTCCCTGTTTGTGCGCGGCAAGGGCGGCGGTGCAGGGCAGTTCACGAGCTACGCTGGCAACAGCAGTGAGTACTGGGATGGGTGTGCGTGTGCGTTCTTAGGATGGTGTTTGTGGGTTGAGCCGTTAATGAATCAGCTTGGGTCAGGCACTCATGTGGGGCTTTGCTGCTTGGTATATGTGAGCTTGCCAGCTTGTTTTACGGATAGGCAACACTGCCGCCAACCATTCATCCCATCCCATCCCCACTGCGGCGGTGCAGGCATGGCACCGGTTTTGGATGAACAGGTGAGCCCAGGGTTGCTTGCAGCTTGTGCAGCCAGGGGCGCATTGCTGCCAGGTGCATGGAAAAAGGTGCCGAACAAGTGGCCGGGCGTGCACTCAAAAACAAGAGCAGCTTTGCCCTCCCACAGAATGCGGAGGACCGCATGCTGAGCCTGCTCAAGCTGGCCAAGACCTGCTGCGAGAAGCCGCAGGAGGAGGCAGATGAGGAGGCAGATGCAGCACCTGTGGTGGAGGTCTGTGGCAGGGAATTTGGGGGCGTGCTGACTGAGATAGGCACAGTGGTGGGCAGGGCCATGCTCACGGGCAGCTGCGAGGCGCTGCTGTTTGACTACGGGCAGGCAGGCCTCATCGAGGTCTGCAATGCAGCCACGCTGGCCGCAGATGTGGTTGCGGACCTGGCGGCACGCGGCGGCGCAGCACTGGCGGCAGAGCTGCAGCTGGCCCAGGAGGCCAAGCCCCTGGCTGCGACCCTGGAGCGGCTGGCAGCAGCACGCCAGTCAGAAGCAGCCGCTGCCGCGGCGGCAGCGCGGCAGGAGCGACAGCGGAAGGCATCCAAGGGCAAGGGCAAGGGCAAGGGCAAGTAGGGCAGCCGGCAGCAAAAGGCAGGAGGTTTTCATGGGTGTGGGTGTGCTTGGCATAAAGGGGCATGAGTTCTGCAACAGCAGCTTTGTAACGGTAGCAGCTGACTCGTATGTGTGCTGCGAGCTGATGGAAGGGAGCGGCATGCAACAGGCGGGAGGCAGCAGGTGATGCAGCAAGCATCAAACACAGGAGCAGCCTGCAAGTGCTCTCGGTGTCACCGGGCGGGTGCGCCAGCACCCTCCACCGACATTTCGACTTGTGCGCCGCTCTGAGCAGCCAGCTGCGCAGTTGCTTACAAATGGGGGCACACGTTGATAATGTATAAAGCTGCGCTGAAATGAGAATAAAGCAAACTGCCAAGTAAGGTTGAAGTAGTGCGGACAGGCAGTATGCATGGCAGCCATGGAACGGGCTTCAGTGGGGAAAAGCAGTAGAGCTGGCAGGGGTGTATGACACAGCAGCGAGAGGAGAAGGGTTGTAAATGGAAGTGGATGGAATTGAAGGGGAGAGGAAAGGGGCATTTTGGACTGCTGCCTGCTGCCTGCTGCCTGCAGGACGCTGTGCGTCGCTCAGACTGTGCAATATGATGTTTGCTGTCCTGCCCAACTTGTGGCACATCTCTGGAACAGGCGTCTGGCCATGCCTCAGCTGGCCTGCTCGGTCGCCGCTACGGCCGCCTCCTCCCGAGCTGCCGCCCTGGCGGCCGTCCGTGCTGCCACGCGCGCTGCCTCCAGTGCAGGGCACGCCTGCTTGTGGCCGCCCTGCCGCCAGTTGGCCTTCAAGCAGTTGGTGTCGCAGTACCACACCACCCGGCAGGCACTGCACGGAGGATGGGTTTGGGGGCTGGGCCTGCCATTTAGTGCACCACTTGACCGACAGTGCACTTTGGCTCAAAACCGACAAATGCCTGACGCCTGGTTACCTCTGCACAGCGCATCATCCCGGTCCGTAACCCTTGTCACTGCCCTCCCACTCATCCCCTCACCTGCACCGCTTGTTGCCAACACCTTCTCCTGCCGCCGGCCCGCCCTCGCCACCCAAGTTGGCACAGCGCAGGTAGGCGCAGGAGCGGGCGGCCGCCGCCTGCGCCAGCGCCAGAGCGTCCTGCTGCTGCTGCTCGGGGCGGCGCCACCAGTCCAGCAGGGCGGCCGCCAGCTGAGCTGCGAGCGGCAAAGCCTCCGAATGCAGGCGGCCAACCACTCGCTCAGCGCCGGGCTGCTGCAGCTCCTGAGCAACCGCGCGCAGAGCCCGCGCTGCTGGCGGCTGCTGCTCCATCCCCTCTGCTGCAGCCGCCAGGGAGGTGAAGGCAGCCAGCGCATGCTGCACCGGTATACCGCTGCGGTCCTGCAGGCACAGAGAGCACAGGCACGCACGTCAGAGGCGGTTGCATCTCAGTGACTACACGGCCGCACTTTGACTGTCCTCACCATGAGCGGGATGCCAAACAAAAACGCAGCCACGCCGTCTGCGGTCAGCAGGTGGGCGGTGAGGCGAGGGGAGAGGGTGCCAGCCTGCAGGGAGGTCTTGCACACCGCCACAGTAGCCCAGAGCACACCCTGCAAGGCAGCATGGTGGGGAGCAAGTTCAGCAGGGGAGGCAGGCGTCATGCCTGATCACATTCGAAAGCAATGAACAAGAGTGTACTTGCCTGACCAACCTGGCACTGCTTGATCATGCCACCCAGCAGGCCCAGCAGGGCAGGGGCCAGCGCTGCTGCCGCCGGGCAGGCAGCCGCCGCCGCTGCGATGCCGCAGCCGGTGAATGCCCAGTGCGGGTCAAAAGCCATGAGCTCTGCAATGCTGCCAGGGCCGCTAGCAGTGCCTGCCCCGCTTGCTTACATGTGCGCGGCTGCCATGGCTGCAATGTGTGCTGGCTTCGCTTGGCATGCTGCTTGCCACAGCAGCCATGCCTCATACATGGCTGTGCCCAGGACATGCAGCACGTCGTGCCACCAGCGTGCCGGCAGCAGGGCCGCACCCTCACCTGCTGCCGCCCAGTGCACTGTGCGGCAGGCAGCGGTGTGCAGGCTAAACAGTGCCTCGCTGAGCTGCTGCCGCTCCGCTGGGCTGGCTCCCTGCAGCATGGCCTGCTGGTGCGCCCGCCTGCATGCGGTCAGCACGCTGTGGTCACCTCCGATCAGGGAAGCAGTGCCGGCAAACCCCATGAGAGACGCGCACAGGGTGAATGCGCCCCCAGGCTCTCGCGGCGCCGGCCAAGCTACTAGTTTGGTAGTACCACTGCGGGCAAGCTGCGCAGCGCCGCCGCCGCCGCTGAGCACCAGGACAACACGCCTTGCACGCTGTCAAGCGGGCCACCACCTGCTGAGCTGGGATCAGTCAGCACCAGCTGCATCAGCGCAGCGGCAATGCCGCATGCTGCGGCATCCACCGCGGCAGGGTCGGCTGCCGACTGCGGCACCAACTCAAGCCATGCAGGCAGTTGGTCCACCGTCCGCAGTAGCAGCTGCGTCAGCTGCCGAGGGCGTCCGCCCCAGCGCCAGCTGCGCTGCTTCATCTGCCCCTCAATTGCCTTGTGCACCCGCACGCCTGCCTTGAAGACCAGAATCGGCACGCTGTTCAGAAAGCGTGCATGCAGCTGAGCGGGCATCTCAGCAGGGCTCTCTGCCGGCATTGTCGTCAGCAGCTGGCAAGTGGGCTGCAGCAGCTGGAGTGCTGTAGCATTGACCCCAGCGCTGTCTGCTGGCGTCAGCAGTGGCGGCACAGCGTCAATGTTCATGAGCCCCTGCACCGCACCGGCGCAGCGCGCCAGGCTGGCCCAGTTCCAAGCCTGGTAGGCAGCAGGGCGCCGGTCGGGCGGCAGCTGCAGTGCAACTGTGCTGCCCTGCAGCGCAAGCACCAGCTGCTGGAAGATCAGCGCCAGTGCTTCAGCGGGCATCTGGCCAAACATAGCCTTGCAGGGGCGGAAGGCCCCAGACCAGAGCAGCGTGTCGCAAACCGCGGACAGGCTCTTCATCATGCTTCCTCTCGCCACAGCTGTGCCTGCTGGGGAAGGCTGGATCAGGTCAGGCGGTGCAACACAGCCACGGCGTGACATGCCAGCTCACACTGCGTGCACCGTTTCCATCCAGGGCAGGCATGCTGCGCACCATTGGCATAATCGGGCTGCGACAGACGGCGGCAGCCCACTACAACCAGGGTCAGCCACATCAGCAGAGCCCCTGGGTGGGCACGCTGCTGGAAAGGTGCGGCATCGCTGCCTGGCTCGCTGACGCATTCAACGGCTGCCGCTGCCAGCGCAGCCTGGGCGTCCGGCACCAGGGCCAGCATGGCTGCCCGCTCGAGGCTGGTGACGGTGGTCCCTGTGCTGTGCGTCAGCATCTCTGCACCCCACACCAGCAGCTGCGCGCAGGTGGCAGCCGTGCTGGCCACAACAGCGGCAGGGCACACTTTGTGCTGCACAGCCAGGCAGAAGTGCGCCAACCGGCATGCCGCGACCAGCTGCTTTTGCAGCGAGGCGTCAAGGGGCTTGGTGCGGGCGGGGGAGCCCAAGGCGACATGAATCGCTTCGCCGGAAGCCAGCAGCTCCGAGTTCAGAGCGGCGCTTACGTGGCTGCACGGGATGGAGCTGTTGGGCTCATGTGTGAGTCCTGAGTTTGCACATGAGCAACTATCATCCAGAGGACACCTTTATGATCATTCAAGTGGGGCGATTGGTGGCCGGCGACTGGGGCAGCTTCTGGTGAGCGGCGGCGGCGGCGGCGGCGGCGCTCACCCCCACGCCTCAGCGTCCTCGGCCGACCCGTCGGGGAGGTAAGTGAGGCAGTCGAACAGCTGGGAGGCCTGCAAGCCTACGGCAGCGCTTGCAGCGGCGTCATCGCTGCCAGCAGCGTGCCTCAGCTCGCCGGACACAGCCTGCGCGGCAATCAGCAGGTTCATGGTGGCAGTTGGCGGTCCTAAGCAGCCAGAATGGGCGGAACCCTCGCTTGGTGTGAGCGCCCGCCCCATGCGAGCGGCACAGAGCGGCGGCGGGCGTGGCACACAACACATTGCTGCCGGCATGCCCCCCATGACACTGCTCACATGCCTTTTAAACTGGGTGCGGCAGTTCGGCTGGCATTGAGGAGCAGTGGATGGCAGTGCGTTCAGTGAGATGTTCATGACATGCCATCACGTCATGCCGCCTCCCGCCGCCTGCCGCCGTTGGCGGGCGGCATGGCGGGATGGCCTCCTGATGCTGCTTCGAGTAGCACGGCAACCTAACAACACCGCTTGCAAGGTTTGCCTCCATGTGCACTGGGAGTGGCCTGCATCTGTATTAGCACCGGATGCAGTGCCCGCCCAGCTTCCCCTCTCTCCAGCACGCTCCTGCTGCATGCGCATTGCAGCAATCCTCCTCTGCTGCCCTGCTGGCCATAATCTGACTATTTACAAAAACATGCTGAACAAAACCATTGATCCAAAGGCCCCATCGCTCCATACAGCAAAAAACCCAAGCACTCAAGATGCATCGGACAGCGACAGCGCTAGCATGCGGCCGACCAGGGCGGCGGGCAAGGGTACATCAACCGGCGTGTTGCACTGCACACGGTGCAGGCTGAGCGCCGCCACCTGCAGCCGCTCTGCTTCGGCAGGCGGCAGGTGCGCCACCAGCAGCGCCGCCTCTGCCCCCGAACGCTCCAGCACTGCAGGCAGCGCCTTGCCCAGGCCGGGGCAGGGCGTGGGCACAAGCTGCCACTCAGCAGGGCTTAGCGGCATGTGGGCCGCCAGGTCAGCGTACAGTGGCTGCACCAGTGGCTGCACCTGGGCTGGCACAGCGGCAAGGGGGCTGTGCACACCCGGGTGAACCCCCGCCTCCTAATGCCCCCTTTTATCGCTTGTTTCCGCCTCTACTGAAGGCCAGAGGGATGGATCCAGGGCGCGGGAGGCGCGGGAAGCGACTTTGGGAAATCGAGTTCAACCGCCGGGGTTGAGGGGGTGTTCAGTGAACCCCTGCCTGGGGCAGGGGTCGAGTGAACTCGCTGGGGCCGGCCAACAGACTGCATCCCCAGGCTCTGGCGCGCATTGTTTCCGATCCTGACCGACCTCAGGGGCAAGGATCCAGCGGCAGTTGGCGGACGGGAGGGTTGCTGCGCCTGCCAGACACCTGCCACAGTGGCCCTCAACTCGTCTCCCGACCACGTCCCGGCGCCCGCCTGTTCGTCCCATCCTCCACAGCAGCGTGTCAGCAGACAAAATGCGAGCCGGCACCGTCTGCCTCCTCCTCCTGGCGTGCCTGGGCATCGCGGCTGCGGCCTCCGTGCCCCGCGAGCCCACGCCTGTGCCCACACAGCCGCAGATCACTACCAGCGGTGTTGGCATGAGGAGAGTGGGAGAGGCTGCGCCTGAACTCGGATAAGGGTGTGCACACGCGCTGGGTTCACGCAAAGTTCAGTTGTCGATGTGCGCGGGAGGGCCCCGCTGCTGCTGCTCTTTGATCAGTGTGATGTCCCCAATGAAAATCCGCAGAGAAAAGGGGGGGCATGGTTCCGCCTGAATCCACCCCCCAGACCCCCCGGGTGTGCACAGCCCCCAGGAGGCCCAGCAACTGCTGTGCACTCAGGCCGGACGCAGGCAGCAGGGCACGGGCAGCGTTGACAGCTACAGGGGGCGCCCGTTGAACTGGGCATGGTGCAACGCAAGTTGCAGCGGTCGGCGCCCACGGCTGTCCTCCACCAGTGCTGCTGCTGGGTGGGCGGCTAGCACGAAACGGACGGCCGCCTCATCATCACTGTAGGCTGCATTGTGCAGCGCCAGCTGGCCAGCTATGTCTGGAACATCAAGGCCAGGCGCACCGGCATTCAGCAGAATACGCAAGCACTCCACGCTGCCGCGGCTGGCCGCCCAGTGCAACGGCAGCATCAGGCTCTCTTCGGCGGCTGCGGCTGACTGCGGGGCAGCCTCTAGCAGCAGCCAGACCGCCTCGGGGCAGCCGCTGCCGGCTGCCTCGTGCAGCGGCGTGTGCTGACAGGTCGACCTGGCAGCAGCCAGCTCAGGAGCCAGCTGCAGCAGCAGGCGGATGGCTTCCACATTACCGCCGCGAGCTGCACTGTGCATGAGCGTCCAGTCCGAGCATGCATCTCCAACAGTGCATGTTGCTTGCACCCGCTCTGGGTCGGCTGTCAGCAGCAGCTGGAGCACTGATGCACCATGGGGCGACTCAGCTGCCTTGAAGGCTGGTATAGCTTCACAATCGGTCTGCTGCCACTCCGCCCGCGGGTCTACGAGCAGCAGCTGCTGAGCTGCGCTGGCATGGCCCAGCCGAGCAGCCGCCGGCAGCAGGGCCGCCGCAGCAGGGGGATCAACTTCAGAGTCTGCAGCACACTAGCACATGGGGTCAACCATTAGCCCGCATGTCTAAGGTTTGGACGGTGTGTGTGAGCAGTATCTGTAGATGCCAAGTGGCGCCTACACTCATGGCACTGGTGCACACACTCTTGCAGCTGGTGTGCCACATCAGCAAAGGAGCCAATCAGCTCGGCAGCAAGGGAGGGAAGGTTAAGGCCCACGTACAGCACGTGGGCCAGTACGTGCTGCACCTCCAAACTAGCCCGCGCTGCGGCAGATATCAAGAGGCAAGATGGCCAGTAACCAGCAGGGCACCTGCAACCGCATGCACTGGCTGGCGTTACACCTGTCTGAATCGAACAATACGATGACAGGCCCCCGGGTGGCCCACACGGCCGGGGGAAAAAAGGGATCTGGGCCACTAAACAGACAGGTGGGGGAGGAGGGGGGGGGGG
>RRZL01000027.1:46042-105050 GCA_006782975.1 Chlorella sp. Dachan | reverse complement strand
CGCTCGCCGCCCGCCCAAGCCCTCACCGCCCAAGCTCTCACCGCCCAAGCCCTCACCGCCCAAGCCCTCGCCGCCCAAGCCCTATCCGCCCCCACGATTATCAGCGCACCGGAGGGAAAGGAAGCAGTCATCATGTCATGCCACACCTCACACACCCTCCAAGCCCTCACCGTGCAAAGCCCTCACCGTGCAAGCCCTCACCGCCCAAGGACTCACCGCCCTCACGATCACCGCCCTACCGGGAGCAGTCATCATGTGGCAGCACGGCTCCCATGCCACGCTATGCCTGCCCTGCTAGCCCCACCCCCCTGGTTTGCCCCATCGCCCCGCTCTGGGCCTTCTCTTTCGGGGGTTGGTCCCTAGCGGACAGTGTAACCACAGTCTGAGTGCGGCCCTCGTGCCCCAGGCTGAGCCACGGTCACTCGTCCTGCTACATCTGGTTTCGGCTGTTTGGCACGTTCCAGTCCCCTGAGGTGAGACCTCACGCCCAAATCGGCAGGGCCTCCGCTGCCCGCGTTGGCAGCCAGGCAGGCCTGCGCGGCGCCCGCGGGTGCTTGCAAGGCCCCACCTGGCCGCTGTCAGGCTCCACGCCGCTTGCAGTGGTGGTGGAAGGCGTCCACAGTCGCTGCGGGGCTCCGCGAGCAGCGCACGCGTTCAGCCCGGGGGGATGGCAAGATCAGGTGTAGCAGCACAGCTAAAAGGGGGGTGCCTCCGGGCGCCTATTGGCGGGGACCACCCATTAGTGTGGCTATTTGGATGGCTAGGCCGGCTCTATTGACTGTAGCTGACTGCTGTACTGCTACATCAGGTGCCCACCAGGTGGACCCGAGTTGTCACCCCGGCAAATCTGCGCAACGCAGCGTTCCGCCGCTCTCAAATCCGCATCCTGAGCTATGCGAAACGTATTTCAAGCGCGCCCCAGCGCGGCGCGGGACTCCACGGCCCGACGGCAACTGCGGAATCGTGGTTGTCGCGCCGCTGGGCGCTTGCGGGGCGTTTAAAAGCTTTCTAAGACAGTCACGGATGAGTTGGAATGCAGCGCGAGCGGCTGCGAAAGCTGCATTGACCGCAGAGAGGGTTGCCGCCATTGGCGCCACCATGGCTCCGCCTGGCCCGCACCACCCTTTTGTGACCCAGCCAGGTGCAGCTATTGCACATGGTCCATTTCCATTTTCGATTTACAGTCTGCGTGTCCGCAACGAAACTTGCTGATACAGACTCCCAGGAGACAGCCTGGGCTGGAAAATGAGCGCTGAAAGCGGAGTTGGGAGTGCTGATGCAGTGGGTGCCAAACCACGGCCACAACCAGAACAGCAAAACAGCGCAGGGCGGGGGTGCACGTAGCATCAGTTGTGAGAATAAAGTGTAGGCCCGAAGGCAGGGGTACACACAACCGGGGCTATGAGAATAAAGCGCAGGCCTTAAGGGCAGGGGTACACACAACACAGGGATGTGAGAATAAAGCGCAGGCCCGGGGGGGAGGGGAGGGGAAAAGCATGCTATGGAGGGTGGAGGATGGGGTGCACGGTGCATTCTACGGCTACAATACAGAGACCTGTAAGTGTTAGAAGCTTAGCATCAGCAGGGAGAGCTTCACAGGTGTGTGCACAGCATGTGCCGCTGCTGCAGCCCAAAGCGGCATGGCGGCTCACCGCCATGCCATGCAAGCAGCCCCCCATTTGCACATTTGCGTCAGCCTGAGCGAGCCCAAAGCTCCATATGTCTGAATCTACCTTAGGGAGGCTGAACAGGCAAGCTGCAGCACGATTGAGGGGTGAGCCGCACGAGCAAGTGAGTGGCGGGCGGCGCCAACGGCTGGCCGCATCCTTCATGCCAAGAGCTCTCCACCCACCCATCTTTCAGGCCACTTATCCATGCAATAGTGGAAAAACGAATGAAGAAGCTGCATTGTGGCGCTCCAGCACGTCAAAACGTTGCCCAAGCCACGAAGGCAGCCCATGCAAGGCAGGCGGGCGGTGGCGGCGGCACGGCGGGGGTTGTCCACCCCCTGGCACCCCCTGCTGGGACAACCATCGCGCCGCCCGCCGCACTCCAGCCCTTCCAACCACTCTATGTAGCAAGAAGGAGGGCTGTGCCGCGTCGAAATGGGCTCCCAAAGACGGCTGGCAACTCGCATGGCTCGATGGGCGAGCCTCCCACCCCGACTGCTTCCTTGCGAGAAAGCTGCCGCTGACATGTTGTACCCCACCTAGCTGTGATGCCTGCAGTGTCAGGAGCCACGCAGTGCCAGCTAGGACGCGAGAAGGAGCGTCCCCAGCAGGGGGACATGGTCCCTGTCCCCCTGTCCCCCTCCTCCCTGAGCCCCCCGAGATGTCCCAGAGCTACACAGCACCCGCCCGCGCGCTTTCCCCTTGTCTCCTCACTATTTCATATCATTCCCCTCACATTTCCTGCTCCGGTATGCGTCGTTTTATCCACTTATTTCACATTTACGGCGGTTCCCCGCCCCGCATCCCGGTTCGACAGGGCTGACCATGTGCGGTGATTGTAACACACAGTGGTGCCTTCGCAGCCGTCCGGCGCTGCGACCAGCGCGGCCTGGATGCCGCCGACTTCAAGACGCTGACGCCGCTGCAGGTGCGGTGCTGCGGTGCTGTGGTGCGCAGCATGACCCAGCAGGGCACAGCAGGGATGCCGGCTGCATTCATTCATACAGGAAACGTCCACTCTCTCCTGCTGCCTGCCCTGCCCTTCATCTGCAGCTGGACGGCCTGGATTACTTCCAAGGGGTGCTGCGGTCGGGGCAGAAGCTGAAAGACGCTGTCTGCCCGGCGGGAGAGGCGGGTGCCCTGCTGAAGGACCTGGCTGGCGCCATCCACTCGCTGCGCAAGAGCCTGGCCAGCGGGCCGGCGGCGCTAACGTGTGTTACAATCACCGCACATGGTCAGCCCTGTCGGACCGGGATGCGGGGCGGGGAACCGCCATAAATGTGAAATTAGTGGATTAAACTGAAGGCTGAAGGCAGCAAAGCGCAGCTTGGCCGCCCTGCAGTCCGCGGTGGCGCTGCTGGGCAAGAGCGGCATTGCAGCCAACAGCGAGGCGGCAGAGCTGGGCGCTGCGCTGGTGGCGCGGCTGCGGCCCCTGGTGGATGCTTAGCAAGCGTCTGCGGCCACCAGAATGGCAGAGCAGCGCAAGGGGAACAGGGGCAATGTTTTGAACTGCTTGCCGTGTTGTGTAACTGCTTCCGCAGACAGACGGAATCGCAGCTCATCTGTGTGTTGGTGTGTCATCAGCGGGTTGGTGACTGCGGCAAGATTGCAGGCTGCTGCGAGGAGAGAGGCGGCTGGTGGGCGGTGGCGGCCGCCCAACACATGGCGACCCTGCAACCGGGCGAAGCCCATGCTGACATCGCCTGCAACCTGTGGTGGGAGGATGCCCTGGCGCTGGCGCTGTCTTGCGCTGCTCACAGCCAGTGCTGACCATCAGAAGACCGAGCGTTGCTGCTCAGCTCAACGATGCACCCCGCCCTCGCCTGCACAACGAACCCAGGTTCCGTCAGTGCAGCGCTCGATCTTGTTCGGCAATCAAACGCCAACCTGACACGAAACTGTGCAAGCGGCGTCAGCTGCAGTCGGAAAACTCGATGCTCCTGGGCTGGTTGGGCGGGCGGCGGCGGCGGCAGCTGCGGCGGCGGCAGCTGCGGCAGTGCAGGGCCCAACGCCCGCCACCAGACCGCATTTTACTTTACTGGAAGCCGATGTTCGTGGGTGCACCCAGGCCTGCCCTGCGTTTTTCATGGGAATAGGCGGCGTACGAGCCAGCTGGCAGGGCACGTCCCCATTCGCCACACTCGCCGTGCTCACTTCACACCTGCTCATCATTCCTGCAACAGGCAGCTGACCTCCTGCACGCGCCCCCACATACGCCGCGTTGCACACCCAAGGATGCGGGCTGGGCTGCTCCTGCTGGCCATCGCGGCCCTGCTGGTTGCGGGTGAGCCCTGTGCAGTGCGGTTCATGGCTGCTGCAGCGCCCTCGAGGCCACAGTGCGGCGCCGCCGGTCGGGTTCCCCCTATTGCGCACGCCTGCTCGCCGCTCCCTGCTTTTGCAAGACTGGCAGCTTCAGCATGCGTGATCATGTGCTGCGGCGGCCCGGCGGCGATGTTCAAGGGTACCCGCTGCCGCCGCCCGCTCCCTGTGGTAGCTGCCTCCGCGGGGGCCCCCGGAGCTGCTGCTCCACAGCATTCAGACCCTGGCCTGCCCCGGGAATTCACCTTGCTCCAACCGAACATCCCTGCTTGATCGCTGCAGGGCCGGGCCGCGCCTCGGCGGCCTGCACTGTTGACCCAGATATCAGCGACGGTATTGGCAGCGGGTGCGCTCGCTGCTCCGCCGACGGCAGCCGCTGCGAGGAGTGCGGCGAGCGGTACGGCCTGAAGAAGGACGGCACGTGCACCCCTTGCCAGCCCGTCAAAGTGGGCAAGCTGCTGGAGGAGGACGCCCCCGTGCGCTGGTGGGTTGAGAGCGGGTGCTGTGGGCATGGCTGGCGTGACGCTGATGGCGCGCTGCTCGGTGGAATTTGAGGCGCCATGCAGATTCCAGTAGCCTACAGCATGTTGCATGAACCTGCAAGCTGGCCCAACGCTGCAGCCTGGCTGCACCAACAGCCCGCACCTGCCCCGGCCCCTGCACACCTGCCCTTTGCAGCCTCAAGTGCGACGGCGAGACGCCCTCTGTGTGCCAAGACTGCGCTTACCTGCCCGACAGGCGAGTCTGGCCAGTCTAGCAGAGGAATGCTGCGGTGGGACTGACGTTTGGGAGCGGTTCTTCTTGCTGCTCGCCTTGGTGTGGCGGCCCCTCCTGATGCATGGCACTCCAAACCCCAGGCGGGCTGCCGCGCTTGAGAGACTGCATGCACGTGCCTCACTCCCTGCCAACCGAGGCCCCCTCGCTCGCCTGCTATGTTTTGCAGGTACTCTGCCACCTCTGTATCCAAGGCGGGCGGCTTCCCTGCCCTGTACCCCAACGCCAAGGGCGAGTGCGAGTACTGCCCCACCCCCGGCTGCAAGTGAGTGGGCAGCAGGGTGCATTTGAGATGCCTTCTGCATGCTGAAAGCCTGCATGCAGGGCAAGCATGGCACCAAAATGCAACGACAGGAGCACGAGGAAGTGCGGCTGCCGCACACCGCCCCAGCTCAAAACTGGGCTGTGCGTGCACTCTGCTAACCTACCCAGCACGCTCCCTCCCTGTGACACAGCGAGTGCCTGCCCGGCAACGGCACCTGCGTGTCGTGCAAGTTGAGCAGAGGTGGACGTGCGGTTTGGATGCCGGACATCTCCTTGCGAAGAAGGCACCGCAAGCAGCAGCGCTGCGCACCATGCTGTCCCTACAGTTGTTTGTCAACCTGCAGTTGCCTCCCCAACCCATGTCTCGCCGCAGGTCAACCACGGCGCTGCGCCCGCCGAGGCTGGCGGCGTGACGTGCGTGGAGTGCTCGGGCGACCTGCCCGCCCTCATGTGCCGCACCTGCGACGCCCAGGACCCCAAGAAGTGCCTGGAGTGGTGAGTGGGTCGGCAGGTCTTGCAGACGGCATTGGCTGCCTGTTGGATGGGCAGGTAGGCAGGTGGCGTGTATGCGCCGGCATGGGCAGGTGAAAGGAACCCTTGGAGCCCTCTGGGTGCGCACGATGAGGCGGTGCTGCTCACTGATCACTGAAGCGGCTGCGCTTGTCTTGCGGTGCAGCCGCACGCCTGGCACGTACCTGAAGGACAATGTGTGCGTGGACTGCTCTGGTGAGTGCGAAGGCAAAGCGCACCCGTTGTGCAGGCCATACTGGTGTCTTTGTGCAGGCCACACTGGTCTGTTTGCACAGGTCACACTGGTCTACCCATACCTGGAGCTCGTGAGCGGGGGTTGCAGACCTGCGCTGGTTTGGCAAGGTGCAACCCTGGTGCTCTGCACAGTCAGCGTGCCTGGCTTGCGCCCCCCCACCCTGCAGAGGCCGGCATTGAGAGCTGCGACGAGTGCCCCGATGGCAAGACGTGCAAAGTGCGAGGGCGCCCGGGCTGCTGCTCTAGGCGTGCCATCAGCTGCCCAGCTGCACCTGCCGGCATGCATGTGCAGAAACTGGATCACAGCTGCTCCCCCTGCGAGCATGCAAACAGTGTGGGCATGCCGCCCTGCAGCGCGCCACACTGTGCTAGAAAATACCAGCTCTTAGTTGCAAGTCATTTTGTTCCCCACTCATTGCATTTCTCCCGTGCCACCATGCAGACCTGCTTCTACGGCTATGTCAAGGACGCCTCCGGCAAGTGCGTGCAGTGCCCCGAAAACTGCGTAAGTGCGAGGTACCCAGGGCTGCTGCAGGGGCTGCATGGTTGCTGGCATCTGATGATTGGCGTGAAGCAGCTGCAACCCACACACAACCGTGGGCTGATCCAGCCAACGACAGCAAACACAGCTGACCGCACTTTGCACTGCATGGTTACCTGCCCGCCTTGTGCACATTTAGCTCACATCTCTGCCTTAATCTGCCTTCGTTCATGTACTTAACCCTTTGTGACGCCCGCCATCACTGCAGGACGAGTGCTCCGAGGCCAGCAAGTGCACCGTGTGCGCCAGCGGCTACGCCTCTGATGGCAACGGCGGGTGCACCACTTGCAAGGTGAGCATGCAGGGGCAATCACAACGCAGACAGCCATTGGCGTACTGCAACCCACCGCCATTCTTCCTGCCACCTCATGTCAATGCACTGCGCTCCTACCTGCCCGCAGATCGAGGGATGCAACAACTGCACCGCCTCGGTCGATAGCTGCGAGCCCCAGGGCTGCGACACCGGCTACTTCGATGCCGAGAAGAAGGCCTGCGTGGCGGTGAGGCAACAGGGCGGCGTGGAGTGATGTGGCGCGGGGTGGGCCAGGTGGTAGACCTTTATAAGTGCTTCTACGTGCATCGAGGAGCAGAGGCCAGCAATCAAGCGGTGGACCCACCACCAGGCGGTGCCCCTGCCCACCCCCTCGAAGCAACTCAGCCGCCATCGCCGCCTGTGTCTGCCAGCAGGCATGGCCCCCCTGAAACAGACCCGCCTTGCCTTGCTGTCCCACCCTGCCGCAGTGCGCCGCGGGCTGCTTCTCCTGCCAGGGCTCCCCTGACAACTGCTACGGCAGCTGCGACGAGGGCTTTGGCCTGGTGGCCAAGCCGGACAACAAGGGCGCTTGCGAAAAGTGCACCCTGGCCAACTGCATCGATTGTGCGTGGTGGTGATTGCGCAGTATGATGTTCACGTATGCCGCAAAGTGCAAGGTCGCGCAGTTGTTGGAGCATCAGCTGGATGCCAGCCGGGCTTCTGCACCCGCACCGCTTTGCACAGCTAACGGCGCGCGTGCCTTGCATCTGCAGGCAATGGCGACCTGGGCAAGTGCAACAGCTGCAATGTGACCTACTTCCTGGATGGCAGCGGCTCCTGCACCAAGGTGAGAGGGAGGGCGGTTGATGTGGCAGCGCACTTCTCAAGTGCCAGCCCGTCTGGCATGCCCTGCATGCTGCCGTGTGTTTGTTTGCACCATGTCATCAAGCATGTGTTGTGTATTATGCATATCAAGGCGCACTGTCCAGCTGATGCCAACCCACCGCCCTCCCCCGCCCCGCCTGCAGTGCGCCGAGGGCTGCTCCGACTGCGAAAATACCGCCGACAACTGCACCGCATGCGAGCCGGGCCTGGGCCTGGTTGGTGGCAAGTGCCAGGCAAGGCTGGGTGGTAGGTTGGATGGGTGGATGGGTGGCACGGCAAAGTGTGGAAGGGTGCTGTCGTCCTGGCTTGTACCAGCCATTTGGTGGTTTGCACACTGGCCTGTTGCCAGTTGCGACCAGACAGCTTTGGTGGGCATTGGCCGTTTTCAGACGGTGCTGTATGCATGCTTCGATCTGCAGAAATGCGAGATCCCCAACTGCGGCTCCTGTGACACTGATGTCAAGGCCTGCGACTTCTGCTCCGACCCCTACTACCTGTCTGAGACCACCCAGAAGTGCGAGCAGGCAAGTTGCAGCGGCACACCGCAGCGAGCTTGCGGGCCAGCCAAAGCATGATGTAGTGCAGGGAAAAGGCTGCGCAACACATAGGGCATTTGGTACTGATGGTATTGGAGTACTGCAGGCTGTCTGCAATAAAGCAGTGCTGTGGTGGCAGCGACGTGCTGCCAGCTTGACCCCCACCCATCGAAGCATCCTGCCCAAGGCGCCTCCCCGCCCCCTGTTCCCCTGCAGTGCCCGCCCCAGTGCTCCAGCTGCAGCGATGCAACCATGTGCAACGGCTGCGCCGAGGGCTACGACTTTAATGAGGACGGCACTGATTGCGTGAAGAAGTCCAGCTAAGCAATTTTGGAGCAACGGCGCTGCGGCCACCTGGCTGCCACCGCACAGCCAGTGCAAGCTGCCCAGCAGCGGCACGTGCTGCCTTGCGGACAGATCGGCTGCCAGGGCTGCTGAACGGATGAAGGGTCGTTGGATGGCGGCCAGCTGCTAATGCAAGCGGCAGGGGCAGTGGGGTGTAGAGTAGCACAAGGCACCCGCCCCGCGTCACACCCTTTGTCTGTCCCACCCTGCCGCTGTTTTTCACACGATTCTTGATTCTCACATGTACATTTCCCTGCGTGCATACTGCCTTTTGCTGTTTTTGCTGCGTTGGAACAACTATAGCTTGTTACAGACCGAGGATGCATTCGCGTGATGCGATGAAATATAGCCACATTGAAGGCGGGGAACCAAATGGGCGCGACGGAAAAAGACCAGTGCTGCAGTGGGCGCCTCCCGTGCCGCAAGCGCTTCTGGCGCTGCCTGGTGTGCGGCAGGAGGGCGGGATACGGGGGAGGAGGAGGGGCGGAGAGCGGCTGCTACTGAAACCTGAGGAGGAGAGACAAAACTGCCGGGGCGCGGAGGGCAGCGAGTGGAGGGGGGCATGCCAAGCGAGGGGCCTCAAGCCCGTGTTGACAGCTGGCAACCCAACAAGTCCCCCGCGTCGTGGCTAGGTCATGCGTTTGCAGCCCACGCAAGGGGTGCGTTGTCATGCAAAGTCAGCTGCGGCGGGCAGCGCCGGACGTCCGGGGCCTTCAGTTCACTTGGCGGCCGCCTGCTGCTGCGCCGTCTGCTGCTTGGGCTTGGTGGCCTCGTCCACAAGGTACACCAGGCTGAGGGGAAAGTAGAGGGGTGTGGGGGGGCAGACATTAATTAGATGGGGAGGGGCGCAGACATGGAGATCACGCCGCAGCCGCACCAAACCACGTCACGCCACATGCCTGTGATGTGGGCATGCAGGCGAGCGGCATCAAGTGCAGCATCTACAGCGAGCAGCATCTACAGCACCGCCCAGCCTCTCACCCGCGGAAGTTGATGCCCGAGTGGTTGCTCAGGCTCATCTCACAGGTGCGGCTGGTGGAGTAGCCGTCGGAGCAGCCGCCCACGTTCAGGTGCTGCGGTGGGAGGTGGGGCGGGGTGGGGTGGGGTGAGGTGGAGCGGGGTGGGGTGGGGTGGGGTGGAACTTGGTGGCGTGAGGCGCGCATGCAGCTGGGACGATGCGATGGTGTGCGCACGGGTCGATGTGGCCACCGAAAGGACGGCGGCAGCCAACTGGCCCTGCCACCCCCAGCAGCCAGCCCAAGCCACCCCAGCCCAACATCCCCACCTGCAGTCAGGCGGTGGTGAGCCCCTCTCAAAGCCAGCAGTAACCAACCCCACAACCCCAAACATCCCAGCCTGCCCACCTGCAGCGAGGCGGCGGTGAGCTCGGGGTAGCGCATGCCACGGTCGCCGGCCATGCCGCAGCAGGGCACGTTTGTGTTCACCACATTGCCCGCGCACATGGAGGCCACCTGTGGGGGCAGAAGATGGGGCCCACATGGCTTGTGAGTGCGGCATGTCAGGACGCTGCTGGGCAAAGCCAGTGGCGCTAGACAGGTGGGAGCGCATGCGCTACACCCCCATCCACACTGCAGCAGCGTGTGCCCAAGCCCCGCCCCCGTCCCGCCCCGCCCACCTCCTGCCCACCTTCATGAACGACTCCTCGATGCCCATCTTCTTGGAGGAGCAGGGGATGTGCACCGCAATGTTGTCGCGCACCTGCAGCGCAGGGGTGGGGGCGTGCAGCGCGCACGTGAGGCGAGGATGGGGCCGCGCGAGAGGCACGCCACGTGGGTTGGGGAAAAGCAGGCACCCCAGAGCTGCATGTGCCGGCGTGTGCAGCAACAACAGCACAGCACTCGTGTGCCAGCACATGCCAGCACACCCGTTTCAGCCCACCTGCTTGAACTCCAGCTTGTCCAGCAGGAAGTGGCGGATGAACTCCACCGGCTCGTACAGCGAGAACCTGCAATCGGGGTGGACAGAAACCAGGCGGCGGTGCAGGGTGAGCGGTGGTGGGAGCAGGTGGTCGGTTGCCAAGGCACACAGGGTCAACCAACGCAGTCCAGCACGCGTCGGCAGGCTCTGCCTCCACCCCCGCAGATGCAGACACATTAGGAGGGCAAGCGGCCACGGGTCGCACCTGAGGGCGGGGTCGGACAGGCTGGACTTGATCTGGGCCAGGCAGGGCGAGGTGTCGCACACAATGGGCCACTTGCCTGCACAGGAGTGAAGAGGGAGGAGGCCCGCTCAGCAGCTAGATATCAACCGGCAGGTCACTCTGATATGTGCGCCGTGGGCATGGTTTCCCAGAATGGCGCAGTATGGTGCAGCATGCGGGCAGTGTGGCCAAGCAACGTCCCACCATCCGCAGCCAGAGGTGGAGGCAACGTCCCACCATCCGCAGCCAGGCAGCCTATCTGCGCAGCAGCTCACCGTTCTCGCTGGCCTTGAGCAGCGCCGCCTCCAGCTCCGCGCCCTTCTTGGCCGCCGCATCCTTGAAGCCGCGGCTGTTGAACATCATGCCGCAGCAGCTGCAAGTGAGACGGGCGGAAGGAGGCTGTGTGGTCAGCGGGCCGGGGTGGCCCAGGCAGCAGCAGCAGCGCCAGCAGCCGCAGCAATGGCAGCACGACTGTCAGCGAGCCAAACAAACCATCCGCCCTCATGCGCACCTGGCGCTGAGCCCCTCTGGGTACACAACCTCGTAGCCGCCCTTGTTGAACAGGCTCAGCAGCTTCTCGTGCACAGGGGCTGTGTGAGGGCGGCGGGGGAGGGCTGGGGCAGGATGTTGGTTGGGTGGTCAGCAGGTAGGGCAGGGCAGCCAGAGGCGCATTGCCGCGCAGGTTGCTGCAATCGCCAGGCGGCTGCTCAGCTGGCTTGCACCAGCTGCCGCTTAACAGCCAGACGACTCTGCCACCCCCTTACCCTGCTCGTAGTCGCTGCGGGCGGAGCCCCATGATGCACCCCTTCTCACTGCATATTTCCTGCCTCTCCCACACGAACAAGTGCCCCACGACTCTTACCCTGCTCGTAGTCGCCGCGGGCGGGGCCCATGATGCGCGTCACGCAGGCGGGCACGTACACCACCTTGCGAGGCACGCCCCGCTCAGCGGCCTCCGGCTTGGGCGGGTTCAGGTTGAGCGGCGCAGCACCCTGTGGGGCAGAAGGTGGCCGGGTGGCAGGGGCAAAGTGAGGTGAGGGTGCAGCTTGCCGGCTGCAGGCGCCTGCCATCGATGTGCTCACATGCAGCACACCCAAGCACACACAGCGCGGCACAGCAAACGCCACGCCGCACCTTGGGCATGTAGGGGTTCCACTCGGGCACCATGTGCCCGCTCCACCGGTTGAGGGCGCCAGAGATGGCCTTGAGGGGGCCCGCGCCCAGCACAGCGTGCGCGGCATTCACGACGCCCAGCAGCTTGTTGAAGGCCCAGGCGGTGCCCGAGAAGTTGTTGGCCACCGTCTGTGGATTGGGAGTTGGGTGGGTTGGCAGGGGTTTGTGGAGTTGGGGGAGGCATCAGGTGCGCGCGGATAGCCGCGCGGTAAGGGCAGAGCACCGCCCTCAGCAAGCTGGGAACATGTGGAGGGGTAGTGCTTGGTCAGGTGCCACAGCACTACTGCCACAACTCGCCATGGCAAAGGCGGATGCGCGGGGGTGCTCCTCCGCCATCTCCTCGCTGCGCAGCTGCTTGACCAGCTCGCCCGTGTTGATCTTCACGGGGCATTTCTCCTGGCACATGCCGTCTGCGGGTGGGCGAGCGGGCAGAGCGTAGTTGGTGCAGGTGAAGGGTGCATCTCGTGGCCGCAGCAGCAGTGCACATGCACAGCGCTTGCCCAGCGTTACCAAGAGCTGCCCTGCCCTCACCCGCTGCGCAGGTGTCCTGGCCGTCGTACTCAAAGATGGCGGCCATCTCATCCAGCCGCGCCTGCAGGGGGCAAGGGGTTGCAGATTCACTTCAATGCTTGATTGCATTGCCCTGGGCGGAGGCACCAGGCCGGGCAATGGCGCTGCTGCGACAAGCCCGCCTGCTTCCCACCGATGGCAGACCCAAGCCCCCACGGCATCCCCACCTGCTGCTCGGGCGTGCGGTTCTCCATCTGCCGCAGCCGGAACAGCTCCTTGTACACCGCAATGCGCTGGCGGGGGGTGAGGGTGATGTCCCTGCAGTTGGGGGTGTGGAGCGTGGAGAAGGAAGATGATGGGATGCGTGCCCAGGGTGATGGCCAGCAGCAACTGCCCTGCAACTGCTTCTGGCTCCAAGCTATTGCTGCTGGAGCGAGCAAGACCCCCCCACAGCACACAGCACCTGCAGCCAGCAGCACAGCCCTGCCCCCAAGCACCTGGAGGGGCAGTTGGACTCGCAGAAGCCGCACTCGATGCACCGGTTAACCAGCGGGTTGGCGGCGGGCGAGGGCTTCAGGTTCTTGACGTGGATCTGGCGGGAGGGAACAGGTGGATGCGGACCAGTTTGAGAGGGTGTGGGATGTGTGGGTGCGTGGACAGCACATGAGGGCAGCACGCTCTGAGGCGTCTGGCGCGGCCGCCACTGTGCCAGCATGCGCTACCATACCACACCAAGGCGCCCTCGTGCCTTGCTGCCTCATCAGCACGCCCTTGTCAAGCATGACGCCAGCTTCAGCGTCAGAGCCAAGGTCAAACAAACCGCAGAAGGGCCGGGGGTGCAAACAAGTGAGCTCACCAGCGGGTCCTTGTTCAGGATGACGCCCGGGTTGAGCACATAGTCGGGGTCAAACAGCTCCTTCAGCTCCCACATCAGCTCCGTGGCCTTGGTGCCTGGGGGCAGGAGAGGGGGAGCTGGTGGTCAGCCCAGGCAAGGTGCTGGCATGCAGCCACACGTGCCAGGAGCAGTGGAGCCTACTGCTGGCCGTCCCACTGCACGCAGCCGCGTCAACAGCGGGCGTGCGTGACCCGTGCTGATCTCCCCGCCACACTGGCCCCATCCGATCTCCACGCAGGGCACACTGCTCCGGCCACTTGTCGGGCGAGGCCATGCAGTAACAGCGGGCAACCAATAAAACACAGCCCCGCGGCTCACCCCACTCCATCTCCACGTAGGGCGCTACGTTGCGCCCCGTGCCGTGCTCGCCCTTGAGGCTGCCCGAGTGCTTGGTGGCCACGATGTAGCACAGCTCGTCAAACATGTCGTGGAAGCGCTTCACCTCGTCGGGAGTGCGGAAGCCCTGCGAGAGGGTTCAGGGTAGCAGCGACAGATCAGGCTTGCACAGCCCCGGCTCCCTGCAGTGCACCTGCTGCTCTGGGCAGCGAGTAGGCACCGAAGCGCCCCACAGCCCCCCCATGTGCAGCCAGCAGTGCCCAGAGGTGAGCCTAAACCCACCTGCGAGAACACGAGGTGGAGGTTGCCCTCCAGCGCGTGCCCAAACAGGAAGGCGTCCTCGTAGCCATGCCGCTGGAACATGTCCATCAGGTCGATGGTCATCTGGCCCAGCCTGCAGACCAAGGCAGTGCCAGGTGTGGCAGGCATGACGCTGGGACCCAGCGTGCGCCTCTGCTGTAGGGGCAGAGCGGGGCTCCGCTCCTTGTTGGTCGTCTGCTGCACACGCGGGGTGCCGAAAACGCACCAGTTGTGTGCGGCAGCCTGCACAGGGCTGCTTGGCAACCGTGCACCCACCAAGCGCACACCCCTCCTCACTTGTCCACGGGGCAGGCCACGTCCTCCAGCAGCATGGAGGTGCCCGGCTTGCGGGCGGCGCCCACAATGGGGATCAGCCCGCGCCGCACGTCCCAGTAGATCTGCGGCAGGGGGGCGGGCAAGACAAGAAGCACGACGGGCTGGTGAGCTACAGTAGTAAGCGCGGGCATGGCTGTGCACCAGCAGGGAGCAGTCAATCCCAGGCCAGACAGGCATACATACAACGCTAAAACCGGTCCTCCCCACCTTGAAGTCCTTGGCCGCGTGCTTGAACTCGTACGCCTCCAGCGGCTGCGGCTCTGCGGGGCAGGGGGAGGGCGGGGGGCAGTGGTGTGGTCAGTTTGGTCAGGTGTCAGGGCTCACCACCATTGCGCGGAAGTGCAGGCTGAGCAAAGTGGCAACAGAGCCGATTCCTTCGAAGCCCACTCCGCCCACTTGGCAACTACAGCCCACCGCCCCGCCCCACCACCCACCCGCGGCCTTGGCGCCAAAGGGCAGGCCGGAGCGGCGCAGCGCGGTCTGCACCTCCTCGATGCGGGCCGCCAGGTCCTCGGGCGAGGAGCCGCGGCACTCAATCAGCAGGCTGGCCGCCATGGGGTCCGCGCCTGCGGGAAGGACGAAAGTTAGGGGGTGAGCTCAAGGCTACGGTTGTAAATCACGGCAACCGATGGCCGTGTGCGACTTGATCGCCGGCGCCAGCACTGGAAGCTTGAAGCGACATACCAGAATGCAGCTGCAAAGCTGCTCACCCTTGATGTCGGGCACCAGGCGCAGCATGTCCTCGTTGGCCTCGCACTCCCGCAGGCTGGCGCGGTCAAACATCTCCACAGCGTCCACGCTCGTCTGGTCGCGCAGCACTGCGGTTGTGGCGAGTGTCCAGTAGGGGGAGAGCCGAGTGACGGGAAGATAGTGAGGCGGAGGCGGATGCAACAGCAGCTCGGCAACCCACATGACAGTCTGTGCACCATAAATACCGGCGACGTCGACTGCCCGGCCGCCAAGCCACGCACCCGAGGCGCCCTGGCAGGCGGACATGACGTCAGGGAACACCACAAACGCGGACGCCTTGTGCGGCCACTCTGGCACCGTGTTGTAGGTGGCCTGCGCAGCAGAGGGCGAGGAGCAGATGTGTTTGTCCCCACCGGCGGGGGATCACGTGTGGCCTGCTGCAGCCATGCTGCACGGGCCTTGGACAGCACCTCTGCTGTCACCACACAAATGCTAGGGTGGGCATGGGTAACTATGCCCAACCCAGTTGTTCAACGCATGTGCCTCGGCTTGCCTGCGACACAAAGCCCAGGGTGCCCTCGGAGCCGATCATGAGGCGCTTGATGATCTCGATGGGGTCGTCGGTGTGGAAGTCCACCTGAGGAAGAAGAGGCGGGCGGCGGTGGGAGGGAGAGGCGCACGGTCAAACAACACAGGGATGTTGGTTGGCATGCCTGCAAGACAGCATTGCCCAGCTGGCGGCTGCCCGCCATTGTGGCAGCTGCCCCCTGCCTCCCTGCACGGGAGCTACTCGCTGATGGCAACGCCATGGTGGCAATGAACTGTGCAGCGGGGACCTACCAGCGCGTTGAGGGAGTAGCCGGTGGTGCACTTGATGGCAAACTTGCGGCGGATCAGGTTGGTCAGCTCCTTGTCAGCCTGTGGTGCGAGGGATGCAGCAGGCCCAGGTTGGCAGCTTGTCGCCTTGGTGTTCCCAGGTCATGCACGAGCCATGCAGCTGCCGGTGACGGTGGCTAAGCCAGCTCGCCAAGGCTCGCAAGGGCGGCCGGCAGCAACCCACCCACCCATCCACCCGCCCACCGCACCTGGATGCGCTTGGCCAGGGCCACCACCCCCTCCACCAGCTCGGCGTGGCTCTTCAGGAAGGCCGCCCGGCTCTCAGGGTCAGCCGTGTCCAGCACTGCGGAGGCAAGTGGGGCGCAGCTGTGGAAGTCAGCCTGTCTGCTGTGGACTGCATCCAGAGATCCAGCGGTGTCAAAGCCATGCCATCACCACACCTGCAGCACCCCACAGCACCTCAGCGACGACAGCTAGCCGGCCACAGCAACAGCGTTTGAAGCCCGAAACTCTCCTGAACATCACAACAACACAAGCACGCAAACAGCCTCACCGGTGCCATCCACAAAAACGATGCGCATGTCGCGCAGCGTGTGGTACGTGTTCTGGCTCACACCGCAGCACATGCCGCTGGAGTTGTTGGCCACAATGCCGCCCACCTGGGGCACAGGAGGAGGCGGTGCACCGGCAGGCAAGGCCATCAGCAATTGCACTGCTGTTTGCTGGGCCCCGCTAATGCGCCATGGGCCTCAGCAGTCTGCCACTGCCTCCCATGCAGGTGAGCAGCAACAGCACTACCAACAGATTTGCGCCAGTACCGAACCCAGGGGCCCAGGCGCACCATGCACGAGTCGATGGAGGAGGGGTCGGGCCCAATCTTGTACTGCACCGGCAGCTTGTTCTTGGCCTTGTGGGCCGCCAGGATGCGGTTCACCTGTGTGGGAGAGGGGTGGAGGGTGGAGGAGTGGAGAGTAAGCAGCTGCAGGCAGAATGTCCAGACAAAGCTTATGGCCGCGGCTGTCTGCTGCGTTGCTGCTGCTTCTCACAAACTCCATGCACTGCGACCGCAGCCCATCCAGCCAAACCAGCCAGTAACCGCCAACGAGGGTGCAGTCCGAAGCAGCCCAGCCCCAGCGCACCTCGCCGCCGATGAGGCCGGGCTCCACGGTGATGGAGGAGCCGTCACCGTGCACGGTGTAGTTGCGGAAGTTGCGCCCCGTGTGGCTGATCTTCAGCAGCACGCTGTCGGTGAGGGCCTGCGGAGGCAGCGTGGCAGGCTCAGCGCAGGCTCAGCGCAGGTTGCAAGCCAGTGTGGCGGTGTGCGTGCTGGCAGCTGCGCCTTGCCCCATCCCAGTCGCCTGCAGCTACTGCCGCCCACTTCCCCACCATATAGCCACGCCTGCCACCCCTCCCTCACCTGCGCGGAGAGCGAGGTGCCTGCTGCGCGGAAGGTGACGGGCACCTGGTGCTTCTGCGCCAGCGGCAGGATGCGCCGGATCTCCTCCTCGTTATGCACCTGTGCACAAAGAAGCGGAGCCCAGCAGCTAGGTGACAGGTTGGCCTCTGTGCGGTTTGGAGAGCTGAACCAATGGTGCGCTGCGAGCAACAAGAGCTGGGCCGAAGGCGACCTTGGGCGGCCTGCTGCCCTGCTGGCCCACCAGCAGCCAGCCGTGCTCAGCGGCCATTCACGCTGCCCTCCCAGCCCAGATGCCGGTAGCAGCAGCAGTGCGGCACACAGGCAGCACAAAGGGCGCACCTTGACCACCATCTTGGGGTTGAGGCGGTAGAACGAGGCGTCTGTGCCGTACGCAAACGTGCGGACCTGCAGCAAGAGGGTTGTGCAGCAGGTCAGCGTGCAAGCATGGTGCCCAGGCGTCGGTGCAGCGCTAGCCTGAGCAAGCAGCAGGTTAGCATCGCGAGTTACTTGCTGCAGCAAAGTACGAGTAGCAGCAACAACAAGGGCTGGGGCTGCGCAGCTGGAGCTGCCCTGCCTCACCTTGTCGGTGAACTGGCGCTCCTTGGGCACCCCCGCCAGCTCTGTAGCAAGAAGGAAGGGACCAGCACCCAAAGAGTCAATGAGTTGCCGTTTTAGGTGGCACGCAGCACCAGGAACCAGAGCAGCTGCCTCGCGCAGTTTAAAAGCAGGCGCAGCGGTACCCCCCACCGGTAGACATTGCAGCGGCGTGTGCGGAGCAAGCGTGCAGCTTGTTACGACTCCACTGGAGATAAGAATCACTGCCGGTGGCGCAGCGCACCCTGTTGCGCCGGCGGTGCTGCCCCGTGAGGTGCCCCCCTCACCCCAAACCCACCGGTCAGGTCCTTGGTGAAGGCGGCGTAGCGGCCATCCTCGATGCGCTGCCCGTCCACGTTCTGGTACACTTGCGGCACAAACTGTGCCATGTCCTCACTCTCCAGGATGCTGGTGGCGCCGAACTCGTCCACGCGAGTCAGGGGCAGCACCTGCGGCGCCACGCGAGTCTGCACAGCGGCGGCGGCGGCGGGCAGTGCCGACCGGCCGCGAGCCTGCTGCTGCGCCACATTGCGCCCGGTTCGGCTGGCCCGGCCCGCGATCCCGAACAGGCCGGCCGCGGGAGACGTCGCGCTGGTGGCCAAGCCCTGCGTCTGCTGCTCGGCTGCGAGCCCCGCCAGGCGGCCGCCCAGCAGCGAGGCGGCGCGGCGCCTCATGATGACCGGAACGTAGATCGATCCCTGGCGGAACTGCTGGAGCGCAATGCGGCAGGGCCCATCAAACCATCCCATGCCGAGGCCAGCCTGGCCACACTACCACCCGCTGGTAGCTGAAATTGCTGCTCGCTGCATCCGATCTCCACGCCCGGCTGCACCCCCGACCCAAAACCGGCCTCCGAGCTCCCAGCAAGCCCACCCGACAAGCCCTACGAGATGGCGCTCAGGGCCTGCAGCCGCCTGCAGGGCCGCCTGCTCTCGTCCGTGGCGCGCAGCTTCTCCAGCCTGCCTGCCGAAGTGGAGGAGGTGCGCTGGGGAGCAGGGAGGGGGAGGGACAGGGCCTCGCCGCCGCCGCCGCCAGCCGTGGTAGGGGTTGGCGGGTTTAGGCCGTCGCCCCGATCCTCGCTTGCCCCGAGGCGCACGGATGGCTTGCGCAGGGCCATTCCCCTGAAACATGCAATGCGTGCTTGCATGTCAGCGCCGATTCCGGCCCGACGGCGGGTTTAAACCCCCATGCACCCAAACCGGCGCCCAGCAGGGAGCCAGCCAGCTAACACCACCTGCCCAGCCTCCCCCCCTGCAGGCCTTCAGCACAGCCGCCCCCGCGGCGTCCACCCGCCCCGCCTTCAGCCACACCCCCGCGGGCCGCAACCACCTGTTTGTGCCCGGCCCGGTTAACATCCACGAGAGCGTGCTGCGGGCGATGCAGGTGCCGGGGCAGAACCACCGCGACCCCTGGTTCGCCGAGTTCTATAAGAAGTGCCTGGAGGTGGGTTTGCAGCGAGGGGTGTGGCTGGTGGCTGCATGCGCATGTTTGGGTTTGCACATGCGCTGCGGCTGCACGGCTGGGCGGGTCGAACCGCGCTGCGGCTGGGGGGACCTCCAACCGTTGCATAATCGCATGGGTGGCTTGCACTCGAGCCCTTTACAACAACCACCGACCACATACATACTACACGGGGTCACCCCGATGCGAGAAAACATGGGCCCTGCAAAACACCTTGCATTTGCTGCACACAGGACCTCGACATGATTTCCGGCACGTGTGAGGGCACCAGCTCACCATCATCGCACGTACCAGCACAGCTGCCGACCCCGTTGCCCTGCTGCTGCTGCCCTCTGAACACAGGACCTCAAGATGATCTTTGGCACCCGCGAGGGCACCACCATCATCTTCCCCGGCACCGGCACCGGCGGCTGGGAGTCGGCGCTCACCAACACGCTGTCCCCCGGCGACAAGGTGGGGATGCACTGTTTGTGCTTGAATTGTGTGTGCGTGCTTTGTGTGTGCGTGGGCCAGCGGGGTTGGGCAGGCCGCTGTGGAGCTGCTGTTTTGCAGGGCTGCAAGGGCGCACCGATAGTGACCCATGCTTCATGCCCCTGCTTTAACTGCCTCAACCTTCCCACACATCAACTGTCGACTGCAAATCGCAGGTGGTGACCTTCCGGTACGGCCTGTTCAGCCACCTGTGGATCGACATGATGCAGCGCCTGGGCCTGGACGTGCACGTGATTGAGGGGCGCTGGGGCGACGGCGCCTACGAGGACAAGTGAGCTCGCAGCAGAGGGCGGGATGCGGCTGGGCGCGTCGCTGTTGCCATGCCCTTGTGGCTCAGGTCGCAGCTGGCATGGCATGGCGCTTGCTTGCATCCGGGCTGGCTGAGCAGCAGAGCTGCACCGCGCTGCGCGCACTGCCCTGACCCTCTCTACCTGTTGCGGCGCTCCCGTGAACCTCCAGGCTGGCCGAGGTGCTCAAGGCCGACACGGAGAAGAAGATCAAGGCCGTGTGCGTGGTGCACAACGAGACCACCACCGGCGTGACCTCTGACATCCCAGAGGTGGGCTGGGAGTGGGAGCAGGGTGCGGGTGCGGTGTGGTGTGAGAATGCAGGGCAGCCAGTACGTTGCGGTGTGGTGGTGCGTGTGTCCTGGCTCCGGCAGGCTGCTGGATAGCGAGCGCATTTGCTAGCAGGTCGGCCTGGCTGACCTGCGCTGCTATACCTGCTTGCTGCCTGCAGGTGCGGCGCACCATGGATGCGCACAACCATCCCGCCCTGCTGCTGGTGGACGGCGTCAGCTCCATCGGCGCCCTGGTGAGCTGCTCTTGTGGGAGAGGCACGGTGGGGCAGGGGCAGGGAAGAGGCCAGGCACGGTGGGGCAGGGGCAGGGGTGAGGCCAGGCACGGTGGGGCAGGGACAGGGGTGAGGCCTGCGGCAGGGGGCTGTGGGGATGAGCAGGGAGAATCGCCTGACATGCGCTGGTCAGGCAGCTGCTGCGCCCTAAATGCTGAGCTGTGGTGTGCCCCCCGCCCGCCGTTTACACTGCCGCAGGACTTCCAGTTTGACAAGTGGCGGGTGGACGTGGCGGTCACCGGCAGCCAGAAGGCGCTGTCCATCCCCACCGGCCTCGGTATGGTCTGCGCGTCCGACAAGGTGAGAGGGAGGAGGTGTGCGCTACGCAGCAGTGCTTGCAAAGCTGTTGAGCTGTTGGGCTCGACATGTCTGCGGAAGCCACTGCGTCTTTGCGGCCCTCACACCCTGCCAACCCACCTCCCGTGCTTTCCCCCAGGCGCTGGCTGCCATGAAGACTGCCACCAGCCGGCGCGTGTACTACGACTTTGCCGACATGCTGCGCACCAACCCCACCGGCAATGTGCCCTACACGCCCATCCTGGTGAGGAGGGGTGGGAAGAACACGAGGAGGGGCGGCAACAAGCTTCGCTCGCCCTCCCGGCTGGGTGGGTGTAGCAGGGCTGGGGCCCCTGCTGCTGTGGGAGTTGTTGTTTCACGCGCCGTTTGGCGCGCTCTGGCACCCAGCTCCCTGTGTCGCCTCCTTCTCATAATGACTGCAGCCGCTGCTGTACGGCATGGAGGCGTCGCTGAAGCTGCTGCGGGACGAGGGCATGGCCAACGTGGCGGCGCGCCACCACAGGTGCGTGCGCAGCATGCTGTGTGAGGGTGGCTCGTCACGCTGGATGCAGGACATCAGAGCCATGCGGCCGTGCAGGATTGCCAACGGCAGGCCGCCCAAAGCTTGCTGGCCTGCTCACTTGCCTTACACTTACCTGTTGCTCTGTGTCCATCTGTGCATTTTGCAGGCTGGCGGAGGGCTGCCGCAAGGCGGTGGAGGGCTGGGGCCTGCAGACGCTGTGCCGCGACCCGCGCTGGAAGAGCGACAGCCTGACGGTGATCGAGGTGCCGCAGGGCATTGACTCGCAACAGGTTGTGGACGTGGCCTACGCCAAGTGAGCTGCTGGGGTGCACTGTCTGCCGCTGGGCGTGTGCGTAGTGTGGAGGTGCCGCGAGGCGTTAACGCGTCTCGCAGACGGTGGCTGGCGTTGCCTGCGACAAGCAATTTGCTGGAGCGCTTCTGCGCATCTGGGCCATGCTGTTGCAATGCAGGGGGCAGCAAACCCGGCGCTCCTGCCCGCCATTGTGCACTCACCAGCCCCGCTGTACTGGCCGCAGGTACAATCTGTCCCTGGGCATCGGCCTGGCGGACGTCAAGGGCAAGGTGTTCCGCATCGGCCACCTGGGCAACATGGACGAGCTCATGCTCAGCTCCGCGCTCTGCGGCGCGGAGATGGCGCTCATCGACGCCGGCGTGCCCGTGACGCCAGGTGGGGATGGGTGGGGGAGGGCGTTCCACACGCGGACAGGGAGGGGTGGGGCGGGACCCACCATGTGCGCCTCGGCAGCTTGCATCAAACATGCTGACTGCCATGCAGCTCAGTTCAGGCGGCTGTCTCACCCTTGCTTCCACGCCTCTCTGGGCTCCTCACCACCCGCAGGCAGCGGCGTGTCGCGCGCCATTGAGTACTGGCAGCAGACCGCCAAGCCCATCCCCACTCGGGAGCACATGCTGGCGTGAGGTGGCGGCCTGCCAGCTTGCTTGCCATCTGCTCGTAACCCTTGCTAGCGCGAGGGGCAGCCACGGCGTACTTGTGTCAGCGCACCGGCACGCCAGAGCGTGACGCTGCTCTGGGCACCGCTGACCCCAACAACAAATGGCTACGCCGCTCTTTCCCTCCCTGCTGAGTCCGGGCATGTCCTTCCATGCTGTTCCCCTTCAGTTAAATGCCTCTCTGACTGCTATGCTATGCTTTGGTGATTTCGTTGAGATGCAATGCACCCGCGCCAACCAACACACACATGCACTCCGCCAGTCCCTCTGCACCTCGGCTCTCCACATGTGCCATTTCATCCCCGTTTCAGAACACTGTGGGCCCTGTTGTTCCCTCATCCATGCGTGCCCGCCCCCGTCACTGCTGTACAACAACGCTTTTGCTGTAACCTGAGAGAATTGCACGGGATCAAGCAAGAGAGGAACTAGTATACAGACAGCGAAACAGTACAGGATGGACTGGATGAAGGAATACAACAAACTTGGGGCTGGGGTGCACGTATAAAACACCCAAGAGTTGTGGTACAGTGTGAAACAACAGATGCATAACACCGCGGCATGACGAACCACTGCACAGCCGCTCAGTCCGCCTTGCAGGGGGTGTGCTGGAACTGCGCTGCCCGCCGCAGGCCATGCTGCGCCAGCGCCCGAGTGGCCACTCGCAGCGACCCCACCACACCCTTCTGCCGCAGCAGAACCATCGGGTCTGCCTGCGGCGCCTCTGCTGCGCCATCTGCCGCGCCGGCTGCCGCTGCTGGCGCGCCCGCCCCCGCCCCCGCGCCCTCGGCTGCNCGGCTGCTGCCGCGGCAGCCCCGTTGGCTGCTGGTGGCGCCGGCTCGCCCTCCTCAGTGATCTCCATCTGAACGCCCGCGAAGAACTGCACACGGCCGTCTGCAGGCATCGGTGGGGAAGGCAGGGGCGGAGAGCGTGAGCGGCAGACAGCTAGCAGCTGGCAGGTCAGGTCAGCTGCAACGTGTGGCTCGGCAGGGGCATGGCGCGACGCAGGCTGGTCAAACTCTGCCCATCGTGCTGCCTGCAGCCCACTCCCCGCAGCACCAGCCCATGCAGCCTCCCATTCCAAAAACCAGCAGCACAACCAGACGACGGCCCCTCACCTGCGTCACGCAGCGGGCTGATGTGCAGCGAGTTCCAAAAGGGCCGCCCATCCTTGCGGTAGTTGAGCAGCGTGACTGTGACCGGCCGCGGCGGCTGGGCGGCCAGCGCCTCCCGGAGCTGCTGCACTGCGGCTGGGTCGGTGCCCGGGCCTTGCAGGAAGCGGCAGTTGCGGCCCACCACCTCGCTGCGGGGTTGCAACAGAGGAGGGCAGAGGACAAGGTGTGACGCTGGACGGCTTGTCACACATGCTTTGCAATTGCGCCAGGCAGCGGTGCAGCAATGCCACGCAGAAGAGCAAGCACCGGCAAAAAACGGATCCAAACGCAACAATGAGCAGAGCATGCGCACCTGCAGGGGTATCCCGTCATGCGCAGGAAGGCGGGCGAGGCGAAGACGATGGGGCAGTCGGGCAGGTTGGGGTCGGACAGGCAGAAACACTCCTGCGAGACGACATGAGGGGTGGCATGGAATGTGCTCAAGTCAAGTGCGGCATCACGCCACAGGTGCAGGCCTGTTGACACTGCGGTTGGTGTTGGTGTTAACCAGCAGCAACACACCCTCACATGCCCGGCAGCACTGGTGCAACAAGCGCTGCCGGCCACCACAAAGCAACACATCACGCTTTGCCCATGCCAACCACCTGCATTTTGGCCAGCGTGCTGTAGCAAGCCACAGCCCAGAAGGCCACAGCAGCCCCAACAGAACAGGTGCGCGGCAGCAGCTACAGTAAGGCCCAGTGCCATGGCATATCGATGTGCCATGGGAGCCAGCGCATTCAAGGAGCTCCAGAGCCATGGCATATCAATGTGCCATGGGAGGCAAGGCATTCGGGGAGCCCCAGCGCCATGGCATTTCGATGTGCCATGGGAGCCAGCGCATTCAGGGAGCCCCAGAGCCATGGCATTTCGATGTGCCATGGGAGGCAAGGCATTCGGGAAGCTCCTGCCCCATGGCATTTCGATGTGCCATGGGAGCCAGCGCATTCGGGAAGCTCCTGCCCCATGGCATATCGATGTGCCATGGGAGCCAGCGCATTCGGGAAGCTCCTGCCCCATGGCATATCGATGTGCCATGGGACCCAGCGCATTCTGGGAGCCCCAGCGCCATGGCATATCGATGTGCCATGGGAGCCGGGGCATTCAGGGAGCCCCAGAGCCATGGCATATCGATGTGCCATGGGAGGCAAGGCATTCGGGAAGCTCTGCCCCATGGCATTTCGATGTGCCATGGGAGCCAGCGCATTCAAGGACGGAACAAAAAAGTGACCCACCTGCACTTTGGCCAGCGCTGTGAGCATGGAGGAGGGCACGCACTGCAGCACCGCGCACTTGGTGGTGCGGTCCGCAGATGTCAGCTCCGCCTGGTTGGCCTGCATGCGAGCAGGCGAGGTGCGACAGCCAGCATTGGCAGGTGACGCATGCAGACTGGCCTGCAGAATTTCACCATGGTTAGGGGCGCCTGCGCCGCGTGCAGCAACCCCGCCACCTCATGCCGCCCTGCCACCTCGCAGCCGCAGCGCCCTGTCACCACACAGCCTCACCGCAAGCTGCGTCGCCACGAGGGCCGCCTGCGCCACCTCCGCCTGCGCCTGCGCGTCCAGCGCTGTGCCGCCGCCCGCCTCAACCAGCCGCGACACGTCGGCCTGCACGCCTGCAGATGCATTGGTGGCGCGGAGGGCGACCAGGCGTGGGCTGCGGGCGGTTTGGCAGGCATTGCAGGTTGCGCGGGCAGGCACCGCAGCAGCAACGCCACCTGAAGTATGCATGGCGTGAGGCCCCCGTGCAGCCAGCTTCCTTCCCACCCGCACCAGCCACCAGCAGCTCCCCAAAAGCAGCTCACCCACAAACCAGTCCACGGGCCCCGCGGGGTCGCGCCGCACCGGCTCCAGCCGGAAGTAGTTCCAGAAGGGCGTCTTGTCCTGCGCAGGCAGGCAGGTGAGCTGGCAGCATAGGTCAACAGGTGAGTGCAGGACAGGCTGTGGTCACACAGCAGCAAGCAGGAGTCCAGACAAGCCGGCTGGCAGTGCCGCCGCATCCGCAGCACACCTTGCGGTAGTTGAGCAGGCAGACGGAGCAGGGGCGCTCCTCCCGGATCGCATCCCGGATCTCAAGCACAGACTGGTGCGAGGTGGCAGGGCCTGAGAGGTGGGGTGGTGGAAGCAGGCAGCAGAGCTGAGGAATTGTCAGTTGCCACCCGTGCCGGGCCTCTCAGGATAGCAATGCGTTGCACCATCAAGAAGCAGCGCCATCTAGCGCAGCAGCAGCTCGTGCTGCTGCAAGTCGCTGCCGCACAGCAGCCCAGCAACAGCACAGCCCCTGCTGGCTCTCACCCTGCAGGAAGCGGCAGTTGCGGCCCAGCACCTCGGCGGCGCTGTACCCCGTGCAGGCGTAGAACTGGGACGAGGCAAAGACGATGGGCATGTCTGGCGAGCGCGCGCAGCTGACCACAAAGCTGAAGGACAGGTCGGACATCAGGCTGCAGGGGGTGGGGTGCGGGCGGCAGGGGAGGGGACGGGTGTGGGGTTGGGTTGGGGGGCAGGGAGCGCGGCAGCAGAGCGCCCGGTGGTCGGGTAGCAGCGAGCAAGCAGAGAGGTGCTGTACAAACATGCACCGCGCGTTGCAATTTTATTTAGGCATTGCTGTTGCACATGCTCTTCACCTGCCAAAGGCGCGGCCCAGCTCCTCCAGCGCCGCCCGCTCGCCGGCGGCGGCCTCGCAAGCGGCGGCAGACGGGGCGGCGCCAGTGCTCGGCAGGGCCGCCGGGCGTGGCGGCGTGGCCATGGCAGTTACGTGAGTGCTGGCGGCGGTGTTGCACGGGCTCGGGACGGCCGGCGGTGCGGGCAGCCAGTGGGCAGGGCGGTGGCGAGCCTGCTAGGGCGCTGGGGTTACGAATCGAGGAACAGGGGTGACTGTGGTGAACAGCTGCGCTGAGCAGGGGCATGTCCGAGTCTTCTGGGCCACGACAGCAAGGCTTGACAGGCGAGCCACAACCCTGCCCCGCCTGCAAGTCTGCTCCATGGCGTCTGCAGCGATCGGCGCACAGTGTTCGATTGCTGCACGCCCCTCCCCCAGCCTCCGCGCCTCCCGTTCGCCCAGGCCGATGGCCAGCCTTGCCACCCGCCTGAGCAGGGCCGTCGTGAAGGGCGTGCGCGCAATGTCGACTGCCAGCGCTGGTGGCGTGCCCGTCGAGGTGCGCCCGTCGAGGCCGCCTATCTCGCGCACCCGCAGGGCTCCCTCGCTGGGGACCCTTCCCAGCCCTACTGCGCGCTGCTGCCGCAGATCGCTCCGATCCAAAGCCGATCCCGTCGCGCATTGCCGCTGCCGCGCCTCCTGCCGCCGGCCGCCGCCGGTGGTAGTCGCCGCCCCTGACTCCCTCCTCCTCTCCCGACCTGCTGCTGCACGCTCATGCCCCCTCCTGCACCCAGGTGCACAACCCCAATGGTGCCCTGCGCGTGGTGGTCACCAAGGCGCTGCCCGGCGACCGCTGGCTCAAGGTGCGGAGCGCCGGTTGCGGGGCGGTTGGCCAGCGCTCGGCGGGAGCAGGCCTGTTTGTGCAGGAATGCGCATGATGGCCCTGTGCTGCTCGGCCGTGGCGCTAAAACAGCAAAATTCCACCATCCAGGTGCCGGCTGCCGCTTGGGGTGCTCAGTCACCACCTTGCACTGCACGCCTGCCCGGCTGATCCAAGCTGTCATACCCCCAATGCTCCGCAGGTGCTGACGGCCGCCGGCTGCCGCGTGGAGGTGAGCGCCGACCCCGACACTATCCTGTCCAACGCCAAGATCCGGGCGCTGATTGGCGACAAGTGCGACGGCGTCATTGGCCAGCTGACTGAGGTGCGCTGCACATGAGGGTACCCATGCGGGACAAACATGTGCATGGCCATGTGGTGGGGCCGCTGGTTGGTGGCAAGTGGATGGCATCATCGGCCAGCCGGCAGAGGTGCAGCATGGTGCTGGGCGGTCCGACATGGCTCATGTGTGTCGGTGCCACCATGTGGTGCACAGTGGGTTTGCAGGGTGAGGTGGCAGTGCAAGTGCTGCAAATCGCTGCTGTGTGTGCCTGAGCTCCCACACAACGTCTCGCGCCTGCAGGACTGGGGCGCCGAGCTGTTTGGCGCGCTCAAGGCGGCGGGCGGCCGCGCGTACAGCAATTACGCTGTGGGGTGAGCCGGCGCAGAGCTGCTGCTGCAGTTGGATGGCAGCCATAGTCGCAGAAGCGCAGCAACAGTGGTAGCTTGTCAGGTGCAAGAGCCTGTTGCTGTGGTGCGCTGCTGCTGGACGGCACAGCACAGGCCAGGCATGCGCTTCGTTCGGTTGCCACTGTCGCTGACCTGCTTGCCTGCCCATCTCCGTACGCCCTCTGCAGCTACAACAACGTCAAGGTGCCAGAGGCCAGCAACGTGGGCATCCCCGTGGGCAACACCCCAGGTGCGCAGCTGGCCAGTGCTGCTGTCGTGCCGCCGCTGCAGTCTGCGCCACTGTGCCGCTCTTGCTGCCGCTGCTGGTCTGAACAGCAGCAATGGTGCTGGGCGGAACTGAACAGCTGCCTCTCTCCCGCTCTTGCACCCTCACACACTGCAAACACGCGCCAAACCCTCGTGCAGGCGTGCTGACGGAGACGACGGCGGAGCTGGCGCTGGCGCTGACCTTTGCTGCCGCGCGCCGCGTGGTGGAGGGCGACGAATTCATGCGGGGGGGCCACTACAAGGGCTGGCTGCCCACCCTGTTTGTGGGCAACCTGCTGCAGGTGCGCGGAGGATGGTTGTTGGGGACTTGAGCAGAGCAGGGGGCCCGGCTGTGCTAGGAGGGGCTGCAGAGTGGTTCGCGCTGCCTTTGACCTCTGCTGCGCGCAGATTTTGCTGACGTGCAGGTGCCTGCTGCCAACACGTGTCCATGCTTTGCTGACCATGGCCGCCCTGCCAACCACCCACTCCTGCTCCACTGCACCCGTGCAGAACAAGACGGTAGGCATCATCGGCGCGGGGCGCATCGGCACCGCCTACGCCCGCATGATGGTGGAGGGGCACAAGTGCGACCTTGTGTACTACGACCCCTACCCCAACCAGTGGCTGGAGGACTATGTGCGGTGAGAGTGTAGTTACTGTTTGAGCTGTTTTGGGGGTTTGTCCTGGCTTGGCCAAGGGTTGGTGGGCAGTGCCCAAGGTTGGTGGGCAGGGCGGCGGGCCGCAGAGGGGAGGCAGCCATGCAAGCAGCTCTGTGCAAGCAGGTTGCTCACCCCCAGCAGCTGTCCCCCTCCCCAACGCCCCTACTGCCCCTGCCCTGGCATTTGCAGCGACTACGGCAAGCTGCTGGCCAGCAAGGGCGAGCGGGCGGTGACGGTGCGGCGGTGCGAGACGGTGGAGGAGGTGCTGCAGCAGTCGGACGTGAGTGGTGGCAGGGTGGCTGCTTGCTGGCGCTGCTGCGGGTGGTGGCCTGAAGGCAGCTGTGCGCGGAAGTGCTGCAGCAGCTGGACGCGAGTGTTTTGGAGTGTGCCAGCGGCACTCTTGTGTTCTAGGTTGCGGAGACGCAGCTTTGGAGGAGGTACCGCAGACGCGCACAACCAAAGGCGGCATCACATGTGGAGTGCTCGTGCGATTTGTTGATTGTCCCTCGCTGGCCGCCGCTCCTGCAGGTTGTGTCCCTGCACTGCAACCTGGACGACCAGACGCGGCACCTCATCAACGCCGAGCGGTTCGTGCCTCGCCAAGGCTGCCTGCTGTTGTGCTGTTCAGCGGCAGCAGGAGCTGCCCATGTCCCTGGGATGCTGCCGCTGCTGCTGCCGCTGCTGCCGCCTTTTACAAAGGAACGGGACATCGACCACGCATGTACTGCTGCCGCCCTGCAGGCTGAAGCAGATGAAGCCTGACGCGGTGCTGGTGAACGCGGCGCGCGGCCCCGTCATCGACGAGGCGGCGCTGGTGGCGCACCTCAAGGCCAACCCCAACTTCCGGGCGGGTGAGACACGATGAGTTGTTGGGTGGGCGCACGGCAACTGGCAGGCTGGACTTGGCTGCGGCAACCCGTGACCTGCTGCCCTCATTCCTCCTGCTCATGCCCACGCTGATCCACATAACCCTCTTCCCCCGCAGGTCTGGACGTGTTTGAGGACGAGCCGGAGATGAAGGCCGGCCTGGCCGAGTGCAAGAACGCAGTCATTGTGCCGCACATCGCCTCCGCCACGCTTTGGACCCGCGCCGGCATGGTGAGCCTGCTGACGTGGTGCATGTTGCGCTGCTTGGGGGGTGGGGCTGTGCAGATGGGAACATATGTCGTTGCTCTTGCTTTGCTGCAGAAAACAGCCTTGCCGGGACTGCTGCACAAGCATGCGCTGTGCAGCCTCTCATTAGGCTGCTGCACCTCCCTCACCCCACCCTCCTTCCTGCCCACCCTCCTTCACTCCGCAGGCCACCCTGGCCGCCTGCAACGTGGCCGCCACGCTGTCGGGCCACCCGGTGTGGAACAAGCAGGATGTGCTGCCGTTTGTGGACGGGCCCTTTGACCAGATCCCCAAGGTGCGGGGGCGTCGCTCGCTGGGCTTGGGTTTGACTGCCCTTGTTAGCTGCTGAGGTGTGGCGCGAGCTGATAACTGAGTTCTCATGGTGAGGCAGTGTTGGGCTTAGATCTGACCAAGTGCTTCCTCGGCTGGTAGTGCATGGTTGTTGGCGCGGAGCAGCAGCTGAGCTCATGCTGCCGCCCTGCTGCCTCCATCCTGCCTTGCAGGCGGCTCCCTCGATTGTGAACGCAAAGGAGCTTGGGCTGCAGATGGCTTGAAGTGACAGGCCATGCAGCTGATGCTGCAGCCCAGCAGCTGCACTGCGCTTGCTACCAAGCTAGCAGCTCCCACCTTGGCTGCCCCTCACACCCCACCGCGAATGAGAGTCCTGTGCTGCTGGCGCCCCGCGCCCAGGCAGCTGTCGCAACACGCCCTATGCCTAATATTGTTTCCAGAACACTGCGCGCAATCGAATCCCATTCCTTTTTCCCGCACTGACCCTCAGCCACCTGTTATTCTCTCCCGCTCCGGCTCACGGTCCGCGTCTGTACCCTCGCCGTCATGTAAACCTCCCTCCCTTGCTTCTTGTCGGTTTGAAGATCAGACGGGCAGCAGGAGGCAGGTGTTGTCCGAACGCATGCAGCCCTGACCTGTTGATCAGCGCACCCAGCTCGAGCAGCAAGCCTTACAGACAAGACTACGGTGCCGCCCCCGCCGCCTCCTCACCTGCACAACAGTTGGGGCAGTAGGGCAGGCAGCTGGAGCTGGTGGGGGCAGCAACAAATGCAGGTGGAGCGAACGAGTTTTCACGTTTTTTGCAATGCCTTGATCGTACGGTTGTACAACACATGTGTCACGCGGCCACCATGGATCAGCCGCAGGCCGCGGGGGTGGACTGGGATGAGCGGGTGAAGGCCGGCCGCCGGGCGGTTCTGGCGCACCTGCTGGAGCTGCCGCTGGGCGGGCTGCAGCTGGAGGACACGGGGGAGCCCTACTTCGGCGAGCAGAACGCCCGGCAGGTGCGCTGGCCACCCGGGCGGCCGCCCAGGCAACGAGCAGGCACTCGCTTGGAGCTTTGGACGCTGCTGCTGCCAGCCTGCTGGCTGCAGGCACCACCCTGCAACCCAGGATGCAGCGCCGCGCTCCCGCTCTGTTGGGGCCTGCAGCGGTGGACCGCACACACTTACCGGCTCCCCCCTCGCCCTGCCGCCTACCCAACCTGCGCAGCGTGCCATGCGTGAAGAAACGGTGGAGCGCGTGATGTGCGTCATCGTGCCGGCACTGGGCCTGGGCGGTGCAGCGGCAGAGGCCCAGGCAGCCCGACGCCGCCTGCGGTGGCTGTACAGCGGCGCCGCTAAGAGCCTCAGTCCTCTGTGCTACATCGACAAGGTGCGCATTGGGCTGCCTGGCCGAGCCGTTTGGACTGCCCGCTTCAGCTCAGCCCGTTCTGGCACCAACCCTCATCATGCATCGCAGGGCTGCAGCTGACAGCCCGGTTCCACAGCCAGCTGGTGCTGGTGCTGGTGCTGGTGCTGGTGCTGGTGCTGGTGCTGGTGCCGCCGGAGGAGGAGCGGGTGGGCCAGGCGGCGGGCGGCGCGGACCCTCTGTGCAGCTGGAATGGCGACGCCGTGGTGCTCATGATGGAGCACCTAATTCCATTTGACTATTCCCTGCGGCAGCACGTCAAGATCGTGCAGGGGCTGTGCGAGCTGACCTTCACCGTGGAGATGGCGCGCGGGGCCGATGTGCTGTACGAGGCGGTCAAGGTGGGTGCAAGGGGGATGGCCACCCATGGGTGGAGGGGAAGGCGACGTGGCTTCCTACATGCCATAGCTCTGCTAGTGTGCTAATGGCAGGGGATCGCCCAGTGGTGAGGTGGGAGGCGGTTGGCGGGAGCAGTGCGAGCCCGGTGACTCCCCAGCTATCGCTGCTGCTACCGTGGCTGCTGCTGCAGCTGCAGCTGCCGCTGCTGGCACAGGTGTTGTGGCCGTGGTAATTGCCTGCACGGCACCATGCATACCACTCATGCTCCCTCTGCTGGGCTTCGGTTGCCACTCTGAGTGGTCGCCTGGGAGGGCCTGTCTGGGGCGGCTCGTCCCAGGTGCGGCTCAGCCCCGCAAGCCGTGGCCAGCGGCGGCGGTGGGCCCACCCGCCCTGCTGCTGGGGCGCAGCGACACCTCTGCCTCCTGTATGCTCGCCACCTGCAGGATACGGAGCACGAGGGCCAGGTGAAGCCCGTGCTGCAGGCCCCCATTGCCATTGCCGCCGACATGCTCAACCTGCTGCATCGCAGTGACCTGGCTCGGGGTAAGTGGCAACGCCAGCGAGGGAAGCAAGGCACATGTGGTAGCCGCAGCAACGCATGCGGCCTTGCACAGCACACCCCATCCAAAGTCACTGAGCCCAATCATGTGCTGTGGCCCATCATTTGTCGCCAGAGGGAGCTGATGCCCTGCTGGGCGTTCAGCACCTGCTGCCTCAACCCATGGTAGACCTGTTCAATGAGCTGTTCGAAGCGCCCGAGTGAGTGATGAGACATGCAAGGCATGCAATGCAACCGCTGAATGCGTGCCCAATACTGCATGCTGGCCTGCTGCTTCTGCTTGCTACGTCATGCTGCGCTGCCTGGGCATGCTTGGATAGCCTGCAACGACTGTGCTTGTGCACAAGCATGCGGTGCAGGGGATGCACGGCGCCATCAATGCAGCTAGCATGAATGCACGCTCCCCTCCCAACCCTCCTCTATTTGCAGTGGCGCGGCTGAGCTGCTGCCGCTGCTGTACGACACGGAGCGCTTCCCGCTGCAGGACGTGACGCTGGTTTGCGGGCTGCTGCACGGCCTGGTGCCGGCGTCCATCAACATGGCTCGCGGCACTTCCTGGGCCCGCCAGTCCCTCCTCAAGGGTGCGCTGCATTGCCGCGGTCTCGGTTCAGCTTGGCGAGAGGTGCCTGCACAAGTGCGCTCTCAAGCTCGCAATCAACTTGCCTCTGCTTGCTCCTCCGCTCCCGCAAAGTATGGCCCTCCCACACCCTATTCAACAGACCTGTGCATCACGCCCTTTGGGCAGAGCCAGCGGGTGTGCCACATTGTGCACAACTACGTGTGAGCTGAGAGGAGTGGGTTGCGTGCATGCGGACGGCTCAGAGTTTGATGCACGCAGTCTGGCTTCCTGTGCTGGTTTGAGCTCGCCTTGCAGCGGCTGCATCACTCCCTCTTAACCCCTCTGAGACTCAGCGCAGCTGCGCCCGCCATTCCTTGTGGTCTTGCAGGGGGCAGCTGGAGCCGGTGGTCCGCCCGCTGCTGGCGCTGTGCTCCCTGCTGGAGCCGCGCGTTGGCCCGACCACCGCCATCATGCAGGCGCAGCTGCAGCGGCGCATCGCTGTGGCGGGCTTCTTCGACGAGCGGTGGGGCCAGGAGCTGCTGCCCGAGGGAGCAGACACCATTGTGGCGGCGTTTTTGCAGGTACGGCAGCAGGGCGGCAGACTGACGTGCACACGGCTGGATGGTTTGGCAGCAAATGCCTGGGAGGAGGCTGCACACATAGGCACCTGCCTGCGCTGCTCAAGCCTTGAAAGGGGCTCTCTGCTCACCTTGCCGCTCTGGCTCGCTTGCTGTTTTATCATGCAGGACCTCAAGCTGGAGTTTGGTGCGGTGGTGGAGGCGATGCACAGACGGTTTGCAGAGGCGATGCAGAAGCGGGTTGCGGAGGCGGAAGAGGAGAGTGGGAGTCCGGTGCAGCACGAGGGTCCCGTGCAGCGCGTGGCCTCGGCGCAGCGCATGGTTCTGGAGCAGCGCTTGACGGCTGTGGAGCAGGAGGTGGAGCGGCTGCGTGCGCAGCAGGCCACCCAGGCCACCCAGCAGCAGATCACTCAGGTGGGCTTGTGGGAGCAGGTGGTTGGTTGGAAAGCTGGCTGAGTTTGTGGGGGAGTCAGCATGCATGGCACAAGTTTGTGGGATGTTGGCTGGTGCGTGCATGCGGAGCACGACACATTCCACAGCCTGCCATGGGCAACACAGTAGCTGCCATAATGAGCTTGCTTACCACTTCCGGGCTGTGCAGCGCGCCTTCTGGGCCCTCATGAAGATGCTGAAGCAGCTGCCGGTGACCAAGGAGGAGGAGGAGGCCATCAAGATGATGGGCACGGAGGAGGCGCCGCGGCCTTTCGGCAGCCCGGTGCGCGAGGCAGCGGGCAGCAGCCGCAGCCGCGACACGTCTGCTGCGCAGGCGGACGCGGCCGCGGCGGCTCTTCTGCAGCAGCAGGTGCAGCAGCAGGTGCAGCAGCAGGGCGCAGTGGGCAGGGCACGGCGGTGGCGGCGGCGCAGGGTGGCAGCGGGGCGGCAGCAGGGGCAGGCCAGCGGGCCAAGTACCACATGACCCACGAGGAGTGGGCGAGGCGCAAGCGTGTGGAGGAGGAGGCCAAGCGCCAGGCTGCCAGCCGCCTGCCGGAGCTGCTGGACAACAGGTGGGCTGCTTGCCTTGGCCTGCTGCAAACGCCCGGGTTGAGTGTCTGGGTGAATTTGTGATGCTGCCTGCTCCGTGCTGCCTACCTCTTGACCATGACTGATGGACATCTCACCCACTCTGCCTGACCACTCCACTTTTGAGTTGAACCTAAGTTCCACCTGCACTCTCTCACGTTCCTGCAGGGGCTCGCGGCGGATCAAGTGGGAGCTGGGCGGGCGCCACGGCGAGATCGACTGCTTTGCAATTGGCAGCACCCTGCCGCGTGAATTCCTGCGGCCCCGACTGGCCAGCCTGCGGCGGTGAGCGGCGGCGCAACCAGCACTGCCTCCAACCGGCGCGGCTGGGTGACCCACCGCTGGCCCGCTGGCGGGCTGCGTTGCAGAAGCAGCGCAGCCGAGCGGGTACGGCAGGCAGGGCAGCGGGGGGAGCAGCATGAGGGGCGCTTCCAACCGGCGCGGCAGGGTGCCGACTGCTGGCCCACTGGCGGGCTGCACTGCAGCAGCGGCGCAGTCGAGCGGGCACAGCAGGCAGGCAGGGTGGGGAGCAGCATGCATTGCAGAAGCAGCGCAGGGCAGGGGAGGGGGCAGCATGCGTTGCAGAAGCAGCGCAGCCAAGGCGTGAAGCCGCCGCACTACAATATTGCAACTGTGTGTTTGTCTTAGTTTGCGTCACAGTGTGTACTGTTTGATCATCTTGCTGTGAGAGACAACAACAGGCTGAACAAAGACGGGAGCGAAACACGGAGTGTATGAGGCGGTTGGGGTGGAAGATCAGACTGGGAGGGGTTGGAGGGGTCTGTTCATGGCAGAGGGGGAGGTGGCGCTACATGAGAAGGTGCCAAGATCGCTGTGGGGTGGCAAGTTTGGCGGCTATGACACCCCTGGGCTGGTGCAAGGAGGCCAAAGCTGCGTGCCACAGCTATGCCACGGCGCCAGTCCGCAGCAGGCAGGAGCGCGCCCCCTCACAGCACCACGGCCGCTTCAGGCAGGGGCACCGCCAGCCAGAAGCACGCCCTGTCATCAAGCGGCGGAGCAGGCAAGGGCTCGGAGCAAGCCACTTTCTCAGCGCACAGCGCGTCCAGCAGGACGGGCACCTGCGAAAGGCAGGGAAGGACGGGAGGAGGGCAGACAGACGGCTCAAAGCCTTGGCATGCATGCTCTGCACAGCTCAGCGTGGGCACCAGCAGACAACGGTGCTCCTCTGGCCTGATGGTCAGCAGCGCGGCACACCAGTGCAGCCATGCCCGTGCTCACCAGCCTGATGCACGCCATCACTGTGGGCAGGTGCAGCGGGCGCGGCAGGTGCGGCCACACCGCAGTTGCCACCTGGCTACGGGTGCGCCGTTCACGTGCCGACAGGCCATGCCGCAGGAGAGCCTGCCGCACCTGATCCTCCATGCTGCCCTCTCCAACTGGCGCCTGCGGCGGCAGCGGCGGCTGCGGCGGTGCGTGCTGCAGCGGCGGCAGCTGGGGGACGCCGGGCACAGCATCCTCAAACTCGTCTCGCAGCTGCTGGAAGGTGCGGGGGCTGCCGGGCTCAGCCAGCCTGTGCAAAGGAGAGCAGGACAACACATGGAGCTCGGGGCTGCAGGCATAGCCGAGTCCTGCCAAGCAGACCACCTCTAGTAGCGGCTGCAGCAAGACAGCAGGCTGTGACCGCAGCCCCCCAGCTCGACCCAACTTACAGCTCTTCCGGCTCCAGGCCGCCCCTGGCAACGCCGCCTGGCCCGCTGAGAGGCGGCTGCTGGCCCGCCGGCGCAGCAGCCCAGGCGCCCGCATCTGCCAGCTGGCTCCCCAGCTCCAGGTGTGCAAGGCGCATGTCGGTCTGGTCGTTCCAATCCTGCTGCGCCAGCAGCCCGACGCTGTTGGCCATGATGTCCGCCTCATGCCGCTGCAGGGCGCTGCTGCACTGCAACAGCGTTACGCGCTGAGTGGCAAGGTGCACCTGCACCATTGTTTGCTGCACCGTGAGGTGCTTCACCTGCTCGCTGAGGAGCGCCACAGGGTCCTGCGCTGCCGCTACCCCAGCTGCTGGCAGGAGGCGGCCAAGCCGGCTGCCCAGCTGCGCCAGCTCTGCTTGGCTCAGCTGCCCGCCGCCCTGCTTCTGCAGGCCCTCCAGAGCCTCAAAGTGCAGCACGTAAGGCAGGGCATCAGAGGGGGCATCCCACCACTCCGCCACTGTGGCACCGGAAGCAGCCAGTCGCCCCTGCAGGCGCAGTGCGGGCGCGGCGTGGCTCTTGTCAAGTGCATCTTGTACTTGCATGCGCAGAGCTTGTTCAGCATTGCTGTGCAGGAAGCTGACCAGGCACTCGCCCCTCCCTGCTCCCAGCCGCGCAAACACTCAGAACGCACACTCTGCAATGACGCAGCAACTTGCCTTTGTGGCCTCAACATCCACGCTTGGCCCATCAAAGCTGAGCTCTAGGGTGGTGGCACCGGCTAACGAGCCAACGCTGACAGCTTGCTTCTTGTGCACTGGCTTGGTTGGGCCGCCCTCAGCACTGCTGCCGCCCTGGCCCTCGTCATCGCTGCTGCACATGCTGTCATTGCTGCTGTTCCGCGGCCGCTTAGCCGGCGGGCACAGTATGGCCCCTCCCTGCTGCACCAGCTGCAGCGGAGGGTCAAACTTGAGTGGGGTCCGCGTGCCACTGATCGGCTTTAAGCGGCCGGCCAGCTGCAGCTGCACCCCGTTGGGCCTGCACCCTTCCACCACGGCTGCCACCAGGCCAGCCCCATCTGCAGGCGTGTAGCTGCGCGCCCGCCTCAAGTTGCCCACTGTCACGCGCATCTGCAGGCAGCAATGCCAATGGCGGTTGAAGTCGGCACTGCCGGCAGCAGCGTTCCAGTAAGCTGGCGCACGAGCCATGCAGGTAAGCACTCAACCCAACCGAGCATGAATGTTTGCATGCCACATCACGGTTAATCCAACCTGCACATTGTTCGGCAGCTGCATGTTGAAAGTCGCAGTGGTGGAGCGCGCCACCGCCTGCTCAGTGCATATGCTGCTGCCGCTGTCGCTGCCCTCCTTGGGTTCTACCATCCGAGCCCCAGCGGGCAGTTGCAGGCCATCGGAAGGCAGCTCTGCCACACCAGCCGGAGGTGCTGAGCCAGCAGCAATAACCGCCACAGCACAGCTGACCGCCCGCCCAGGCGCCGCCAGCGCCTGCTGTAGAAGGAGCGCGGCGCCGCACGCCTGCAGTTTGCCTGCTGTCACCTGTGTGCTGTCTGCTCGCACGTAGTGCATGCTGCATGGAGCTGCTGCTGCGTCGCCGCTGCCCTCTGCGAGCCGCAGCAGCGCATCCAGCTGCTTGTAGTTACGTTTGCGGGCGCCGCCCCTGCCCCTGCTGCTGCTGCTGGCGCCCTCAGCCATTGTGAGTTATAGCAGATTACACGGAAGGGCCAAAAGCCTGGTTTGCAAGCCCAGCTTTCTCCCATGCAGGTGTTGGCCGTGTTGGCAAACTGGGCGTCCAGGAAACCTCTCGACGCTGCCAGCAGTGCCAGCAGTAGTCGAGCAGGGGTGGAGCCAAGTGCAGAAGCAACCCAGCAGCCCTGAGAACCCTACCCGAGATAGCGCTACCTGCGCCCCTCTTGCCACAGCAGCAACCTCTCGGCAGTACAGCGGTGTCTGTGGGCGTGTGGCAGCGGCCCGATGCCGCCTCAGCCAACGCCGCAGCCAGCACCGCCACTCGGCGCAGCCGGCGGCGGCGGCAGCCGAGCGGGCACCCCCACCGGTGGCCTGGCTGAGCTGCGAGAGGCACAGGAGAGCACAGCTGATGCGGTGCAGCTAGTGGCCGAGGAAGTGGAGCGACAGGGATATGCACAGACGCAGGTGTGCAGGCTGCAGGCCGCCCCCGTGAACCCTGCAACCTCAATGGCAGCATCGCCTGCCGCCGCCCGCACCCCTTTCACCTTGTTTCCAGCTAATCCAGTGATCCCCGGCACCACACACTTCTGCAGATAGCCCAAGGCCTGGCGGTGGTGCAGCTTCAAGTGGAGACGCTGCCTGCTGTGCTGGAGGAGCGCATCGCTCAGCTGGAGGGCCGGCAGGCAGTGACCGACCGGCGGCTCGCTGCTGTGGAGCAGCGGCAGGAAGCTGGTGAGCGGCGTGCGGCTGTGGTGCAGCCCGCAAGCAGCGCCTCCACCCTCACTGAGCAGCCAGTTACTGCTGCCCTGCCTGCGGTGCGACTGCAGGAGCGGGCTGTGGTGCCAACCGCAGCAGCGCGACCCAAGCAGGCCAGCACAGCAGCAGCGGCGGCGGCAGCGGCGGGGGCAGCGGCGCATGGGCGGTCAGCTGCTGAGTTGCCGCGCACAGCTCTGCAGCAGCCGGGGGGCCAGCGAATCCACATAGGCGACCACTGCTTTGCGTCTATGGATGACGTCCGCGCCCTGATCAAGCAGCTGAAGTGCGATCTGCTGGACAGGCCAATCCGCTCAGATGCGAAGCAGCACGGTCCCATCTTCAGGTGTGAAGGGTGTGAGGGAAGGGCAGGCGGGTGTCCTTGCCAGCACAGCACGCACCGGGCACCATGCACACCCAAGCCAGGTTCATGAAGGCGCTGAAGAAGGGGGGAGGGGGGATGCTGGTGCGCTGCACTAGTTACGCTGCTGTGCTCTGCCATCCTTCCCATCTCTGCCTCCATGTTTCTTGAGGGCCTGCTGAGCCGCCACCCCAAGGGCGCCGCCAAGGTGCAGCACCCTCCTGTCAAGTGAGCCTGCCTGTTGCAGGGCCAGAGACAGGGCCTTTGCTTTGCCCCATGCTGCCAAGTCGCCGTGGTGCGGGCTGCTTGGAAGGGGCTTGCCAGCCTGCCGGTTGGGTGACTCATCCTGTTGTGCTTGCAGGGGCTTTGTCGCGCGTGTGAACGGCTATAACTCCGGCGTGGAGTTTCGCTTCATCGACGCCTGCAACCGGGAGCACGACTTCTCAACGCAGAAGTGCCTAAAGTGAATTGGCGGCTGGGTGGGGCTACTGCTGGGGATGCATTCGGATGTGAGCTGCTGCTACCGCCAGAGCGCTGTAGCTGGTGCGACACCTGCCTCGAGAAGTCAGCAGCGGTGGCCTGTCTGCGATTACAGCGCAGGGCTGAGCAGAGCAATGCAACTGGCATTAATGCTAGCCCACCACCATCCACGACCTACACCTTGCAGGCAGCGCAAGGCGTCGCCGACAGTCAAGCTGGCGCGTGCAATGGCTGCGGCCGTGCAGGACTACAAGACGGCTTTTTGGTGGTCTTGCGCAGAGCTCTGCTGCACGCTGTGCGGCGCAGGTGGGTCACGTTGCCTACAGGTTGATGTTGGCCGGTGCTGCCAATGCTCTTCAATCAAATGAATGCTGTTTTCCGATGCCAACCTGCCTGCGGCTTGCGCTGCAGACGACACTGCGGTGCTGGTGGTGGACCATGACTGCCCCACGTTTCCCCAGCTGCGGGCACAGTTCATGGCCGCCTGCCCCCTGCCTGCACCGCGGCAGTTTGTGGAGGACCCACAAACCAATGCACAGGTGTTCAGGTGCGCTGGAGGGATAGCCGACGGCGACAGGGCATACGAACGGAACTGGCAACGTGGCTTTGAGCATGCAAAGTCGCTGCCGATCTGGCCGTGCATCACTGCTGCCGCTGCCGCTGCCGCTGCCGCTGCCGCTGCCGCTGCTCTTCATGATGCTTCCTCTGCTGCTTGCCAACGCCGCAGTGCGGAGGATGGCCCGTTTGTGGAGCGGTGGCGGCGGTACCACAAGCAGCAAGCGTGCCTGCGTCTGCTGTGCGTGACATGCCTGCGGCTAGAGAACAAGCGCCGCGGCATCCCGCACTGCAAGGGTCTGCTGCTGCCCGACTAGCAGGGAGATGGGTGGCAGGGGGGTGGCAGCGTCGGTGCTCACGTGAGCAAAGCAGTCGGCTCTCCTCATTGAAGGCGATGGCAGAATGCTGGCTGCGGGTGGGGAATCTGCGCATTGTGTTCATTCAAAAATGTAATTCTTCTACGTGTGGTGCGAAGTATCGGCCAACTCACACAGTGCACCCTCATGAGCGACAAGTGCACTGGCGCTTCTGGTCGGCAGGCGGCACGCTGTGCGGCCGCCGCCGCCACTGGCTAGCCAGCGGGCCGATCGCCCCGCTGCAAGGTTTATTGAACGCACAGCACAGTTTGCCTTCTGCAACCCGTGAGTTGGCCTCTCTAGAGCCGGTCTGGGCGCAATGGCAAAGGGCGTCGTCAAGTTGCTGCCACTGGGACACTACCGGGTGCGCTAAAATTGCGCAGCAATCGCGTGCAAGCAGTTGGCCGCGCACTGCGCCGCCTGCCGACACTGCCTAGCTGCCGCCGCCGCCGCTCACTCGCATCACGCGGCCGCTTGCAGGTGGAGTTCGCGTATAAAGGCGCTGGTTTGGGTCTTGAGCGCGTGTGGACTGAGGAGGAGGGCCGCATCATCTGCGACCTGCTAGCAAGTGAGCCGCAACTGCGCAGCTGTGGAGCCGCCAGCTTGGTGCACACGTGTGCAGCGCCGCCGCTTCCGCCCTGGCCAGGGGCTGCTTTGCTGCTGCGCCAGAACTGGGTCAATCACGTGCGGATGACAACCTCTCTGCACTACATACCCTGCAGTCAAGGAGGCCGTGGATGCGGGGCGGCCGCTGGACAGCCTGAGCCTGCACACCGTTGATGAGCTGCCCAGGTGGGTGGCAGGTTGCTGCGATGCACACCTCCCCTTGAACACAGCACATCCCTTAGGATGTGCCCACCAGACCCGTCTGGTGTGTGCCCGTCTCTGCCGCAGCACCCGGCTCACCGAGAGTGCAGCCTCCCTGGTGCGGAGCGTGGCATTCGGCAGTGTGGTCGACCAGTTGGAACGCGTCGCGGAAGGCACCACCGGGCTGGAAGGTGGGTGCCGACTGCCCCTCTGCATTTGCTAGTTGTTCTGCAAGCCAAGGAAGGCGCACCCACGCTCATCGCCAGCTTCCCCCAGCGAGATCTGCTCCATGCCTGCCGCAGACGACTACCTGGAAGCCTCCCACCTCGATGCGCTGGGCATTGCCGCCCACAAGCTGCTGTGCGTCGCATCCTACCTGCAGCAGCTGTGCGCTGTGCAGCTGCTGCTGCTGCTGCGCCCTGCCATGGCCAGCCAGCCCGACGCCTGGGACTGGTTCGCCACACACTCAGCTGCGGTTGGCGGCAGCATGCCGGTGCTGCGCCTGCTGCTTGCTGCGGCGCCAGCTACTGCAATCGCCCAAGACAGGAAGGATGGGCACACACCGCTTGACAAGGCCTTGGAGCGGCAGAACAGCGAGGCGGCCAGCTACTTGCTGACCATGGTGCCCGCAGAGCGTGGCCTGTCCAGCCTGGTGCGGTTTCAGCAGAACTGCCGCGACACATCTTTCCTCCATCCGCTGTTTTTCGAGTTTGCCACCGCCCGCTGCCCACTGTCGAGCCAGCTGTGGGACCAGCTGCCGGTGCCCTGCCTCGGGCTAGCCCGTGCACTGCCTGCCGCGCTGCGCCACTCGCACAACCAAGCTCGCATGCTGGTGCAGCACCTGCCGCCTGCCGATGTTGCTGCGCTGCGGACTGCGTTGCTGTGCCTGGCGCGGCAGCAGCGGAGCTGTGGCGTAGAGTTGCCGCCTCCGCTGGTTGAGCGCATCCTGTGCACCGCCTTTGCATAGACGTCCGCGGCGCTGTAAGGCTGATATGTAGTAGCTGAGCGATGCATCTGTCAGGCTGGTGTCGTGCAGCACTGCTAGCAGGGCCCGCCAAGTGGCGACAGTTGCCATGCATTGGGAGGTGTCGAGGCCGCCGCTGCCACAATACCGAGGTAGAACCGCTGCTTGAGAACCTGATGTCAACATTCGATATCTGCAGAGCGCAGTGCCGGTGGCAAGTGCTGCAACGCGCTGCAGGGCCAGCTGGCAACCGAACGCGTGCACGCTGCGATACGCGCAGCATGCCGCCCGCCCGTCGGCCAGCTGGTGTGTCCAGCTGGTGCTGTCTGCGTCCAGCTGGAGCGTCACGTCGCCTATTCCTGAGATACAGCTGTCCCCAGCCCTCAAAAGGCGTGCCTGCGGCGCATTTCATCACTCTGCCGCCGCAAATTTGCCGCTGTTCTGCTCCGCTCGCTCTGCCGCCTGTCCCCAGCTGGACCGCCGCCAAGCCTGGCATGCCCGCCTCCATCAGGCTCCTGCTCGTCGGAGCCGCGCTCTTGGCCGTTTTGCACGCGGTGAGCGGGGCTGCGGGGCCGGCCAGGTTGCGAGCGGCGTCCCGGTCGCGGACCATCGTGCACCGCTGAGCCCGATCGCCCCCCTAATCGTGCTCTTTCTGCCTTCCTCTCCCTGCCTGCAGCCCGGCGCCGAGGGCCGGTGAGAGCGGCCACCGCTGCCGCCCGCCAGCTGGCCGCCGCTGCTCGCCCTGCCACCAGCACTGGGTTGCCTTGCAACATCGCTCTGCGCCCGTGCGCTGCGCCCTTGGTCCCTGTACCACTTCTAAACTCACCCTCGTTCCGTTGCAGCAACCTGCGCGATGTGACCACCTCAATGATGCCCAACCAGCCGCGGCCTCAGCACGCCCGGCTGTCTGGCGTGGATGTGGGCGAGGTGATCGTGCATCCGCGCATTGAAGTGGCCAAGGTCTTCTCAGAGCCCAAGTTTTCCAAGTACCGAGTGAGACGGGAGGTGCCTTGTGCTGGAGCAGGCCTGGCGGGTGGTCACGGCAGCTTGCAGGCCGCAGCGCTTGCACCCCTCGGCCTGCCGCCAACCCTCCCTGCCGCCCATTCCACCCCCCTGCCCGCAGGACCTGTTCATCCAGGCCATGGCCACCATCAAGGCACTGCCCCACACCGACCCGGAGAGCTTCTTTCAGCAGGCCGCCATCCATGGTGGGTGTGGTGCTGGGGGCGGGGTGGGTGCGCCAGCTGGCTGGGTGTCGCTCGCCGCCAGGTCAGCATGCCTCGAGGTCCTTGAGTCCCGCAAACTGCTGCGCTTTGCTGCTGCCCCTCTGCCACTGCAGGCTTCCCCTTTATTCCCTTCCGCGGCGCTGTCAACCCCACCGACCCGTTCGACCCCAGCAAGTGGGACCGCTCCGACCCCATGGCCCGCTGGGGCGGTGAGTGCAGGGAGAGCCCGCAGCTCATCTGAACCAAGCTTGATGAGAGAGCAGCTGATTCTGGGTGTTGAGATTGCTGTATGCAACCAGTTGATATGGCAGAGGGAAGTGCATGGGGGAGCGGATGCGACCCGTGGCCTGCCCCGGCCTCGCCAGCCTCGCCCTGCTCTCCACTGATAGGCATTTCACTTTTTTTGTCCTTCTCAGGATACTGCCCGCATCGTTCCAACCTGTTTCTTTCCTGGCGAGTAAATGGTGCAAGTGGGCTGTAGCTGACAGAGGGCACTGCCGCCAGCAGGCAGGGGCGTGGTTGCATGTAGCTTCACCCCATTGAGCCGTCACCACACTGTGTGGGGTGTGCGACAGGATGCTGACGAAAGCAAAGCTTGTGCCGTCCCCACTGCTGCAGGCATCGCGCTGAGATGCTGGAGTATGAGCGGGTGCGCGGGCAGGGGAGGGTTGGTTGGATGGCTGCTGGGGCAGGGCGGCTGGCACGCGACCAGCGCTGCTGAGTCCGCCGCTGCGGGCGCTGCGGGGGCAGTGTGCTGCCTGCGGCAAACTGCTAGGAAAGGCAGAGGCAGCGCTGCCCCTCCCTTTCACCACCCTCTGCCCCAGCAATACCAACAACACAAGCCGCCCGCTCACTTGCAGACCCTGATGAAGCACGTGCTGCGCATCGCCGCCCAGTACACCGGCGGCGACAAGGAGGAGTGGCAGCGCGCCGCCAAGAAGTTCCGCCTGCCCTATCTGGACTGGTGAGGCGGAGGGCAGGGTCTGACGGCTTGCCAAACCGCAATACAGTGGCCTGCCTGCTGCGTTACATCGGTCGCTGGTGGGAGGCCGTGTCATCAAATGCCTTGCTACCTGCCGCTCCGTCGTTGTCCATCCCTCCTCCCATCCCACCATTCTCAAGTTTCCTTTCGTTTCATCCCCTCACCCCGCAGGGCCGCCGACTACGTGAAGGAGAGCGGCCTGCCGTCCTTCCTGAACGAGCGCACCCTGGAGGTGCAGACGCCCTCCGGCAAGCAGACCCTGCCCAACCCCTTCCTGGGCTACACCATCGACAGGTGCGGAGGATGGATGGCCTGGCTGGTCTTTTGTGGTGGGTGATGTGCAGGCTTGCGAGTATTGCTAACCATGCGGCGGAGGTAGTGACTGCATCGCCCCACCGCCTCACTGCACACACTGGCCCCCTGCCCCCCTCATCACGCGCGCAGCTCCATCCCCTTCCCACCCTATGACTCGTGCAAGAACTTCATGAGCATGCTGTTGCCCAACACAACCAACCTGGGCTGCACCACCTCCCGGGACGACTGGGACCGCATCAACGAGCAGGTGGGGACAGGGAGCAGCACTGCTTGACACTGCGCCATGCTTGAAAAGCTGCAAGTCACGTGGCCCTCATGCAAGCATGTGCACAGCAGGCAGGGGTGCCTCATACACCCGAATAGGGCGCCTCCCAACCTTCCTTGCTGATGCCCCACCCACACCCGCAGTTCACGGGCGGCCTGGTGGACCAGCTGCGCTCCCAGCTGGCGCGCATCATGAACTCCGCAGACTGGTGAGCCGTGCTAGCAGCGAGCCGGACAGGCCAATGTGTCGTTGTGCGGCATGGCGGGGCTGCGGCATGGTGGGAGCACCTGGTTGCGACAATGCCCTACACCGCCTGAGCATGCAGCAGCGCCATCCAGTGCTTACTACGGCAGCAGCTCACTGGCTGGCCGTGCCCCCTGATTGGCCCTGCAGGACGTGCCTGGGCAACAGCCTGGCGGTGCCCCTGTTCGGCACCAACCCCGGCCGCTGCGCCAACCAGTCCTCCCTGGAGACGGTGAGTTGTTTTGTAAGCATTTGTCGTTGCCGCTGTTGAGCTGCGGAAGCACATGCCGTCATGTTGAGCGCGGCAGCGAAACAGGCACGCTTCAGATGAACCAACAACTACGTGCCTGCCCAATGCGCAGGTGCACGACAAGATCCACGTCACCATCGGCGGCTCCACCGGCTGGATGAGCGACCCCACGGCTGCCAGCTTTGACCCCATCTTCTTCCTCCATCACGCCAACGTGGACCGCCAGGTGAGTGTGGCGAGCGGTTGCGGATGATGTGCTGCGTTAATCATACTGTTTTGGTCGAGTGTGGTGCGACCGCGGCCCTGGCTGTGGGTGCCTTCATGCCTGGCATTCTTCCCGCTGCCCCACCTGCAGTTTGCCATCTGGCAGCTGGCCAACCCCAACGTCTATCTCAAGGCGGAGGTGGGGCCCAGCGGCTCGTTCTACACTCCTCAGAACATCACGGTGGGTGAGGTAGAGGAGGGGAGGGGCTGGGCACAGGAGGGGAGTTGCAGGCGTCGTCTCTGCCTCTGCGTGCTACCCATGCACGCTGGATTTCGGGTTGCAGCGCCACCATGCCCTCGCTCCTCCTCTCCATCCCCGTCCCTCAGGTGGACGCCGACACGCCGCTGGCGCCCTTCTGGAGCCCCGCCTCCAACGAGGCCCGCTTCTACACCTCCTGGGACATGCGCAACTGGCGGTGAGTTGGGCTGGGTGCATGGACATGGAAATGCTAGCACTCACACATGCATGTGTTGCCCTGCTCAGCGTCCTGCACCTCCACCACCCTGCTTGCGTGGCCTGCCTTGCTGAGCAAAGTGCTTGTCGCCTTGCCTGCCATGCACTGCTGCTGGCGGGTCCAGTGGCTCGCCTCACCTATGCCGTCGGTCCCCCCTGCTTTCATGTGTTCGGTGTGCAGCAACCTGGGCTACACCTACGACGACCTAGAGCAGCAGTTTGAGGCTCTCCACAAAGGCTGCTCTTGCTTACCCTTTACCTAAATCTCACGCCCTGCAGCAACCTGGGCTACACCTACGACGACCTGGAGCAGTTTGAGGCGCTGGCGGACGCTGGCAAGGAGGGCGACGTGGCGGACAAGGTGGTGGCGCTCTACCCGCTGGAGCCCATTGGTGTGTGGGGAGGCACGTTTGTTTCAAAGGCAGTTTGGCTTGTTGGGATTTGTGGATGAGAAAGCTGTGTCAAGGGATGGCGCTCTACCCGCTGGAGCCCATTGGTGAGGAGGGAGGCGGAGGGCTGCTGCAGTCTTGGCAGTGGCAGCCAGAGTCAGGCGGCATCATGGGCCCCCATGTTGCAACCTCACAGTCGCCGGGGTTACCAAATCCTTCCCCCATCGTTGCTGCGCAGGCTACACCGGTTACCGCTTCTACCTGGTGGCCGAGTCCATCGACAGCAGCCAGGAGCACGGCCATGTGAGTGTACGCTCCGCCTGCCTGCCCACATGGTCCGCAGCGGCACTTGCACTCTTGGCAGGGCGCATGCTGCAGCGCAGCCTGCTCCGTCTCTGCTGCCCGGCACGCCCCCTGTCTGCTCTCCTCACTCACCCCACCTGCTCTATGCCTCAACCAACCAACGACAACAGGTGGACATCCGGGTGTTTGTGGGCATGCCCGAGGCCAACGAGACCACGGAGGGCAGCGTGCCCAACTACGCGGGCCTCATGACCTACCTGCACGACCACATGAGCAAGGGAGGCGAGTTGATGGCGGGGCTAGGATGAGCTGGAAGAGGTGTCTGGCATGGGCAGCGGTGGCTGGTGGGCTGGCGGCAGCGTGCGCTCGAGCTGCTTCACCAAGGCGCGGTGCCTTGCTCCTGCAGTACCGGCCTCTGCACCCCTTCTGCCCCCGCGAGTTAGGTGCAAACACCTGGGTCCAACCTCCATCCCACCACTGCTCGGCTCCTCGCAGGCATGCAGTACGTGCGCGACGAGCTCGACTTGACGCCCACGCTGGGCTGCCTGGACATGCTGGCCCCCGCTGCTGACCTGGCCCTGGACCCCAGCGACCTGGTCAAGGGCCCCAACCCCGCAAAGGCGCCCGTCAGCCTGGATGACGTGAGTGCCGGCGGTGTGGTGTCCGTGCCTGCTTTTTGGCGGTGGTATGCGGATTGCAGGATGGGCGCATCGCAGGCTGGGTGCCTAGTGGTGCTGCTGCCGCCCCCGCACACGGCCAAAGCCTGCCGGGCGTCCCCACTCACCTTGTCCGCCCCTCCCCCTCCCCATTGCAGCTCAACCTGGTGGTGGTGCGGGACGGCCCCCAGCCCCAGCTGCTGCCGCACTTCAACGTGGGCCCTGTCAAGCTGGGCTGGAGCATCAACGTGGACGGCAAGTACGTGTCTGGCTTCCTGGGGTGAAGGCCCCAAACAACCTTGCTCTGAAGCTGGTGAAGCGCAGAAGCTCTGGAGAGGACAAGCAGCTGGCGACCAGCCGCCAATGAGGACTGAGGCCCGGCTGCCGCCCTGGGGCTGTACCATTGGGCCCCTTCCAAATTGCCGTTGCTTCATGGCAACCTATTTTTCCTGCCTGAAACCTGCTATCCCCCAGGCATTTTTTTCCTACGCACCTTCCACATTGCAGTTTGCTATCACCACCACTTGTTTGTATGGTACACCTGGCTTCCCTGGTAAATCACCCTCACTGCAATCCAAAACGCCATTTTCACGTGATATTGCCACCCCTCTTAAAGACGGGGTCACCCCTCCGATCCATCCACCAGAACATCATCCCTGCGCGTTGATGCTTTCATTCAGCCACTGAGGTTCGCACCTGTACCACCACCCTCTTGGGCACCCGCGTATGATGCACTTCCCATGTATCGGTCCCACGTTGGCACCATCTCCCACAAAACCATTTCATGCACCTGCCCCACCTGTAACTCCCACCCACACTCGCCTCGGCAACCAGCCTAGCAGCAGCGCACTTTCCACGGGCAAGCATGCGGTTGCCCCGAGACCCCCAACCCTCCTTGTGTGAGCCAGCGCTTGCGTGTCACAGGCCGCAGGCCGTGCAAAGGAGCAGGCTAATTTGTGCTAGTGAATCGGAGTGGAACGGCCGAAAGGGTGAGATTGAGCAGAGCGGAGCAGGGAGAAAGGAATCAAAGCAAACAGTGTTGGATTGGGGTTGGGTCCGGGGAGGTGGGGGCTGCGAAAGAATGGGCAGGAATGCGCATTGCTGAGGGTGCGCGCGAGCCGGCAGCCGCTGCAAATTCGCAGCAAGCTGTCAGCCCGTGCTTCACGAATAGGCGCGGTTGCTGCCGCCGCCGAGCCGCCGCTGCTGGCACTGACTGTAACGGCTGCCTGGCTGGTGCTGTTCAACAGGCTACCTAGCCGCCGCTACCAGGCCGACTTGGGCGGCTCAGCTGCACAGGCGGGCGTTCACTTGGCGGCCTCCCAGCCCTGCTGCCGCAGGCCGTCCTTGAATGCCGCCAGCACCAGCTCCACGTTGGAGGGCTTGGCGTTGTAGCCCATGAGGCCCACACGCCTGCAAGCGTGAGAAGAGGCAGTGTTGCAGGTCAGGAAGCAGACAGCACAAGGGCGCAGCTGCTGTTTCGGCTGCCGCGCAGCACGCAACATGCAAGCATGCAGCCTGGACAGCAGCCTGCAACATGCTTCACTGTCCCCCAGTTAGCTGCGTGTGCGCCACGCACCAGATCTTGCCGGCGGTGGGGCCCAGCCCGCCCGCAATCTCCACGTTGTACTTGTCCATCGCATTCTTGCTGACCGCCGCCCAGTCGATGCCCTCGGGCACCTGCACGAGGAGGTGGACGGGTGGCCGCTCGGTCGAGCTGGCAGCTAGTTGGAGCGCAACCAGGAGCGACCGCACTGCCAGGCAGCCCGCTGCACGATGTCTGCCTGCGAGAGCTCACGCTACATGCTGCCGCTTGAACGCAGCAGCAGCGATGATGCCGCGGTGGCAGCAGCGGCAGCAGCACTGCTGTTCAGGCCGCCTGGGTGGCCCCAGCTGGCGCCTGCAGACCCTTTTTCCTCGGCTCCCTGCCTCACCTTGATGGTGTTCACAGTCACCAGCCGGTCCTCGGGCTTCTCCACAAACGGCTTGAGGCCCAGGGCAGACAGGCCCTCCCACAGCTGCGCGGCGGGTGTGGAGGAACGTGCGGGCATATGAGGGGGTTGCGGGGACGACAGCAATGGCAAGACGAGGCACGCAGGAGCCGGGCTTGGGGGCGCAACAGAAAACGAAGCCGTCAGCCCCCCATTCATATGGCTGCCGCAGCACACATGTCGGCCCGATAAGGCAGCATGCACCACCACCCCTTATTTAGCAGCCCACCTGCTTGTGCGCGGCCTCGTGGCGTGCCCACATCGACTCCAGGCCCTGCTCCGCCACAATGGCCAGCGCCTCGCGCATCGCGTACCACATGCTGGTCATGCCGGTGTGGTGGTAGGAGCGCGAGTTGTACCAGCCCCTGCCGGGTTGGGTTCGGGGGCGGGGAGGGCGAGTGGAGGTTAGCACAGGCGAGTGGGGAGGATCGCCTGCACCTTGCACGGCCCCGAGCAGCGGGGTGCATGGCATGCTCCTGGCCGGTGCGGCGGCATGCCCTGGGCAAACCCAGGGACTGGCTGGCTGGGCCCAACACAGCAGCAGCTGCCCTGCTGCTCGGCCCAACAGCAGCACCAGCAGCAGCCCTGCCGCTCACCAGTAGTCGCCCACCAGGTTGAGGTCAAAGTAGTAGCTGCGGACCTGCGGCGCAATATGGGTTGGCAGGAAAGGAGGCACGGTGAGACAGGGCAGCTGGGCTGGGTGCCGCAGGCTGCGGCGCGGCCACACTGTCGCAGGGGCGTGCCTTGCCTCGCCACATCGCTGCCACAACTGCACATGCCATCTGATGCCCAGCAACATGGAGCACGAGCGAGGCATCCCACCGCCCCCAGAGGTGTGATTTCCCAAGTGGTTTCCCAAGCGGCTCCCCACCCACCTTGGTCTTGCGGGAGCGGACCTTCTCCAGCGCGCGGTCGTTGAGCATGAGCGGCGCGGCGCCGGGCGGCGCGCTCAGGCACTTTTGGCTGCCGCTGTAGATGGCGTCCACCTGCAAGGGTGGGCAGAGGTGGGGAGTGGGGCGTTGATGGTGGGAAGGATGCACACTGATTTTAGAGGGATGCACAACCGCCTGCCTGCCAGCCATTCAAGTGCCGTCGATGGCAGCAGCAGCAACCCAACCCACGGTCAACCACAACGCCTCTCCTGCCCACCCAAGCCCTGCCCCAACCCCGCCTCGCTCCATCACACGCACCTTCCAGGCGTCGGCATACAGGGGCACGCCGCCCAGGGAGCACACGGTGTCCACCAGCAGCAGCACGTTGTGCTTGCGGCACAGCTCGCCTGCGGCAAGGTGAGAGCAGGCGAACAGCACGCAGTGGGCCCCATTGGCCTGCAGTTGCGCTGAGCCCCCATGGCTGCTCACACGGCTTCTCTGCTTGTGCAGACCTGGCACCCCATGAAGGTTTCATGCCCTCAAAAGGCTGAACCACATGCCAATGGAAAAACACGACCCTGCATCTGCACCCAGCCCACTCACCCACGCCCGCCAGGCTCTGGTGCACGCCGGTGGAGGACTCGCCCTACACACAAAGCAGACAGCGGCAGCCTCGTCGGGATGACCCTACGTCCTGGTGGCAGGCAAGCAAACATGTGTGACCACTGCTTGCCCTGCTGCTAGACGTGATACGCCACTCCGCACCTGGCACAGGAACAGCACCGCCGGCTTCTCCTTCTCAATGGCCGCGGTCAGGGTGTCGAGGCTGAAGGAGGTGCCCGCCTCCGTCTTCAGCTCCACAACCTCGGCGCCAAAGCGCTCGGCCATGTCGGCCACGCGCGTGCCCTGCATGGGGGACACGGATGCGCCACGCCATGAGCGGCGGGCAGGGCTGCTGACAGGGGTGTGTGCATGCAGGAGCCCCGCCTCTGAGTGGGCCGCTCGTCACGCGCACGAGGGACGCAGCATCTGCAGGGCCCAACGCTGCAGCCCAGCCCAGCAAGCTAGCCGCCTGTAGCTCCACATCGTGCTCCCGACCGCTTGCCAGCCTGCCACACTCACCCAGATGCCGTTGTTGCCCACCACAATCTTCTCGCCCGGCTCCAGCAGGTTGGCAATGGCCTGCGAGTGCGATGACAGCAGCATGCCTTTGAGCCGCCCATGTGAGCAGCTCGGCAAGCGGGTTCCGCCACTGCACGTCAGCAGCTTTGCACGCAGCCCAGAACAAGGATTTACATTTAACGACCCCCAGCCTGCTGCCTCACCATCTCCATGCCGCTGTGTCCGGTGCCGCTCGCCACCAGAGTGTACCTGCATGGCAAATGAGCAGGCGGTCATTCCCTCATTGACATGCCAACATCCGGCAACATGCGTGCTCTGCGCCTGCTGCTGCCTGCCGCCAGCGGCAGGAGCAACTTGCAGCAGGGGCCACTTGCAGCAACGGTTGCCGCACGCCGACCCGTGTTGCTGCCTGCGCCTCGGCAATCGCCGCGCTGCACCGTCGTCGGCTGGCTGGCTGGCCGCCAGCTGCCATCGCAGCTGTCTGCGCCCTCACTTGGAGTCGGTCTGGAACAGGTAGCGCAGGCCCTGCTGCACCTCGTCCATGATCTTCAGGAAGGGAGGGTGCCTGCAGCCCACAGCGGCGCAGAGCAGCGGCGGTCGGACCAGTGCGGCTGGTCGGCCAACGAGCACCAGGCGGTGGCAGTCCATGCGGCTCGGCAGCCAACTGAATCCAACTGCCGCTGCAAAGTGCAACGGTTTGCAGAGTCGGGCAGCTTGCAAGCACCGACGGGCACCAGCCAGCAGCCAGCACGGACAGCGGAGAGACGAGCGGCTCACATGTGGCCCAGCAGCGGCAGCGACTGCGCATTCAGGATGCGGGGCTCAGCGTTGGCGGGGCCGGGGCCCATCAGGAAGCGCTGGGGCACCTGTGGCAAGGTGGCAGCCGGGCGGGGAAGGGCGCTGAGGGGGCCCGCCAGAAACGGACCAGCGGGAAGGTGGCGGCAGCGGCGGCGGCAGGCGGCGGCAAGCGGTTGTAGGAGGCAAGGGTTAAGCGTGCCGGCGCTGCCAACCGACACTGCAGTGCACTGCCAATAGTTGGCAGCGCGCCCGGGGCGCCAGCGTGCAACAGGGGGTTGAGCTGAGCGGGGCCTCAAACAGCGGCTGGTCCCTGGCACGCCCATTCACCTCCAGCACGCCGGTGGGGCCGCGGTGGGCATCGGAGATGGCCGGGGTGGGCTCCCCGGGGCGGGCAGTCGTGAAAGCCATCGATGACAGCGTCCTGCACTGGCTGGCAAGCCGCCTGCTGCTGCGAGCAATAATGCCAGACATCAGGGGCTGGCTGGACACGTCGCCGCCGCCGGAATTGCTAAGCGTCTGCTGCGCTCTGACAAGCCTACCACTGCCTTTGCCGCTGGAAGCCCCCTGCGCCGCGCAATCCTGCACCTGAGTCAACTGCACAAGCTCACAAGCTGCCCCGATGGGCCGATGGCAGGCTGGTGGGCCCCATCCTGGCGGTATCGGCCACGTCAGCGCCACCGGTCGGGCACGGGCAAGCATGGACCTGGCAGAAAGCCGCGGACCCGGCCGAATGGAGCTTGGCCCCCAAAAAGACCACCTGCTGCTGTAGATCGTCGCCAGCACCAGTCCATCCCGCCTCCCGGCATGCCACGTGACACCAGCCTGGGCGGAGCAGGCAATGGCCGCCCTGCCGTGACTCGAGGCGATGAGCGCATCCTGCCGCCATGCGCATGCCGCCATGCGCATGCACCACAGCCCTGCAGAGTTGGGGTATAGCAGCACGTTGAAGGAGTGGTCTGGCATGGTCCAATCCACCTGGTGATGACAGCGTGGAGCTGCGGGGGCGTGGCATGCAGGTCGTGCAGGTCGTGCAATGCTTGTAGCCATGCCCTTGCAAGCAGCTTTTGCAGAGGAGGCGTCGGGGCCGAAGGGGCACGTGCGCTTGCCATGCACTTGCATGGCTGCTTCCGTCAACCTGTGCTGGTGATGCCACAGCCGCAGCCAGCTGCTGCTGCTCCGGAGCGCTCAGTCCCCGCCTCGCATTCCCCGCTGTTGACCCGCAGGAGTTGCAGCCCAGGAGGCAGCTGCCATTCACAATGGCCGCCCACACCGGCTGTTCCCAGGCCCACGCCCCTGCCGTGCGGCGCACGAGCAGTGACCAGGGCACAGCGGCCACCAACCAGTGCAACAGCAGCAGCACTGTCCAGCATGCCTTGGGGAGGCTGCTTGCCTGCCACACCTGATGGCGGGGGCGCCCTGATGACGCAAGACGGGCAAACACAGCGGCCAGTGCGCAAGCTCCCCATCTGATGTGCTGGCCCTGAAGCTGCCTGCTTCTCCAGCTGCTCCCACCATGAACCAGCCAGGGAGAGGTGGCAGTGCAGTATGCCCCCGCCAGCCGGCAGCCATGGACAACGTTCGGCACGCGTCCTTCAGCACAGCATGCAGCACTGCAACCCTCGACATGCTCTGCCCTGCAGGCTGTATGGCTGCGTGATGGGAGTCATTTCAGACGGGCCTGCCGGCAGCTGCTGCCGGGTCCGCCCTGCCCAGCTGGCAGCGGCGGGGCAGGCAAGTCGCCCACCCGCGCATCTGGCGCTTTAGCTTCACTCCCCTTGCCCTCCTACTCCACTTGCAACACCTCGCAGCGCCTCTGCTTCGCTCACCTATGGGCACCGTGCAGCGGCGGGAGCCAGAGCCGCTCTCGGCGGACACCCTCAACCCCAACGTGAGAATCTGCATGCGGGGGTTGGTCTCGCGCCTTGGCGAGCAGCCCCGCCGCCCCGCGCCTTGCCCTGGTTGAAGCCCTCCCGTTCTCCCTGCCGCTGCAGGTCCTGAAAGCCGAGTATGCGGGTGAGCATGTTCGAGGCTGGTCCAGCCCGGGGGGCTGGCCGGGGCACGTGGGGCAAGGTGCCGCCGCCGCCCGCCGCCGCCGCCCGGCGTGGTAGCGCCCGCGATTCAGTTGCCCTTTGGGCTGCCAGACAGTGATGGCGGCACTGCTGGTGCATAGCAAAACAGCAGCCGATTGTTTACTGCAGCTACCCGTCACAGCGGCTGCCCAAACGCAGCCACTACCGGCGGTGGGAGACGCTCGTTGTTGCAGCTGGGGCGCGGCGGTGGGGCTGCGGCAGCATGATTACTACTTCCCGCTGCCTGCAGGCAGTGCACCATACACTGCACCCTATACCCGCACTTGCTGCAAGAGTGTTTCCAAGTCGCAAACTCAGCTTGCCCTGGCGCACTGGTGTCCTCTTCGCCCTGCAGTGCGCGGCGCGATTGCCATCAAAAGCGCGCAGTACTCGCAGCAGCTAGCTGAGGGGCAGGGCAAGGGGCTGCCCTTTGACAAGGTGTACCAATGCAACATCGGCAACCCGCAGATCCTGGGCCAGGCAAGCGAGCCGGGGGGGTGCTTTTGCTGGGCTGTCGCCTGCTGCTGCAGTGGCTGCCGCAGCAGTCTGGAGCGGCCGCCTGCTGTCCCGCCTGGTGGCTGGTGTTACTTTTGCAGCTACACGTCAGTTGGGGCGATGCCGTATGCTGCTGCTGCTGCTCCTGCTCCTGCTCCTACTGCTGCTCCTGCTCCTACTGCTGCTGCTGCTGGATAGCACCTGTGGCCGCCGGCGCTGCCCTCGGCTCCCAGTCGCTGCCGCCCGCTGCTGCCCACCCAACTGGTGCTGTGCCCTTCAGCCCACGCTGCGTCCCACCCATGCTCAATCTAGTCTGCTCACCCTGCCCGCCTTCCCACTGCCCCCTCCCTGCAGAAGCCCGTGACCTTTTTCCGTCAGGTGCTCAGCCTGTGTGAGTACCCGGAGCTGCTTGAGCACCCGGCGGCCGCAGACATCTACCCTGCCGATGTCGTTGCGGTGCGTGGGGGGCGCTAGGCAGCGCACTGCTCATTGCCTGCGCGGGGTGGATGGGACAGGGCCAGCTGTGTGCTGTGTGGCAGGCCAGCCGCAGGCATGGCACGCATGCTTTGCAAGTTGCCAAGCTGCTGCTGCTGCTGCCGCTGCTGCTGCTGCTGCAGCAGCTGCTGATGGTCCTTTGACTGCACTGCTTCCATACTGCAGCGCGCCCGGGAGTACCTGGCCAAGATCCCGGGCGGCGTGGGCGCCTACTCCGAGTCCAAGGGCGCAGTGGTGCTGCGCCAGCACGTGGCCAAGGTGGGCTTGAAGCTGGAGCAGTTGGGTGGTGGTGGGAGTCAAAGGGCATTGGGGTGCAGGACAGGCACCCGTGCAGCACCAGGGACCTGTGTGGCCGTTTCGTTGATCTCTTAAACCTATGTGCAACCCTGCACAATCTGCCGCAGGGCATTGAGTTGCGGGACGGGCACCCGTGCAGCATTGAGGATCTGTGGCTCACCGACGGCGCCTCGCCCGCGGTGCACTTCATGATGAAGGCGCTGCTGCGGGACGCAAACGTGAGGGACTCTGACTGGAGCTGCACAGTTCAGCTGTTGCGGAGGTTGACGGATGCGCACGCCGCCCACCTGCCGATGTGCCGTGCCGTGCGTCTGCCTTCCCCTGCTCCCCCGCCACGCTCAACCCTGCACCCTTTCCACCTCCCTCCCCCGCCCAGGACTGCATCCTGTGCCCCATCCCCCAGTACCCGCTCTACTCCGCCACCATTGAGCTGTATGGCGGCACGCTGCTGCCGTACTATCTGGAGGAGGACGCGGGGTGGCAGGCGCAGCAGGCGGCGCTGCAGGCGCAGGTGGATGCGGCTCGCAGGTGCGGAGGGGTGGAGGGCGGGGTGTGGGGTGGGAGCAGGGCTGGGGTCTGCCCACCAGTGAGCGCGTCAGCTACTGTAAGTGGTTGTAAAGCGTAGGAATGGGTTTGCACTGCCGCATGGCTGGCCCTCCTCCCGACCCGTCTTCCTGCGCACTGTCCCCTCCCCCTTGCAGCCAAGGCAAGCAGGTGCGGGCGCTGGTGGTGATCAACCCGGGCAACCCCACGGGCCAGGTGCTGGACCGTGAGAACCAGGAGGTGCTGATCCGCTTCTGCAAGCAGGTGGGGGCGGGGTGGGGTGCAGGGCATTGGGGGAGAGGCGCATGATCGCCGCCGCTGCTGCTGCTGCTGCTGCTGCTGCTGCCGCTGCTGCTGCTGCTGCCGCCGCCGCTGCTGCTGAGGTGGGGCTGTTTGTGAGCTGATGACAAGCAGCGTATCTGATGGCTGCAGCTGCGCCCTCTCGCCTGCCCTGCCGCCACCTGCACCCAGCTGCCTGCCGCTGCCGCCGCACCCGCAGGAGAGCCTGGTGCTGATGGCGGACGAGGTGTACCAAACCAACATCTACGCGCCCGGCAAGCAGTGGCTGTCCTTCAAAAAGGTGCGGGGGGGCGGGCGCCACCTGCCTGCGCTGGGGCTCTTACAGCAATGCTCAGCATGTGGTCATTGGCCGCCTCTGGTGGCAGCGCGGCCCTCCCCGAGCCTCACTCACCCTGCCCGGCCGCTGGCAACCGCCGCCTTGCAGGTGCTGTGCGAGATGGGGCCCGAGTACGCGTCCAGCGTGCCCCTGGTGTCCATGAACTCCATATCAAAGGGTTTCTTCGGGGAGTGCGGCAGGTACGCGAACTGAGTCGGAAAAAACGAGAAAAAAAGAGTCGGGTTGCAACAGAGTCGGGCGCCGCCGCCGCCGGCGGCAGGGAGGCGGGGGGACACCCACCACAGCAGGTGCGTTCAATGCTGCCTTTTGCCTCCTGCTGCGCCTGCATGCCCCCCCAAACGCAAGCTACTCCTATTTCTAATCCAGTTAAAGCAAATAGCCGTGCCACCATGGTGTACTTCATCAGCAGGGTTGCTGTTGCTGGTCGCCGCATCTGTTGCCTCGTGAACCCAGAGGGGCATGCCCGCGGGTCCTGCAGCTGGTTGCGGAGGGCTTGTCGGCGCGCGTGGCGCACCTCGCGGCGGGGATGACTGGACTGCTGCTGCCGTCAGCATGTGCAGCCATTATCTGCGACGCCTGTTGATGCTTGGCGCGCTCAACCAGCAGCCCCGCCTCCTGCCCCCTCCCCCAGGCGCGGCGGCTACATGGAGTGCTTCAACTTCCCGGAGGGTGTGAAGGAGCAGCTGTACAAGCAGGCCTCCATCTGCCTCTGCCCCAACCTGTCGGGCCAGATCTGCATGGTGAGGGAGGCTGGGGGGCCGAGGGTCGGTGGACAATACGGGCGTGGTGGATGCAAGAGGGATCCGAGGTGCACGTTGGGAGCCAGAGCACGGCCGCTGCCTGCCATGCCTGGTTCCCAGACAGGGTGGCGCTGTGCACGGGAAGCGCTTTTGCAGCCGTCACCCAACAAGCGCACAACGGTGCTCTCTTGCTCTGCAGGCGATGGTGATGAACCCGCCCAAGCCGGGCGACCCTTCGTACGAGCAGTTTGCACGGGAGCGGGACGCAATCATCGAGGTGCGCCGCTGCTCAGCGACCCTGCTGCTACCGTAGCTGCCGCTGCTGTTGTGATGCTGGAGCAGCAGAGTAGCCACGTTCCGTGCCGCTGCCCTGCTGCGCTGCTCTCAGCCTGCGACGTCAGTGTGCTTGGTGGTGCCGGCACCACTTGCCCTGCCCGCCATGCATGGGTCGCACACACCCGCCCTCGCTGACCGGTTCAATGCTGCAGAGCCTGAAGCGGCGCGCGGAGCTGGTGGTGAAGACGTTCCGGGGGCTGGAGGGCGTGACCTGCAACCCAGGTGCGGCGTGCGTGCACACGTTGTGCCGAGTGATGAAGTGCAGCACTGGGGGCTGCAGGCACTTGTGCCGCGGGCACTGCTACAATAGGACTCTAGGCTATCTTGCGTGCAGCCTGCTGCAGCGTGTGCAAGGCTGCGGATTTCGTGCTCCCTGGTGTGCCAGATCGGGAGAGGGCAAGGGGCTGAGCGGTTGTGCCAGTGCCTGCCCTCCTCTCCCCGCAGTGGAGGGTGCCATGTACGCCTTCCCCAAGCTCACCATGCCGGCGGGCGCGGTGGACGCGGCAGCTGCGGGCAACAAGCAGCCAGACTTTGTGTACTGCATGGAGCTCCTTGATCAGACGGGCATCGTGACCGTGCCTGGATCCGGGTTTGGCCAGGTGCGGTGGTGATTGTAACACATGTAGGTGCGGCGGGCTACAAGAGCTGGGGGGGCGGCAGCAAGGCTGGAGTGCAAGGCTGTGCATGGGCGTGAGGCTGCGCTGCCGCCAGTAGGAGTGCGGCGGGTGCAACCCCTGCCCAGCTATCTGCCCACCAGTGTCTCACCAACGTTCGCCGACGACTCCCGCTCCCCTCCCCCGCACCAGGCGCCCGGCACGTTCCACGTGCGCACCACCATCCTGCCGCCTGAGGCCGACATGGCGGTGGTGTCGGAAAAGATCTCGCAGTTCCATGCCAGCTTCATGCAGCGGTATAGCAAAGCCAATGGCACCGCCTGAGGCAGCTGCCGCGGTCGGCTCTGGCCAGCCGGCGCCCAAGCGCTGCCGCTGCCGCCGAGCAGTCAACGGCATCGCGTGGCGGCACGGTCGACATCGCTGCAAGTACAATAGCTAGGCAGCTGGAGCTTGGGCTGGAGGCTGCACCGCTCCCCTCCCCCGCACCACCCTGGCGTCTCTCGGGCCGCTGTTGCCGTCCAGAACTGCGTTGATATCTTGGCACGTGGCCGTAGGTGCCGCCCGCCCCCTGTATTTTCAATCGTCTATGCTGCAGCCTGCGGCTGCCGGAACATGACATGCTGAGACCGCTCTCACCGAACCAAATGCACGATCCCTGCGGGTGCGGCCCATGCCCCCCTGCATACCGGCCGCACCCCCCTTTGCTTCACCCTGCCCATTCTTTTGCTAGCGCGCACGTTGCCCCTAGACTGCATTATCTGTG
>RRZL01000027.1:9094-46008 GCA_006782975.1 Chlorella sp. Dachan | reverse complement strand
CCCCCCCCCCGAATTCCTTGTTGTTGCGGGAGTGCACCTGTGTAAGCTGAGCGTGTTTGCTGATGCTGGAGCGGCGGCAGGGAGACACCCGTAGCCCATGCAGGCTTGCCAGGGCTCTTACTGGCGGTGTGGGGGCCCCAGTTCAACTGCAACCGCAGCATTCAACGATGGTGGCACAGGTCTGTGTGTTGATGCACAGTACACTGTGTGGTGCAGGGATGCCTGCCGGCACGCATGCATTTGGGCCGTACCTCATCACAACATTCTACGAGGCAAGCCGAGGCAAGCCTCCCACAAAATCGCACAGAACGTCTGGTGATCTATGGCCAGCCTAACGGCCAGCCTGCCCAAACGCCGTCTGCCAGGGGCACGCCCTGCCCACCACAGGGCGGAAATCAAAGTGCGGTGGCAGCCACAAGGCCAAAGGGCGGAACGTTGGCGGCTTGACGCCCCCTCACGCTGCACGCACGCAGGCAGCGGGGCAGTGGGGACCGCAACAGACGAAGCTGCGGGGGACGGTGCCTCTTAGTGGCACTCCAGCGGGCGCCCTGAGGGACTACCTGCGTACTATGCAAACTCGAGCTTGAACTGCGACCCCTGCTCAGGTTGAGGGGTACAAGCTGCCGCTGGTCGAGTCGATCCACCAGCACTTCAGGCGCTCTGAGGCGGACAAGGTGCGGGGGGGGGAGAGGGGGGGGCAGTTCGGGTGGTGGCCTGGGTGACTCAACACAGTGCGTTGCTTTTTTGCAGCAGTGAATCATGCAGGCTTCTCCCATTTAGCCACAGGTGATCCAGCGATATTGGCGCCTGTCCCGCCTGCGGCGCTTGTGGCGCGTGTCGCTGCAGCGAACGGGGGACCAGGTGCGCAATCGTAGCGTGTGGGTTGCTTGTACAACGGCATGCACTGCTCGCTACTGAGTGCAAGCTTTCTTGCTTCTCCTAGATGGTGCTAAGGCCGCCTCTCCCCCCTCGGCAATTGTCGCATGAGATCAAGCTGCTGCACGCTGCCCAGCTGGCAGCTGACCGGCTGCATCCTCTTAATTTTGTCTTGAACAACCTCTGTACCCCTCCCTGCCCCGCGACAGCGCCGCTGCAGGGAGCGGTGCTGTATCGCCCTGGATCAGAGCTGACAGATGCGCTGTTTTACGATCGCGATCCACTGGCTGCACGCCACCAACTGACCGGCTGCATCTCGTGCATGCCCTTGCAGGTCAGCCCCTTTGCCGACGGCTTCGGCAGCGGCACGCTGTACACAGGTTGGCTGCCGCAGCCTTGCATGCGCCCACCACCGAGCCCACCACCGCGCCCACCATCCGAGCCCACCTGGCCAGCGGTCATGAGGTGACAACCGGCAGCGTGGCAGTGTGCAGTCAGTTGTAGTTGCTCGTGATCATTCATGCCGCCTCCCTCCTTGTGAGCCTGACTGGTGACGGCCCGCATTGCAGGCAAGGGCACTCCCGTGGATGTGATCGGTGGCCCAGGAACTTTCTACCAAGACTTCAACAAGACGTATGGTGGGTCTTGTTGTGGGCGGCAGGCTGTGCACCCCGAGCGTTTTCTGCAGCGGTTTGCGGGGCGGTGAACAAGTTTGTCCTCCGTCCACTGGCAGAGTTTGAGCCGGTCATCAAATCTATCCCCTCCCGCGCACCCCCCGCGCTGAGGGCGCCGCCCAAGCGGCCATGGAGGCCCAATGGGGTGAGTGGTCGGGTCGCCTGCATTGCTGAATCTCCTGCTTGGCTTGTGCGTGCCTGTTGTGTGGCCGCCGGCGCCCAGGCTGACGCACCCACTCCCACCCGGGTATCTGTCCTGGCTGCCGCGCCCTGTTTACATGCCGCCCAGCGCCCCATCCCGCAGGGCCCCCCAACAGGGGTTCTTGCTGATTGCGCCGCTGCCGCTGGCGCATCGAGATTACCTAGAGCACAGGTGCGGAGCGCAGCCTCCTCTGTCCTTTTGCCTGGCTCCTACACGCCAGCCAGACTGTTTGGATTTTAGTTGCCTGGCTAATGTGTTGCTTGCAATCGGCCGTTGGCTGTTTACTCATGGTCTGTTCCCTCGCCTTGACCACCTGACCTTGCTCCCTGCTGCACACACCTTGCCATGCGCACACCCTCAGGCGCGCCCCGTTCCAGACGTTGCGGTGGCGTGTGATGGCCAGGCCCCTTCACAGCAGCAGGCCAGCCCTTGCCAAGGAACAGCTGTTGAGAGTGTTACCCAGCCTGCTGCTGGCCACTCAACTGCCATCTCGACCCTCGAGGTAAGCACTGGACAGTGTTCTGACCTGCGCTGCAAAGTACTGCGTGTTGTGAGCCGTGCGCTGGTAGCTTGCTGGCATCTGTTGCCAACCTCAAGGTCGACGCCGCTGAGTGGACCCCAGCGTTCTTGTGTCCCTGCTTTCCTGCAGGAGTGTGTCTCCAAGGCGGCCCCATCCTACGGCATCCCGTGTGCTGTCAACAATACACGCGCGCAACTGCAGGCAAGTGGCACGTGCTGGGGCGCTGGACTTAAGGCGGTGCGTGCTGTTGTTCTCAGCTCATCAACCTGGAGCTGCTGCGCACGTGGTGCCCGTCACACTGGCTGCACACCAGCCCGCTGTTTGGGCCCGCCTGAATCACTTCCCTCAGGCTGCCTGGTGCGTGGATGACGACGACTCTGACGACGAGGAGGAGGGTGCCTCCCAGGCAGTTACCGGCGAGGTGCGCTGCCGTAGCTTGCTAGTTCATGAGGGTGGGCTGGCTGCAGCTGCTGGTGTGTGCTCTGCATGCCTGTCCTGCCCCCCATCCCTCCGTCGCCTCGCTGGCCCTGTGTGATGCAGGCAGGCGCCGTGTGCCTGCTCTCAGCAGCCTCGGTCTTTTCCACCCGCGTCTGGTTTTCCATCCCTATTGGGCCTCTGGCCCGTCAGTGCACACCATCATCTGCTGTACTCACATCCTCGCCACCCGCTTCCAACTTGATTACAACGTGAAAAGAAAGAACACTAGTGTGCCGATTGTCCGAGAAAGGGGATACCGGGGCAGAAACACGCAGCCCGTGTTTGGGGGCGGGCGGTACAGGCGTCATGAGTGCAAGCGGTACATTCCATCTGCAATAGCAGCGGCAGCGGTTTCGCTAATAGGCGGGGTCGTTGGCATGCAGGGCGCCTGGCGCAGTTGGGATGGCGCCCCACATGGACGTGTAGGGGCGGGGCATCAAAGGCTAACAAACAAGGAGTGGAAGGGCGCTACATTCTGGTCAGCCCAGCAGACCCCGAAACAGAGCGCTAAAAACAGGGATGCAGGCCTGGTGGGTCGTTAGGTTCTGGTCTATGTGTTCGGCCTCGCATGCGAGGCATCACGTGTCTCCCGGGTTCGTCAGGTTTCCGCAGCTGCATGACGTTGAACAACGGTTTGAGTGCAAAGATAGGCATCGGCCATTGAGTTTGGTGGGTCCTGTTGTAGGGAAGCTTGACGGCTGGGTTAGATGCCGTCCCTCCAGCGCTGGCGATGCCAGCCGCCAACCAGCGGCGGTGAGCAGTCGCCGCCAGCAGGCAGCTGGGCGGCTGGCGCGGGATGAGGCGCTGCGGGTCGTGGCATACAGAGTGTTGCACAGCGCTGCTCGCTGTGCCGCACTGCGCTGTGTGCTGCGCTGTGTGTTACGTTGCATTGTTTAGACGGCAACGGGCCGGCCCAGGTGGCCGCCCTGCTTCTGCAGCTCCTCCCAGCTGTAGACGCCGCTGCGGAGAGACAAGGGGGTGCACAGGAACGGCACCGGTGAGTAGCAGTGCGGGGGCTAAAGAACAGCAAGGCGGGGCAGCTGCCGTCACACATGAGCTCGGCGGCTAGCGTCCCGAAAATGCGAGCGGGCTGACACCTGCTGACACGACAAGCATGCAAGCATGCAGCATGATCCCCACCATGCATTTCCTCACCCGTGCATATCCTCCACGCCCTCGGGGCACTTGGCGGGGCGGCTGGCCAGGAATTGGTTGGCGGCGGCCGCTGCGCCGCGCCCCTCGGCAATGGCCCACACCTGGGAGGCAAGGAAGGGATGGGAAGGACAGGTTGGGGGCGGTCTGGCCAGGGGTTTGGAGGACGGGAGGATGGGGGCTGCCCCAGGCAAAGCCCACCACAGTCAGGGCACACCCACGCGGACAGCAGGCACGAGACCCTGCTCCCTGTCAACCGCCAGTCCTGCAGCTCAAGCAGCTCAGCTCACCACCAGGGACTGGCCGCGGCGGCAGTCTCCCGCGGCAAAGATGCCGTCCATGGACGTGGCAAACTGGCCGTACTCGGCCTTGAAGTTGGAGCGCGGGTCCACCTCGATGCCTGGAGGGGAGGGCAGGGGACGCGTGCGGGCTTGAGAGGCTGCTGCGACTTTAATGCCGCGGCGGCCAACGTCGCGGGCGTGCAGGCAAGCACGGTGGCGCATGTACAGCAGCACATCACAGCGCAGCGCAGCACAGCGCGGCGCAGCGCGGCGCGGAGTAGGGCAATTGCCAGGCAGCACGCACCCAGCGCCTCTGCCAGCGTGGCCTCTGGCCCCAGGAAGCCCATGGCCAGCAGCACCAGGTCCGCCTCGATCACCTAACAGAGTGGGCAGAGGGGGTGCACACTATTGAGGTGTGCAGCAGGGTGGATTGGTGCGGTTGGGAAGCGCAGGGCAGGGAAGCACAGGAACCTTGCTTGGCAGCAGGGTGACCATCGGCCCAGGCGTGATCTTCGGACCCAGGCTGCTTGGCTTTTCAGCACCAACCAACCGCCCCTCCTGCCCCCACCCACCCGCTCGCTGCCGGGGATCTCCACAAACTTGGGGGGGCCGCCGTTCTCAGACGGCTGCCACTCCACGCTGACGAGCTCCAGGCCCTGATGCGGTGGGGGGATGGGGCAAGGGAGGCGGCCAGCAGGGTCAACGTATGTTGCAGTCAGCGCGGCAGTGGGGCATCCAGATAAGGAAGCAGCACTTGGGGACCAGGCGCAGGAACTCCGACGACTGACTGAATATGCAGCAAGGCAGAACAGCCAGCCTCACCTTGAGGTTGCCCTTGCCGTCATCGATGAAGCGCTTGGTTAGCACCTGCAGACACCCATTAGCGGAGCAGCAAGGCAGGTGAGAGGCATGTTCACAAGCCGAGCTTCCCTCAGCACTGCGTTTCCTGCCCGTTCAAGGCGTCCACCCGACGCCTGGCACCCAGATGACTGCAGCCCCGATGCGCCGCACCTCGTACATGCGTGGGTCCTTGCCAAACACGTGGGTCGCCTCGGCGTGGCCATAGTCCACCTTGAACACGCTGCGAGGGTAAACCGGTGGGGGAGGCAGGAGGGATTCAGCAGGTGTGGAATAAACAGGGGCATTGCTGGGGATGATAATACAAAAGCACAGACTTGCAGCAACCGAGTGGCGCCTGTGCAGAAGCGAGCAAGCCAGCAAAAGCACGCAGCCCAGATGCCCGCCCGCTCACCGCGGGTAGTAGGGCCAGGGGTTGTTGGGCGCGCGGTGCTCGGGCGGCTTGGTCAGCAGCTCCAGGTTGACGACCGAGTGTGCGCCGTGGCGCACGCTGGTGCCGATGCAGTCGGTGCCGGTGTCGCCGCCTCCAATGACCACCACCTGAAGGGGCGGAGGTGGGTGGGGAGCAGGGATGGAGGAGGAAAACGCCGGTGTCTGCATCCGCAGGCGGACGACAGCTCCAGCTGGGGCTCAGGGTCGTTGATTATCACCTGCGTCCACACAGCAAGTGGTGCCTAAACATGCAAGGCACGAAGGAACGCCAGAACGCCAGTCCTCCGCACCTTCTTGCCCTTGGCGGAGATGTAGTTGCCGTCCTCCAGCCGCGAGTCCAGCAGCGACTTGGTGTTGGCCACCAAAAACTCCATGGCAAAGTGCACGCCCGAGAGGCCGCTGCGGGGAGCGGGGAGAGCGCGGGGCGGGGCGGACGCTCGGCAATTGGGACACCTGCAACTGCTCATCCATTGCAAGTGCGATGAAGTCGTTGCAAACACGTTTGAGGCGACGGCTGCGAAGCTGCAACTGCACTCCTACGCAAGCCATTCATGCCCCCAAGCAAAAGCACAGCCTCACCGCCCGTCGATGGGCAGGTCGCGCGGCTTGGTGGCGCCCGCAGCGAGCACAATGGCGTCCGAGGCGGCGGCAATCTCCTTGATATCAATATCCTGAATTGGCAGCAAGGTTGGGAGGGTGGTGGGGGTGGGACGGGTGTCCAGCGGCTGCACGAAAGCAACCTGGCCAGGATATAGCAGGCCTGCACAGCGCCCAGCCAGCCAGCCACAGAGATGCGCACAAGGCATAGGCGCAGCACCTGCCCAGCAAAGTTGCCTGCCCGCACCTTGCCCACGTGGGCGCTGGTCACAAAGCGCACGCCTTCCGCCGCCATGAGGTCCACACGCCGCTGCACAATGTCCTCCTGCGGTGGTGGGAGGGAGGGGGAGGGCAGAGAGGAGCCGGGTAAGGCCAGATATGTTGATGGGGCAGGGCTCGCCACTGGGTCAAATGGGGGTGATGGCACGGCTAAGGTGGTTCACCTCTGCACACATCCTTGTTGAAATGGCACGGCCAGGTGGGCCACCACTTGCACACTCACCAAAAGCTTTCGCGCACTGCCACCCCACCACACAACCCCACGCACCTTGTCCGTCTTCATGTTGGGCACGCCGTACATCATGAGGCCGCCCACACGGTCGCTGCGCTCGTACACCGTCACGCTGTGCCCCGCCTTGTTCAGCTGGTCGGCGGCCGCCATGCCGGCGGGGCCGCCGCCAATCACCGCCACGCGCCGGCCGGTGCGCACCGCGGGCGGGCGCGGCACGATCCACCCCTTCTCAAAGCCCTGAAGTGGTGCGAGGGCGGTTGTAGGAAGAATGGATTAGCCAGCTGAGCGTGGCGATTGCTTAGGCGGCTGGCATTGGATTGCTGCCATCTGCGCCCTCCAAGCACGCCTCTTGCACACCACCCAGCACCAGATCATCACCCACCATGTCCACGATGGACACCTCCATCGTCTTGATGGTCACCGGGTTCTGGTTGATGCCCAGCACGCACGCGCCCTCGCAGGGGGCGGGGCACACCCGGCCTGGGAGGGGCGGGCGGTGAAAGTGCAAGGGGGCGGTGAGGTGCTGCATCGCTTCGGTGCACTGCAGCACGCTGCACACCGCAGGGCCCGCAGCTGTTCAGATGCATGCTGCCTGATGAATGCGCCTCCGCACTCGCGCTGCACAGAACTCGGACCCCAGCCCGACTGCTCACCAGTGAACTCAGGGAAGTTGTTGGTCTCCAGCAGGCGGTGCAGCGCCTCCTCCCATCGCCCCTGGTGCACCAGCGCATTCCACTCAGGAATGAGGTTACCCAGCGGGCAGCCTGCGGGTGCACAAGGTTCGGGCGAGTCTGATTTTATCGAGCCTCTTGTGATATGCAGCCTAGGCGTGCCAGCCTGGCTTGTGATCGGCACGGCCCCAGCCGCTGGATGAGAGGTCGCTGAAGCTGCTTTCCACCCCCCATCCACGCCGCCGCAGCCACCCACCGGTGGTCTTGTTGAGGCAGTAGGGCGTGCCGCAGTTCATGCACCGCGCGCTCTGCGTGTTGAGCAGCTCCGACTTCTCCTCGGGAGGCAGCTGGGGAGGTGCCGAAAAAAGCAGTGTTTAACGCACAGTCAGGTGGCGCTTGCTACGCGGACTGCATTGTCTTCACGCAAACCGCAAAGCACATTTGTTGGCACGCCGCCCACCGCCCCACCGCTCACCACAGCATGCACCTCGCCCCAGTCGTGGATGCGCTCCTCCACAGGGCGGTACGGCAGCGGCAAGCGCTCGTAGGTGACAAAGCCGCGCGGCTTCTGCAGGGGGGTACGAAGAGGTGGGTGGCACATGAGTTGGGTGGGGCGGTGAGTCAGAGGGAAGCTGAAGGGCCAGATGGAGCCGCTAGCCGATGGCAAGCAAGGTGCAGACCAGCAGGCCGGGCAAGTGGCAGGTTGCTGCCAGCTCCCCACACACCTGCGCGGACAGGCCGTGCACCACGGTGGGCCGCCCTGCCTCCCACACCGGCTTGCGGCCGCCTACGGGCAGGCCCTCGGACGCGTCACGCAGCAGCTTAGCAAACTCGCGCTGCGGCAGGGCACAAAATGGGGGTGAGGGATGGTGAGGGTTGGAGAGAGACTGATGCACAACACCACGTCGCGGCGCCTTCTAAGCCGTCACAGCTTCTGCAGGCCAGCACCCCGCCCTCCTAGCACCACCAAGATGCAAAGTGACATACACGTTGTGCCGCAGCCCACCTTGGCCTGCTCGGGCGCCACGGCTCGGCCGTTGCCGTTGCCGTTGTGGGACGCCTTGGTCAGCTGGGTGTTGGTGATGGCGGGCTTGCGTTTCACCACTGCAGGCCGCGGTGGAAGGCAGGGCAGGACGTGAGTGGAGGCCAAGGCAGAGCAGGGGTAGCCTTCAAGCCAGACTCAGCGCACTGCGTGCCCGAGCGGCCCAGCCTGTCTAGATAGAGGCTGCTGACTCACCACCCCCCACCCCTCACCGTCAATGGCCATCTTCTTCAGCTCCTCAAACGCGTCCACACCGTTGGCCTGCAGAGGCGGCCACAGCGCGGTTGAGCATGAAACGAGATGGGCCCCGCCCGTCACCCCATGCAACACGTACTGTCGCAGCTGCTGCGTGGTTAACAGCTGCTGGCATCGCGCTTGTAGCCGGAGCGGCAGCCTTCTGCGGCGCACTGAACTTATGATGAAATGCAACCCCTCTCCCCGGCCCACCTCCTTGAGCAGCTCCGCCTCCGCCGCCTGCGCCACCTTGAGCTTGGCCGCCTCGTCCATGGCGCGGCGATACTCGCGCGGGAACACCTGGGGGGAGGGGAGGGGGGCGTTGGTTGGAGCGTGACAGTGAAGCTAGCAGGCTTGCCAAGGGTTGCGCTGGCCCTGCCAAATGCAGGTGGTGCGGATGTGCAAGTTGAGCTGCCGCCTCCTGAAGCTGGCAGCTGGGCAATCTGGGCTGCTGCCCCCGTTGCCCACGGGGGCTACTTCCACTTCCGCCGCCAGCATGCATCCTGCCAAGCATCAGCTGCCCCCTAAAGCTGCAGCCCCACAGCCCCCATCGCCCACCTTGACAAAGTGCTTGTGCTCGGCATCCCAGTCCAGCAGGATGCGGCGGCCCACTGTAGAGTTGGTGTACTTGACGTGCCGCTGGACCAGGGAGCGCAGGTGCATCAGGTCCTGCACGGGGCAAGGGGGTGACATGGGAGCGTGAGTGAGCTGCACGCCAGCGCTGGCACCTCCGTGGTGTCCATGGTGCTGCCACCCTAGTCCCCAGACGCCAAGCTTGGGATGTTGGCTGAAAACAGCAACCGCAAAAAACACCACCCACCCACCCACCCAACCCACCCAACCCAGCCGCCCACCTGGCCGCTCTCCACAGGGAACAGGTCCTGGGCCACGTCCACGTTGCACAGCGGCGCAAAGCGGCGCTCGGGGTCGTACACGTACGCCACGCCGCCGCTCATGCCTGGCCAGGAGATTGGCGAACAAGTGCAGCGGGGTGGAGCTCCGGTGGGCCCCACCAGCTTGCGAGCATGCCACCAACTTGCTGTGCCGCAATGATCCTTGAAACCCCGACGCACCTGCACCAAAGTTCTTGCCGGTGCGGCCCAGGATGACGGCAGTGCCGCCTGCATCAGGCGAAAGGAAGCAGCAAGTTGGATGCAGGCACACAAACTCGGCAGGCCTACCAGCCCACAAAAGTCGGGGAGCGCGCTGTGCATAAGCTTAACCATCATCCATGCCCTCCCCATCAAGCCCTCCCCTCCCTCCCTTCCCAGCCCCCGCTCGCCTGTCATGTACTCGCAGCCGTGGTCGCCGCAGCCCTCCACCACGGCGTGCGCGCCCGAGTTGCGCACGCAGAAGCGCTCGGCGGCCACGCCCCGGAAGTAGGCCTCGCCCTTGGTGGCGCCTGTTGAGCGGGCAGGGGGGAGACAAGAGCATCAGAGCATGGCCTGTCAGCCTTCCGCACATGCCGTCCCACCCGCAGCCCATGATGCACGGGCATTGCACTGCTCGGACTCACACCAGCATCGCCTCTCCCTGCTGACTCACTGCCACCCTGCACCCACCCACCGTACAGCACCACGTTGCCCACGATTATGTTCTCCTCCGCCTTGAAGGTGGACTCACGGGGCGGGTACACCGCCACCACGCCGCCAGACAGGCCCTGGCAGCGGAGGGGTCAGCGAGGAGGGCGCAGGCTGGGCTTGTGCTGGAGGGGCAGGAGCCAGCCGCAGCTCGGCCTGGTGTACCTGCTGCCGCTTCTTCCAGCTGCGCCATAACCAACCCAGGAAGCCTACTCCGTAGCCCGTCCGCTGGCCCTCACCCTTGGCACGTAGCCTTGGCGTCCCTCTCCACATCAAACCACTCCCCGCAGCCCATGCAACCCGCACGCCTCACCTTGGCCACGTAGTCGTTGGCGTCTCCCTCCAGCTCCAGCGTGATGCCGTGGCACAGCCAGGCGCCCAGGGACTGGCCCGCGTGCCTGCGGGGCAGGGGCAGACGGGCGGGTGGGGGGGCACACGTCACAGTCCGTGTCGGCCCAACAGCTTCGTGCCCTCTTAATGCAGTGGCATGGCGGCTTGTGAGAGGACGTGCGGAGAGCTGCTCACAACCGCCGCGGCCTCACCCGTTGAGCTTGATGTGGATGGTGCCCTCCGGCAGGCCCTCCAGCCCGTACCGCTTGGTCACCTCGTGGCTCAGCGTGGTGCCCACAGCGCTGCGGAGGGACGAAGCGGTAGGGGCAGGTAAGTGCAGCGGCAGGGACGACAACATGGAAGGGGTGGCAGGCATGCAGAGTCGGCATGCGGGCTCAACTCGACCCTGCAAGGCAGCCGTGCTGCGCCACCAGCCGGCCATTACACGCACCGGTGCGTGTTGAGCACCCGCATCTCGGCATACACCGCCTGTGGCTGCGCGTTGCTGCCGGGGTCGGGCAGCGCCGCCTGGCAGACCTGCAGAGGGGGAAGAAGCTGGGGGCTGTTGAACCACAACCTGGCATGCCCCAAGCTGGAGGCGCGATTGTTGTAGCAGCGGTGCCAAAGCACAGGAGACTAGCTACTAAACGATTCCGTCCTCCCCAGCTTAGATTGCCAGCCTGTGCCCTGGACCCACCTGGATCAGCTTGCTGTCCAGGCCAGTCTCCAGCCCGTGGTCCTGCTTCTGCGTGCACGTCTGCGCGGCGCCGGGCCTGCGGCAGGGAGGGGGTGGTGGTCATGTGGCAGCGGCGGCCAGGGTCAAGAGCTGTTGCACCAGTGGAGGGGCACAGGCGGCCGTTAGAGGCCAACCACCGGATAGAAAGAAAGAGTATGCCTTGGGCGTGGATTGAGGGGGCCAGCTGGGTATTAAGCCCAGAGGGCACCAGCCAACCACCGGACAGTTCCGAGAGGGATTGCTGGGTGCCAGGAGCCGGCAAAGCCCACCCGCCCCAGCATGGCAACCACGCGCACCGCAGCGTGGCAGCGGGGGTCAGCAGCTTGGAGAGGTCAACCTTGGCCAGCTTGGGGTTGGCAGCCACCACCTGTCACGAAACAGATGAGGAGAGGCGGCGCTGCGGTGAATGGCGGCTGGCTGCAGGAAGCGATGCGTCCCTACAAAACCGCGGCGCACGTGCACTTCAACAACACGAGCACCTGATGCCAACCAAGCAGGCAGCGCGGCTGGCAAGCAGGCCAGGGGGCCCACCTCTTGGTCCACCTCCAGCATGTCGGCGCGGCCCACCATCTCGCCCACGGAGCGGAAGCCCATCTCTGTGAGCAGGTGGGCAGCGAATCGGGCGAGCGTTCGGGCATGCTGGAAACCGCCCAGCAGCAAGCCTGAGCCAGGGATGCAAACCCCATGCTGCCTGGGTGTCCATGCGGTGTCCATGCGGCCCGCCCCCCAACAGTGAAGTGCGCAAGCCCCTGGCACCCCACCCCCATCCCACCCCATCTCATCCCAAGCTCTCCCCTGCCGCCGCGTACCCGCCATGAACGTGCGCAGCTCCTCGGCCACCATGAACAGGAAGTTGATGACGTGCTCCGGCTCCCCCGCAAACTTGGCGCGCAGCACCGGGTCCTGCAGGGATGGACCAGGATGGGAGCCAGGCGGGGGGCGGTAGGCTGCACAAGGGTCGCACCATGGCCGAGGTTGGAGCAAGGCTTCATGACTAAAGAAAAGAAAGATGACACCCTTGGGCGTGATTAAGGAAGCGGGCGGGGCGAGATGGCCAAGGGCCAGGCCCCCCCCGCTACCAAGCTTCATGAATCCCAAGGCCCAGCTTCCCTACCGCCTCCCTCCAGCCCGCAGCCGGCAGGCGCACACCTGGGTGGCGATGCCCACGGGGCAGGTGTTGGTGTGGCACTTGCGCATCATGATGCAGCCCATGGCGATGAGGGGGCCGGTGGCGAAACCAAACTCCTCGGCTCCCAGCAGCGCCGCCACCGCAATGTCGCGCCCCGTCTTCATCTGGCCGTCCGCCTGCCAATAACAGCGAGAGCCAGCAGGGACTGGGGGAGTGAGAAGCTGTGCAACGGTTGGTAGGGCGGCGGAAGCCGGGCAGAATCGCGCATAAATGAGCAGGTTCTGCAGGCTGCTGCCTTGCCACACGCCACAACTACCACCTCTCAATACCCACCCACCCACCTGCAGCACGGTGCGGCCGCGCAGGTCGTTGGCCACCAGCGTCTGGTGCGTCTCCGCTAGGCCCAGCTCCCAGGGCAGGCCCGCCGACTTGATGGACGTCCACTTGGCGGCGCCCGTGCCGCCGTCGTGCCCGCTGATCAGCACGTGGTCGGCGTGGCCTGGGGGGAGGGAGGAGGGGAGGGGAGGGGCATGTGGTTACGAGCGCGCTGGGGCAAGTTGTTGAGGGCAAGCTAGCACCCTGACAGCTGACCATGGCGTCACAACCTTACAGCACCCCACCATGGCATCCCAACCTCACAGCGCCCCACCCCACAGCCCTGGCGCCCCTCACCCTTGACCACGCCACTGGCCACCACGCCCACGCCGTTCTCCGACACCAGCTTGACGGACACGCGGGCCGCGGGGTTGGACGACTTGAGGTCGTAGATCAGCTGGGCCAGGTCTGCGGGCCAGGAGCGGTGGAGACAGGTAGACGTCGAAGCAGAGGGCACGGCCGAGGGAGGCCCAGATGGTACGACCAAGCCTGCCTGGATCCTGGCCAGTGATGGGCCCATGTGCACAAAGCAGCACATGTGCTGCGTCATGCATAGCGCGCCAGGCCGGCCCTCACCCTCAATCGAGTAGATGTCGTGGTGCGGGGGCGGGGAGATGAGGCCCACGCCCGGGGTGGAGTTACGGGTCACCGCAATGTCGCCCTGGCGGGAGGCAGGAGGAGGATGGGGGTAGGAAGGCTCAGTTTTGCTCACGATGTGGCAGCGCTGGGTCGCACCAGCCTAGCTGCGTCACACTGCCTGCACCCCCTCCCTTGCTCAACCCTGCCGCCGCCCCGTGTGCGCCGCTCACCGCCACTTTGTGGCCGGGCAGCTCGCCGCCCTCGCCGGGCTTGGCGCCCTGCAGGTGCCAAGAGACCAGGCAACGCGCTCAGTGGTGGAGCCGCACGCATGCCATGTCACGCACGCATGCACGCACGCACGCACGTATGCCAGTCGCCTCACTGGACAGCCGTCTCTTGCTGCAAGCACTGCCGCCGCTGCACGGGACGGCACCTCCACAGCGCACCATCCCGTCACCCACTGCGGACCCACCTGTGCAATCTTGATCTGGAGCTCGTCGGCATTGGTGAGGTAGTGCGCCGTCACGCCAAAGCGGCCAGAGGCCACCTGCTTGATGGCCGACCGCATCGGGCTGCGAGCGGGGAGGGGAAGGGGGGCCAGCGGTGAGCTCGTTAAGCAGTGGCAGGACGCATGTGACCGTGTAACAATATCAAATTCAGTTGCCTGCTTTTACAGCTGGCAATGCTGCTTCACAACTCGCTAATAGCCCCACACCACCCCGCTCACTTGTTGCTGCCGTCGGGGTTGCGCTCCAGGCGGCGCGGGTTCTCGCCGCCCTCGCCCGTGTTGCTCTTGCCTGCGGCCATTGGTGGATAAGATGGGCCGCGGTGAAGAGGGTATTTTGTTCAAAAGTCCCTCGCACCGCCTCATTTCCAGGGTTGTAGGTCAGCCCGGCATCGAACAGCCCCCCAGGCCTGCCCAAGTCCGCCCCTCCTCCGCACTGCCTGGCCCAGTCCCACCAACACCCCGCCTGCACTCACCGCCCAGCGAGTTCATTGCTATGGCCAGCGTGGTGTGGGCCTCCAGCGAGATAGAGCCGTAGCTCATGGCGCCGGTGCAGAAGCGCTTGACAATCTCGCGCGCCGGCTCCACCTGGTGGGGGGAGGGGAGGAGGGAGGCGCACAGCGGTGGGCAGCTGGGGCAATGGGCAGCAGAGCACGCCAGTGCGGGTGCAGCTGCGCCAGAGCTGAGGCGGGAGGGGAGAAATCCCTTGGTTGGCACGACAGCCTCCCAGCCACTCGATGCGTGCATGTCCAACACACACCACCCCCGCACCTCCTCCAGCGGCACCGGCTCGCCGCTCTTGAACTTGAGCATGCCGCGCAGGTTGACCTGCTTGTTCAGCTCCTGCGTCAGGCGCGAGTACTCCTGGTAAGCCGCCACACTGCGAGAGAGGGGCGGGAGGGACAGGCCTTTGAGGCGAGTGATGCGCACATTGGCACGCGGCGCTTGATGCACCCCACCCACCCGACTCTCAGCACCTCGCGGCCCATACCCGCCACCCCTGAGCCGCCGCCCACCCCCACTGATTGCGCCACCAGCTGCCCACCTGCCGGTGCGTGCCGCCTCCTGCAGCTTGGCCATAGCGATTGGGTCGTTCAGGTGCACCTCGTGGTTGGGGGTGGACCTGCGCAGTGGGTGGACAGATGCCGAGTTTGGGACGGGTTGGTGGCCGGGGACGGACGCAAACCAAGCAAGCACGGCAATCGAGAGGCTGTGGCGCAGCCGGTTGAAGGCGCAGGGTGGGACGAAGCAGCAGCATGCCCTCTCAATGCAGCCCAAAATCCACCCCAAACTGCCCCAACCCTTCACCCGTCACCCCTCCCCCGCACCGGAAGTGGTACTCTCCTGGGTCGGGCAGCATCAGCTCGCTGCTGGACACGCCCGGCTGGCCGTATGCCTGAAGGGATGGAGTTTCAGAGGAAGTTGTCGTTGTTGATGGTGGCGGCAGTGGGCTGCCGAGTATTTAAGTGTGCAACAAGCACGGACATACCCAGTGGTCCCAGACAGCAAGTGCAGCAGGCTCTGCAATCCCAAACTGCAGCCTGAGTCCGGCTTGCCTGAGCATGCAGCTTCAGTTGGTCGGCCGCCAGCTGCTCAAAGCTGACGCCGCCGATGCGGGAGGCCGTGCCTGCGAAGAGAGGGTGGGGGGAGGGTGCACCGAGGCGCTGCTTAGGGGTGCAGTTGTTGAGCGTCAGCTTGGCAAGCTCAACCCGCACACACTCAACTTGCACATGGACACGGCTTCCCAGCTGCAAATCGATCCCGGCGTCCTGTGCCCCATCCTGTGGCCCTCCTTGGCCCCCCTGGCTCACCGGTGAAGCAGGCACGGATGACGTCCGAGCCCAGGCCCAGGGCCTCAAAGATCTGGGGGGGTGATGACACAAGCGGGGCAGCCAGGGTAAGGCACCGTGCGCACCGCAACACCAAGGCTTGGCCAGACCCCCCCAAAAGGTTGCACACGAGTGCTGCAGGCGCGTCATCAGTTGCAGGCATCAGGCACCAGCCCCACCAGCCGCCCACCTGGGATCCCTTGTAGGAGGCAATGGTGGAGATGCCCATCTTGGACATCACCTTGAGCACGCCGTCGGTCACCGCCTGGCGCAAGGGTGGGTGGAGGTGTGTTTGGCAGTGGGCAGGTCGGTACGATGGCACTGCCGCACCGCTCAGCTAGTGCCTTGCTGCTGGTCTGCGCCGCCCACTGCCGCGTCCCATCTCAAACCGCTCTTCAACAATGTCATCCAACCATCTTCACCCACAGCCCACCTTGATGTAGTTGTCGGCCAGCTTCTCCAGGGACAGGTCGGCGGGGATGTGGCCGTCCTCCTGCAGCAAGTGGAACAGATATGCGCTTGCAGACCTTTACGCCGAGAAGATGGCAGCCACTGGCCAAAGCAGCAGCAGCCCAGGGTTTGCCGGCAGCCAGCGTCCCAAAGTTGAAGGGTTTTTGAGGCGCACCTGCAGCGCCGCCAGCGTCTCAAAGGCAAGGTAGGGGCAGATGGCGTCCACACCGTAGCCCAGCAGCAGGCAGATGTGGTGCACCTGTGCGCATGCGGGTGGGGGTGAAAGGGTGGTGCGGGGCAGTTGGCAGTGCCAGGCAGGCGCAGCAGGGCACAGCGCTTGCAACCGCGCGCACACACAAAGATGCTGCACTGAGCCAAGCGGAGCAGTGGCAGCAGGCAGTCATCTGCCACTCCCAAATCGCAAACCCCTGCTGGCCTCTGTACCACAGCATTTGATCGCGCGGCTCACCTCGCGCGCCTCAGCCGTCTCCAGCAGCAGGCCCGCCCGCGAGCGTTTCTGCAGGTTGACCAGCGAGTGGTGCACGTGGCCCACAGCCATCAGGCTCGACATGGCCACGCGGTCACGGCCTGGGCAGGGGTGTGGAGTGGGGGCGGCAGGTGAGCCAGTGGCGCTGAACGGTGCGCAAGGGCAGGAGCGAGCAAGGCACCGTGCCCCTCTGTTGCCAGACGTCACAGCTCCTGCTGCCCTCCCTGCCCTGCTCCCACCCCGGCCCCACCCCGGCCCCACCCTCACCCGCGTTGCGGTCCGACAGCACAATGTAGTCGTAGCCGTCGTCAATGGCCTGGCCCGCCTCCTCCGCCACGCGTGCCAGCGCCTCGGAGAGGCCCGACGGCCCATCCGCCACCGGCCACGTGATGTCGATGACCTGGTGGGGCAGGGGTGGGATCGCGGCGGGTTGGTGTGCATGGCAGGGCAGAGGGCTACCGCAGGCGACCCAAAAGGCTCTGCTGCCCCGTAACAAGAATGCAGACAAGCGGCACTGTACGTTCATTCCAACTGCCCACCACCGCGCCCCGACCTTGACCTTTCACCTGCCCACCACCGCGCCCCGACCTTGACCTTTCACCTGCCCACCACCGCGCCCCGACCTTGACCTGATGCACCCAGCCACCCCACAGCCACCCCTCACAGTCACCCGACAGCCACCCCAGCCACCTTGGTCTCCCAGCCGCGGAAGCTCATGTGCTTCATGGCCTCCATCTCCTCGGGCTTGAGGATGGGGGAGTGCAGGTCCAGGCGCGACGCGTGCTTGGGCGTCACCGCCGCTGCGGAGGGCGGCGGGGGTGGGGTGTAAGGCAAGGCAGGCACGAACGAACCAGCTGTGCCTGGACAACGCCAAGCTGCCACAGGAGCTTTGCCGTCCCTCGGCTGCACGTGAGAAAGCATGTTTGCCGCAGCACTTGCACCCCAGCTGGCCCCAGCAGCCCAGCGCACTCACAGGTGATGTCCTCCTGGGGCCCCACCATGCAGCGCGCGCTGGTCACAAACTTCTCGCGGATGGGGTCAATGGCCGGGTTGGTGACCTGCAGGATGAATTGCGGGCACAGGGTGAGGTCATGGTGCGGATGCAACAGCTGCTTGGGTCTCGGCAGGCATGCTGCGCATGTCGACACGCTGCCACGAACCGAATGCACCGAGCCGCAAGGCGCAGCCTGCGTGGTTGCCTCTTGCTGGTTGCCTCTGCCCCGCTGCTGCTGCTGCCGCCCACCTGGGCAAACAGCTGCTTGAAGTACTCGTACAGCAGCTTGGGCCGCATGCTGCGGGGCAGCAAGACAGTGGTATGCGGGCAGCAAGGATCAGGCATGCATGGAAGGTGACGGCATTGGGGCATGACTGCGACGTGTGGGTCACGCGTGTGGCTGCCATGACATGCTGCCAACCGAAGCATCCTTGTTTCGCACGCAGCATGGCCGGCCATCTGGCCAGCGAGCACCTCATTGGCGCCAGCGGCGCGTCGTTGCCCATGGACCCCAGCGGGTCGGCCCCCGCCTTGGCCATCGGCGCCAGCAGCACCTCCAGAGTCTCAACCTGAAGAGGAGGGGTGGCAGGGTGCACGGCGGTGACTGCAGGCGGCTCCAGCCGAGAACCCAGCTAGCATGGCTGGCGCCTGCTGCGGTTGCCCAGTCGTGGACACCATGTGTGTACCAACACCCTCGCAGACGACATGCAATCGTCCTCGTCAATCAAGCCAGACAGCCACTGCCTCACCGTGTAGCCAAAGGCCTTGAGCGGCTTCATGAGGCGCGACACGCCCCGGGGCGCGTCCTTCTGCAGCGCCAGCGCCTCAAAGCTCTGTGTCGGGAAGGAGGAGCGGTGGGGTGCTGGTGTGCGCCGAGCTGGCTGAACCCTAGTCCTGCTGCATGACGGAGCACGCAGGCGCGGAAGCGACAGCATGCCAGAGGCTTGATCACACACATGCCGGAGCACGGAGCACAGCCCATGCACCGCCCCACCTGTGTGTTGTAGGTGGAGATGGCGTCGCAGGGGTAGTGCGCCTCGCGGATGGCTGGGGGCACGCGCGCTGCGGGGGAGGGAGGGCATTGGGGCAGGCAGTGAATGCAAACATGTCATGTGGATGCCTGCTCGACATATGACGCTCATGCAAGTTGGTGGTGCTGCGCTATGCCTCTGAGCTGCTGCTGCGCCACCATGCAATGCTATGTCATGCCCTGGCCATGCCCTGGCCACGGATTGCCATCATGGCATGCCATGCCATGAAGAGCAGCCATGCTGCCATGCCCCACCATGCCATGCCTGCCATGCCTCAGCATCACACAACCACGCCATGCCGCGCCATGCCCAAGGGCAAAGCACCGCACTCACCGCGCTCCGGCACTGAGCGCACGATGGCGTCCAGAGTGACCAGCTCCTGCGCCAGCCACTCGCCATACGGCTTGGCGCTGCTGTACCGCTTCTTCATCTGCGGGGGCAGTAGGGGCACGGTGGCATGGTTGGCTGTAGGCACCTGTTCACCATACCGTTGCTCATCATGACGCAGCAGGCCGACCGCGCCACCCGCTGCCAGCCATGACAACCCAGCCCCATGTGCTCCACTCCCCACATCCATGACAACCCAGCCCCATGCACTCCCCGCATCCATCCACCGCCGCACCTCCTCGTCGTCCACCAGCTGGTGCGCGTCAAAGTCGACCAGCAGGATGTTGCCGGGCATGAGGCGGCCCTTGCGCGCCACCTCCTGTGGCGGGATGTCCACCACGCCCACCTCGGAGCCCATGATGACGCGCCCGTTCTTGGTCACATAGTACCTGTGTGTGTGGGAGGGTGAGGGAAGTGGATGAGGGCGAAGGCTTGCGAACTGGCGGTGAGAATAGGTGGCGGGGGTGCGGTCCCCATGGGCAGCTGCCACAGGCCTGGCAACGCTGTGCAGCGCCACCATCCCGCCAGCAGGATCAGACAAGCAGAGCATGCATGCATGCCCAGCAGCACCCCAACACGCCGCCTTCCCGCACATGCAGCCTTCCCACCTGCCGGGGCGCAGGCCGTTGCGGTCCAGCGTGGCGCCGATGTAGCGTCCGTCGGTGAATGCGACGAGGGCGGGGCCGTCCCACGGCTCCATGATGGCACTATGGAACTTGTAAAAGTCCTTCTTCTCCTGCAGGGTGCGTGGGCCAGGGGTGGTGATTGTGAGTGGGCGAACTACAAATGCACGATGCCCAGCTTGTGCTGGAAGGCCGGCTGCATCTCCCCGCCCCCAAGCGCGGCTGCAGCACCACTAAGCCCACGTCCCCGCCCACGTCCCCGCCCAGCCCACCTGTGGCATCTGCTTGTCGTTCTGCCAGGCCTCCGGGATCATGAGCATCACCGCCTGCGCAATGTCGCGCCCCGTGCGCACCTGCAGATTGCCAGGGAGGCACAGGCAAGAGGTGTGAGGTGCTCGCAGTCGATGACGTGCTGCCCAGCTGCTGCCAAGGATGTGTGCCTGCTGCAACAGGCCATCGGCGCACGGTAATGCTGCCGCCACCGCTGCCACGTTTGATGCCCACCAGCAGCTCCAGCACGCCGTCAAAGGAGCCCGAGTCGGACTGGTTGGGCGGCACCACGGGCAGCAGCTTCAGAGGACGAGGGCGGCAGGGGCGGCACACAAGTGAGCCAGCAGCGGGGCAGAGTAGCACAGTGCTGAGGCATGCAAGCGTTCACCGTGCGCCGCCGGCCAGCGAGTGAGCTGGACGCCGCGGTAGGAAACGAGCAGCAGCAGGGACTGATGCCGCACCTTCTGCAGTGAGCGCTCCTGCGCCAGGCCCAGGTTCTGGCACTTCATGATGCCCTGCCGGCTCTTCATCCAGTTCACGTTGCCGCGCAGCGTGTTGATCTCGCCTGCAGAAGCAGGCAAAGGCATGGCGGGCGGGCGGTAGGTCGGGGAGTGAGGCATGGGCGGGCAGGAAGGCAGGCAGCAAAACGTGGTAGCCCCGCAACCGCACGCTTGCCATCCACCATGCCACCCGCATCGCCGTGCTGCCCGCAGCGCACCGTTGTGTCCCAGCATGCGCATGGGCTGGGCGCGGTGCCACGAGGGAAAGGTGTTTGTGGAGAAGCGCGAGTGCACCAGGGCCATGTACGAGGCAAAGCGCTCGTGCTGCAGGTCCAGGTAGTACAGTGGCACCTGCGGGCAGCACGGGGAGTGGCAGGAAGCGACACGGCGGGGAGGGTGAACGGTCAAGGGCCGCTGGGAGCAGCGATCCGGGCAGCCCATGGCTGGAATCTGCACCCATGTGCGTCATGCAACGGGCACTGCAGGCCCAGCGAGATGCACCCCTGCCGCCCCCTTGGGTCACGCTCATCCCCATCCCATCCTCCCCGCCCTCCTCGCCTGCTCCGGCGTCAGCTGGCCCTTGTAGACCAGCGTGCGGGAGGAGAGGGAGCAGATGTAGGCGTCATCGTCGTGGATGCCGCGCATGCGCAGCCGGTGCTCAATCAGCTTGCGCAGCACGTACGCCTGCGGGCAGGGGTGGTGGTGCACACGCATGTTGCCGGCAGTTGCTCAGGGCGATGCCTCGATGCCTCCCTCGCTTGGTGCCTCGCCCTGCACGACATCTTTGCACCTTGGTCCACTCCCCATGCAGCAGTCGGCCCCAGCCGCACAGCAGCAGCCGCATCCCCCAGCCCGCCCCGCCTCGGGGTCACGCAGCCGCAGCAGCCCGCACACACCTGTCGCTCCAGCGGCAGCATGGCACACTCCTCCAGCTTGGAGCGCACCACAAAGAACTGCTCCACCCGCGGCTCCGTGGCCACCTGCGGGTGCCGGGCAAGGGCGGGCAGGGGGTGGCTTGATCAGGCGTGACAGCACGCGGCGGGCACAGCATGACGGCCGTCTAAAGCAGGCCACAGGGGATGGCTGGCTCTGCCAAGTGCGGTGATCGCGCTCACAAACAGCAGCTGGGGCAGGTGAATGCTTAACCAAGCACGCCCCCCTCCCTGCCACCCACCGCAGAGGGGCCCAGCGACGAGTTGTCGGTGGGCACGTGGCGCCAGCCCAGCAGGTCGTGGCCCTGGTTGGCCGCCACCTGCGCGTGGTGTTGGAGTGGCAATAGAAATGGCACCTTGAGCTTGGCTGCCAAGGTGCCACACGGCACACCCATGGCCTGACAAGGCCTGCCTGCACAGAGTGTTCCGTGGCTGACCCAGAGTGTGCAGCGGGCGACCAGGGCAGCGCACCTGATGGATGACCTTCTTGGCCTGGTCGTACAGGATGGGGTCCTTGGGCAGGAACACCTGGCCCACCGCGTAGTCGCCCTGTGCGGCGAAGGGGGGAGAAGGGAGGGAGCCGTTGGGCCGGCAGGCAGGTGGGCAAGCCAGCCAGTGGGGAGCAGGCAGGGGCGCCCAACATGGCGATGCCGCTGCTGCCGCTGCCATCGGCATTGCTGCGGCAGATGTGAGCATCCCCGCTGCCCCGCAAACGCCAGCCTGCCCAGCCTGCCCCTACCCACGCCTCCCGCGCACCTGCGGCGGCAGCTCGATGCCGCAGTCCTTCTCCGCCACCTCTGACAGAAAGAGGTGGGGGATGCCAACCAGGATGCCCGCGCCGTCGCCTGCACAAGGGGCATAAAGGGGAGGAGGTGTTTGACATGACAAGACAAGGGCTCCGTGGGCAGCGCAGCAGGGGCTGTGGGGCAACGCTTTGTACCGGCAGCCGACGTTCCGACAGGCCCTCCGATCCAACAAGCAAACAAAAAACATCCAGCCCCTCCCACATAGCAGGGGGCCCGCCCGCGCGCCCACCAGCCGCTTGCCCGCCCCGCACCCGTGTTGGTTTCACAGCCGCAGGCGCCGCGGTGCGTCATGCGGCGCAGCATCTCCAGCGCCTCCACCACCGTCTGCCGCTTGGGCTCCTTGGACAGCTCTGGAGGAGGGGTTCGGGGGCTTGCAAGGGTGGTCAGGTGCTACAAGTGTGGCGCGTGGCATGCCCCACAACATGGGGCGGCAGTGGAGCGCAGGCCCACAAGCTGAAGCCTCCAGGCGCCCCAACCGCCAAGCGGTGCCGGCATAAATAGGGAGCGGCGCCTCACCCGCCACAAAGCCCACGCCGCATGCATCCTTGTCGTTTTCGGGGTTGAACAGGCCCTGCGCCTCGGGGACTGCCGAGTGCTTGCTCACCACCTGCGAGGGGAGGCGTGGAAGGGAGGGGTGGGGGCAAGCTTGGCAGGCACCGCAGGCGGCGGCGGCAGGCCGCAGGTGGTGGCGGGGCGGCTGATCGCAGCGATCACCGCTTGCATGCATGCTGCCACGCACCCCGCAGCGCCGCAAAACCCCAATCGGAGCAACAAACGTGTGACAGAAAGCGGCCCGCCACTTTTGCCCGACCCGTGAGTAAAGGCAGAGCCCCACCCTGCCAAATCCTCGCCACCCCACCTGCAGCTTGCTGCCGCGGCCTGCACGCAGCGGCCCGCAGCGCAGGGTGGCCCCACTGCTGCAGCGCAGTGCCCGCCGCAGGCCGTTCTGCGTGAAGGGCGCTGCTCGGGCGCCCAGGAGGTTGCTGCCGCCCCTGGAAACCCCCAGCCCCGCCGTGAGGGCGGCCATGACTTGCAAGCCCTACTGTGCCCTGGCCCCGGGGCTCGCTGCTGGGCTGTGCAGCGGGGGGTGGGGCTTGTGGGTGGTGGATGCAGGGGCTGCAAGCCGCAGCAGACCTCTCCAGCGCGCAGGGTCGAGCGCAGCACCCACAGCAGCGGATGCAGATTCACGTGCGTGGTCCCTCCCGCGCCAGCCACAGCCGCAAACTGCTGCCCGGTTCAAACGCACCAGCCCAGCAGCGGTGCCGGTTAGGGTTTGAGGCCGCTCCCTCCGCTTCATGGCACTCTGCCTAGGGCTGGTCAGCTGTCAAACACCAACCTGCTGTGAATTGCACAGTACTACTTACCTGCCGTGCTAAACAGGCAGGCCCTGCAGCAAGCAGTGCCCAGGGAGGGCTGGGGGCACAAGGGTGCGTGACGCCGGTGCGGCGCCGGCGGCAGACGGCGAAGCCAGCGTGTACCATCAACGCCGCTGACGCGATCAGTCGCATCCCATCTGCCGACCAGCCGCCCCCCAGCCGCTCGTGCTCTTGTTACACGCTCGCGGCGCAAGGCGTGTGTGAATGCAACAAAATGCAGGAGGGGGAACATGGAATCGGGCAGGAGGCGGGTGGGCTCAGCGAGCCCCGCCCAACCCGCAATCTATCGCATTTCGGCAGGTGGCGCGCGCACACAGCGGGGACCATCATCTATTGAAAAAACAGGATACAAGGTGAGAAAACTGGCATTTGTTCCGGCTGAATCAAATTCCTTCAGAGCAGGCGGCGGCGGCGGCCTCAGGCCGCGGCGCCGGGGCAGAGGCGGGGAGAGGGCGGCGCGCGTGTGTTGGGGCCAAAGAGTTGGCGCGCGGCCAGCCGGCAGGCCTTCAAGGCTGCAGTGTGGCGGCCGCGCGGGGCAAACGGGGCAAAGGGAGCCGAGGCAGCAGGTGGTGCTAGGAAAAATTGGACCGAAGTGACAGAAACCGGCGGGCACGGCCGGCCTCAGGCCGAGCGGGCGTGCCGCATGTATGTGTGTGTGTGTGTGTGGTGGCAAGGCGCCTGGCTGCCGGCACACCGCAAGCTGCGCGGGCTTGGGTGCAAGCTCAGTTCTCGCCTGCGGGGCAGGGCAACAAGTCGGCGGGAGGTCAGCTCAGGTGGTACCACAACAGCAGTTACCGACAACCTGGCATTCCAGAGCCGACAGCCTTGCCCCACAGCTGCCTCACGGCCCCACGTGCAACACCCCGCCCCCTCACCGGGAAGCATGGTGTCCTCGGTGATGGCGCACACGGCCTTGGAGGCGCCGGGGATGAGGTGGCCCACGCTGCAAGGAGCATGCGCAGGGTGGCAGGTGTGAGCAGGCGGGAGCAGGTGGAGGCAGGTGGAGTGCGGCAAGCGCGCGTGCACGGCAGTGCACAAGTCAGCAGCGCTGCCGGTGCCCAGCGCCACACGCAGGTGTCTGAACGCCGCCAAGCCACGCCAGCACTGCTCACCAGTCGCGCTCCTTCTTCAGCTCGTCCTCAGACTCCTGCAAGCAGGCAGGGAGCCAGCCGACGCGGTTAGGCATGAACAGCAGGCAGGCAGAAGCGGCAGACCGCCAGCATGTCAGCATGTGCAGTTGCAAGCGCGGGCTTGCAGTCGGTCTAGCGCTGTCGGTCTCGCACCACCTGGCTTGCAAGCCAGCGTGCGTGTTTCCGCAGCCGCGCCGACAGCCCCCACGCACCTGCAGCTTGGCGCGCAGCCAGTCGTCGATGACAAAGTCGTTGATCACCTCGTAGTTGCCGTCGCCGTTGGAGCGGCAGGGCATGGAGAACACCAGGTCATCTGCTCGGAGGAGGGGGGGCGGTTGGGGGCACATGGTGGGTGGGGGCCGTTGGGTGTTGGGGGGCCAGGTGGGATGGGGGAAAACGCAGCCAGCCAGCAGTGCAACAGCCGCTGGGATGGGCGCCGCACCAGCCTGGGCACCCTCCCAAGAGACAGCGGCCCTCCACAGGCGGCCCTCCAGCCGCCCCCAGCGCACCGTCCAGGCCGTAGGGGTTGCCCGCGGTGTAGACGGCTGTGGAGAAGCAGTCGCCGGCGGGGGTGGGGGTGTACAGCGAGCGCAGGTGGTCAGCGATGGACACGGCGGTGGAGGCGGCGGAGGAGCGGCCCCACTTCTTGATCAGGGCGCCGCCGCGGTTGGCCACCTGGCGGCGGATGGGATGGGATGGGATGGGTGGGGGTCGGCAGTTGGGTGACGTGTTGCGGGGCGGGCGTGGCAGCGGCCTGCCCTGGCTGCATGCCCTGGGAGCGAGCACGCCTGCCTGCAAGGTTGCGCGCCGGATCGCCGACTCCACCCCCATCCCAGCAGCAGGCGCACCCACTATGTTACCAGGCGCACCCACTGTGGAACACGCCTCTCTCTCCCTTTTGCTGGTTCACCCACCTTGGGCGTGAAGTCCTCCTTGAGCCACTGCTGGTCGCGAATCACGTTGGGCACACGCACGCCGCCAATCTTGGCGTTCAAAAAGTCGGGCACCTGCACAACATGGCGGAGAGGTGGGTAGCCAGATGGGTCGAGGCAGGCACAGCCTCGAGGGTCGGGGCCGTGCAGCTTATTGAAGTCGAGGCACCGGGGCGTCGCTCACAGAACAAAGCGGGCATCCGCTGCCCCCCCACCTGGGTGGTGGAGTGGTTGCCCCAGATGGCCACGTTGGTCACGCTGGTGTAAAACTTGCCCGCCTTGATGGCCAGCTGGCACTGCGGCGCGGCAGGAGCGGCGGAAGCAGCAGCAGCGGTTTGCAAGTCAGCTGTGAAGGTGCCCCAAAGGCAGCCCCGGCTGTGCCGTCGCAGCTGCTGCTGCTCCCGCTGCACTTGCCCCTGCATCCACTGGTTAAAGGCCCACCTTGGCGCGGTTCTCGTCCAGGCGCGTCAGCGCGTGCCAGTTGCGGGCGGGCAGGTCGGGTGCGTTGTGGATGCCTGCGAGGGGGGAGCAGGGTGGATTGCTGGTGGTGAGCTGCAGGCAGTGGGCAGTCCAAAGGGCCAGCGGTGCTGCTGTGCAAAGCGCTGGCTGCGGCACAACACGCACGGCCTGCAGCTGCCTGCACCACAAGCGAGCGCCTCGGCTCACCGATGAGCGCGTTGGTGTTGCAGGGGTTGCCCACCACCAGCATCTGCAGGTGGCAGGGTTAGAAGGCAGCAGCTTGATGTCAATGCGCATGTGCTGCCCTGCTTTCACAAAATACGCCTCGCAAGGCCCGCAGCGCTGGGCTGCTGCCATGCTGCCAGCTGCTTGTCTGCGGGTGCCCTGCGCGACGCACCTTGCAGTCGCGGGAGGCCACCTCGTTCAGTGCGCGGGCCTGGTCCTGGAAGATCTGGCCGTTGATGTCCAGCAGGGCGCTGCAAGTGGTGGCAGACAAGCTGGTTGAGCACCAAAAGGAGAGTGGGAGTGGAGGGCGCGGGGCCTGGCAGCAACATGTTGCGACTGCAGTGTGGCGTGGCCTGATGCTGGGTTCGCGACAGCGGCACACGGGCACGGACACACCTGCGCTCCATGCCGGGGCCGCGGGGCTTGGCGCCGATCAGCAGCGCCCAGTCCGCGTCCTCAAACACCTGGGGGCGCAATGCAATGGTTGATGAGGCAGGCACCTGAGGTTAGCAGGCATCCATGGGCCACCTGGTGCAGCGGCAAGCAGCGAAAACCGGTGCTCGGCAAGATGGGTGCGCCACCCTGCGCATCCCCACAGCTTGTGCAAGCCCATGTCGGCAGGGGCAGCGCCCTCACCTTGTGAGGGTCAATGCCCAGCTTGACCTCACGCAGCAGCGGGTACAGACTGCAGGGCGGAAGCAGCATGGTGTGCCTGGTGAGCATAGCATGTGCTGGCAGTGCAGACCAAAGGCATGAACAACCATGTGCGTCGTGCCAGCCTGCCAAGCGCTGGCTGCACACGACGTGCCCTCAGCTGCCGGTAACTGGTAACCACACCCTGCCAGCCCACCTGTCCTCCAGCTCCATGGCCACGCCCTCCAGCGCCTCGCGGCTGCGGTCGCTGCCGAGCAGCTGCAGCGCAATGGGCTGGTCCCGCCCGAACACCTCGCCGCTGGCGAGCATGAACAGCTGCAGGGGCACGGACAGGCGGTTTCCGTGTTGCACAGCGTGACTATCTGTGGGCTTGGTGTGTGCACCCGCTGTAAGCTTGTGTGTGTGTGCGCCCACTCCTGCGCTCCCATGGCCACCGCTGCCTGCCCGCCCGCCGCCGCGCACCAGGTGGTTGGAGATCTGGCCGGCCGCGCCCGTCACCGCAATCTTCATCGTCTTCTTCCAGGTGCGGGTCAGGTCGGGGTGCTCCTGCACAACAGAGAGACGGAGGCGTGTGGTGACTCGCAATGCGGACGGGGGGATGTGAGCGGCAGCGTGCATGCCGGGCTGGGGGTTGTCAGGCCTCCCTGCGCGGCAGCAGGGGAAACCACGCTGCTCCGGCCTCCCCTGGCTGCACCTCCGCCCCTCAACCCCAGCGGGCATGCAGGGGAGGCAGCACAGCGTGCGCACACCGCCGGCGCGGCCGCGTGGTAGAGTAGGGTTCCCGGCCTGAGGCCAGCAGGTGGGCAGGCACCCGGTGCACGGGCGTAGATTGCGCACAGCCCAGAGGTACCCATCTGCCGCAGGCCGCCCCCTCACATTGTCGGTGTCGTAGCTGAGGCGGAACAGGGGCGAGGTGACGAGACCGTTGGTCACGGCCTCCGCGGTGGCGGCGCTGCAGGAAGAAGAGGAGCCAGCGGTACGTGAGATTGAGGGGGGCATGGCAGAGGCGGTAATCTTCGCGCTAGCAGCGCCCAGCACGCCTGCTGCCCATCAATGCACATGCGGTGGAGAAGCTGGTGCCCTCCACGCATCCAGCGCCACAGCAGGGCGGGCGAGCGAGGCTGCGGCGCGCGTGCCCGCCGCCTTGCAGCGCAAGCGGGTTGTGCGGCGCCGCTGGCACTGCTCGAGGCAGGGTGGGGCGTTTGTGGTGCGCCTGCCGCGCATCCCGGGCCCCCGGCCTGCTCACCCGCTCGTCTGCACGCTCCTGGGCGGCTGCTGTGCCTGGCCCCTGACGGCAAGGCGGGCCCGTGCAGCCCCTGCAGGCAGGGCGGACGGCTTGGGACCGCTCACAATTGATTTGCAAGCAGTCTGGCGCGCGCTGGGGGCCGGGAGGCGCACCGTTGGAGGCACGGGGCCGAGCGGTCAGGGTGGTGCCCCGCACGCTGCTGCTGAGAGCCATCTGCTGCTGCATGGTTGCCCGAAACCTGCTGGCACCTGGGAAGCCCTGATGGGATCATTGAGGGAGTTCGCCCCCCTGCTGCGTGCTGGGCCCCTGCATTTGCCCGGGAGGGCGCCGCCCTCGCTCCCAGCGCTCGTGCCCCACGTCCTCGCCTCCCCACTGATTTCGCACAGCGCTGGATCGGCCTCGTGCACCCCTTGCAAGCCGCCCGAGCAGCATCGGCGGCCGCTACCGCACCCTGGGGCACGGCCGACCGCTGCGTCAGTGACCAGCAGCGCCTGCAGGCTCGCCTGAGCCGCCGCCACCGCCGAGCAGCACTTGCAGCGGCGGCTGGCTGGCCCAGGGCCTCCCCTTAGAGCAGGTGCGGCGCAGGCGAGAGGGTGCAAGCCAATGCCGTGCTCCTGCAGCGCATGCCGCACGGCTGCCTGGCCGCCGCCGCCCGCCCGCCCGCCGTCGCTGCCGCCGCCGTCGCTGCATTCTCCAAGCCCTCATTTGCGCTCTGCCCCGTCCTTGCAGCAGCGGCAGCATGGAGCGGAAACGAAAGCTCGAGGTGTATGAGGCGCCGCCCGTGCCGGCGGCGCCCGCACAGCCCAACGGGCAGGGCATCGGCTGGCAGCAGACGGCGGCGCCGCCCGCCGCCGATGGCAGCGTCAACCCCTACACAGGCCGGCCGTACAGCACGCGGTACCACCAGATCCTGGCCACGCGGCAAGGTGAGGGGGGCCTGGGTTGAAATGGGGACAGAAAGCCAGCGCATGCATCTGGCACCACGTGTGGAAGCATGCGCGCCTGGGGCCGGCTGGCTGCCTGGGAAGCGCTGCCCCTGCATCCCCGCCCTGCTGCCAGCCGCCTGGCATCACCGGCTGCTTGCTGCCCGCCCCTCGCCGCCCTGCAGGCCTGCCGGTGTGGCAAGCCAAGGCCGACTTCATCAACATGGTGAACAGCAGCCAGACAATCATCCTGGTGGGCGAGACGGGCAGCGGCAAGACCACGCAGATTGCGCAGTTCATTGCAGAGGTGCGGGGTGGGGGATGGGGTGGTGCTGCAGCAGGACCAGGCTGTGGCCGCAGTTTCCAGGCGGCGTGTTGCGTGGCCTTGCGTGACGTGCTGTGCCTGAGTTCATTTTGGCTGCTGCCCAGAGCCGCCTTGAAGTCCACTTGGTTGCTTGCAAACAGTGCCTGCCACCCATTGTCCTGCTCAGCTGCGTCAACCTGCTGCTGCTCCTCCTCCGCCCACCCGACAGGCGGGCTACTGTACTGGCGGCAAGAAGGTTGTGTGCACGCAGCCGCGGCGAGTGGCGGCGATGAGTGTAGCGCGGCGTGTGGCCGAGGAGATGGATGTCAGCCTGGGCGAGGAGGTCGGTTACTCCATCCGTTTTGAGGAGTGCTCCGGCCCCAAGACCATCATCAAGTGAGCGGGAAGGAGGTGGGATGAGGGGCGCATTGTGCAGTGGTGCGCAGAGAAGGTGTTGCTTGGGCGGGCTTGGATGGTACCAGCAGCCGTGCACTGTGCAACGGTTGCAGGTGCCACCTTCAGCGGCGCACATGCCCCCCGCTCCTAGGCGACCACCTCACCCTCCCCACTGCTGCCGCCTTCCCCTGCCCCAGGTTTGCCACCGACGGTATGCTGCTGCGCGAGGCCATGACCGACCCGCTGCTGGAGAAGTACAGGTGGGCTGGCTTGGCTGGGGCTGAGCTGGGGGCGGGCTGCAGTGGAAGTTCCGTCAATCCGCGAGGCACGCTAACCCACCCACATGGCCGCTCCAGCTGGTTTCGCCCATGTGCTGCTCAACAAACGCTCCCGTTCCCCCTCCCACCACCCATTGCACACCCCACCCTCACCCAATCCTACCCCCCCCCCCCTTCCTCGCAGCGTGATCATCCTGGACGAGGCGCACGAGCGCACGCTGGCCACCGATGTGCTGTTTGGCCTACTCAAGGAGGTGCTGAAGCAGCGGCCCGACCTCAAGCTCGTGGTCATGTCCGCCACGCTGGAGGCCGAGAAGTTCCAGGTGCGGGCTGTGGGGGGCTGTGGGTGGGCCGTGTGATGTCCCTGGCTAGGGCACAGGTTGGTTGACTGCTGGCTAGGATGCTGCAAATGTACACACGGCTGACCTGTGTTGTGTCCTGACCCATGCTGCCCACCTCCCCCACCTCCCCAGGGCTATTTCCTGGACGCGCCGCTGATCAAGGTGCCCGGCCGGCTGCACCCCGTGGAGATCTTCTACACCCAGGTGGGGGCGGGCTGGTTGGGGAGCGGGTGCAGCCGGGCCGCCCGGAGCCCTGCAGGCCACCTCGCTGCACATGTGCAAGAACTGCTGTGGCACCTTGTCTGCTTTCCCTGCGCAGCGCCGCCCCTCTCCTTGGCTCACACGGTGTGCCTGCTGCCCCCTGCCCCGCCCCCGCCCCGCAGGAGCCTGAGCGCGACTACCTTGAGGCCGCCATCCGCACGGTGGTGCAGATCCACTCGTGCGAGCCGCCCGGCGACATCCTGGTGTTCCTGACGGGCGAGGAGGAGATTGAGGACGCGTGCCGCAAGATTGTCAAGGAGGTGAGGGGAGGGGGCGGCAGGCCGGTTACAGAGGTGCATGTTTCCGAGGGTGCAGTACATGAGCGCGCCTTGATCGGGGTCGATGCAGTGACTGCAAATTGACTGCTGCAGCCTCGGCTGCTGCGGTGCGGACAGTGCAGCCCCAGCGCCTGTTAATCACGCCTTCAGTGATCCTCACCCCGCCCTGGCACCCCGCTCACCCATCCACCTGCCCACCCCCTTGGCAGGTGAACAACCTGGGCGACGGCGTGGGGCCGGTCAAGGTGTACCCGCTCTACTCCACGCTGCCGCCCCAGCAGCAGCAGCGCATCTTCGACCCGGCGCCACCGGCGGCGCGGCCCGGCGGCCCCGCCGGCCGCAAGATCATTGTGTCCACCAACATTGCCGAGACGTCGCTGACCATCGACGGCATCGTGTACGTGATTGACCCCGGCTTTGCCAAGCAAAAGGTGCGGGGGCCACACGCTGCCGGCGATGGTTGGCCGGGGCTGGGGCTGGGGCTGAATCGGGGCTGCACGTTTTGTCGGGCGCTGAGCAGTGCAAGTGCGAGGACCGTGCCCTGCTGCCATGCCCCCCATGCAGCCTCCAACCCGGCTCGATAACAGCTCACCCCCTTGTCGCCCGCTCCCCCTCGACAGGTGTACAACCCGCGCATCCGCGTGGAGAGCCTGCTGGTGTCCCCCATCTCGCGCGCCTCGGCGCACCAGCGGGCGGGCCGCGCCGGCCGCACCAAGCCCGGCAAGTGCTTCCGCCTCTACACCGAGGCCTCCTTCTACAAGGACCTGCAGGAGCAGACGTACCCCGAGGTGAGGGCTAGTTGTGTTTGCATGGCTGGCTTGTAGTGGTGTTTGCATGGCTGGCTTGGGAGGCTGTCAGGCTCTGAGCTGGGGCAGTGCAGAGGGCGGCGGCACCGACGCCTCCAGTGCGCACTGCTGGCGCCTGCGCTGCTGCCTGCTGAGACCGCTCCTTAACAACAAGTGCCCCGATGCGACCGAAGGACTGCGTGGTGTCACCCCATCCCTTACCCCTGGCCTCCATCCTCCCCGCAGATCCTGCGGTCCAACCTGGGCTCGGTGGTGCTGCAGCTGAAGAAGCTGGGCATCGACGACCTGGTGAGCAGCGGCTGGTGGGGTGCAGCATGGGGATCCGGCTGGGTTGCGCCCTGCCGCTGCCCTGCCCTGCGCCATGCCTGCGCCACCATTGATTGCACCCCAATGCACCCTCTTGCACCCTCTTGCACTCCGCCACGCCCGCGCCGTGATTATAAATCATTCCTCGTACTGAACCTGCCCCACGGGGCAAGGAAGACAAGAAAACACCCATAGAATCTGAGCGCAGCCTGTGGCTGGCCTGCACCGCACACTGCATGCGCTGCCGCCTTGCCTGTGCACATGCACTGCCCTGCCGCCCTGCACCGCCCTGTCCGGCCTGTGACGACACATCATCACTTCCTTATCTACATTGGACTGATTGTGGCCCCGCCACATGAGTACACCTCGACACCGGAGGCCCGCCTGCACAGCAGTGCTGCTGCTGCATCCACTGCCGCCTGTTTCCCTTAGTTTCTTTTACCCCAAGCATGTTTGGGCTGCGCGCGCCAACGCCTCACACTGGGCGTGTGGGACTCAGTGCTGACCCCGCTCACCCTCCCGTTGCCTGCTACCCTCCCGATCCGCCGCAGGTGCACTTTGACTTCATGGACCCGCCCGCCCCCGAGACGCTCATGCGCGCGCTGGAGCTGCTCAACTACCTGGGCGCCCTGGACGACGAGGGCAACATGACCGAGGTGGGCCTGCTGCGCTGTGCTGTGCTGTGCTGTGCAGGGTGAGGCAGGGTTAGGCATGGGGGCAGGCCAGCTGGTGGGTGTGTGGGTCAAACTGCCTGCCGTGCTGGTGTGCGAGCCACCGCCTGGCGTCTCCCTTTGCCCCCGCGCTGGCTTGGAGCTGCGGACGCCCCGAACCACATCCGCCACACATCATCAACCCAGCCCCTGCCACTCCCTCCCCCCCTCCCAGGTTGGCTCGGTGATGGCCGAGTTCCCGCTGGACCCGCAGCTGTCCAAGATGATTGTGGCGGCCCCCGAGTTCAAGTGCTCCAACGAAATCCTGTCCATCGCCGCCATGCTGTCGGTGCCAAACGTGTTTGTGCGGCCGCGCGAGGCCATGAAGGCGGCCGACGAGTCCAAGGTGGGTTGGTTTGTGCAGTGGTGGGGTCGTGGGGTGCAGGGCGGTTGTCTGCACCAGGGTGGCAGGCGGCTTGCCACAAATGAGCTGTGTGGCCTGCATGCTGCACCATGCACGTTCTTGGTGCAGCTACCTGCGGCGGCTTTGTAGCCCCTCCTCACCTGACCCCCACCCACCCGCCCACCCGCAGGCCCGGTTTGCGCACATTGACGGCGACCACCTGACGCTGCTCAATGTGTACCACGCGTACAAGCAGCACGGCGAGGACAACGAGTGGTGCTTCGCCAACTTCCTCAACCACCGCTCCCTCAAGTCGGCCGACAACGTGCGCAGCCAGCTGGTGAGTGAAGCAACGAGGGAGGGTGGTGGTGGCAGGGTGGTGGGGATGGGCGGTGGTGGAGCGAAAGAGGGCCAGACGGGCCTGCACTGCAGCGTTCACCCCAGCAGGCTTGCAACTGCGGCACACAGACTAATCATTCTAATCATCCCCGCCCCTGCCTGCCCCTCGCCGCCCCCCGCAGGTGCGCATCTGCACGCGGCTGCAGGTCAAGCTGTGCTCCACCGACTTCAACAGCCGTGACTACTACACCAACATCCGCAAGGCGCTGGTGGCCGGCTACTTCATGCAGGTGGGGGCAGGGGCAGGGGCAGGGGGATTGAAACTGCGGGTTGTGGTGGCTGCGGCTGGCGCCGCTGGTGGGCCGAGCACGGCTCGAGACATTGCCGCTGCGCAGCAGCCGCGTGGTGCCCGCCTTTGGCCCTGCCTGCTGGCTACCGTGCAGACTTGCCTTGCCCCCCGAGCACCTTGCGCCAATCGCTCCCGGCCTGCCCCCATCTCACACGCGCAGGTGGCGCACCTGGAGCGCACGGGCCACTATCTGACTGCCAAGGACAACCAGGTGGTGTACCTGCACCCCTCCACCTGCCTGGACCACAAGCCCGAGTGGTGAGGATGGGGCCTGGGCCGGGGTTGGCTTGCGGGTGGATGGGGGCGGGCAGACGGCAGTCTGGGTCGATGCCTGGTGGCCAGGGTTGCAAGGAAACCGACCAAATTGTGCGCAACTTCTGGCCACCCCCACCGCTGGACGGCGGGCGCATCACCAGCCCCTCCTCACCCTGCCACCCGCCCGCCCGCCCTCCCTCACCCCCGCAGGGCGCTGTACCAGGAGTTTGTGCTGACCAGCAAGAACTACATCCGCACCGTGACCGACATCAAGGGCGAGTGGCTGGTGGACCTGGCGCCCCACTACTTTGACATGGCCAACTTCCCCGCCGGCGAGGCGCGCCGTGCGCTAGGTGAGGGGCGCCTGGTGTGGTGGGGTGCTGTGTGGGGTTGGCAGGGCGGGCATTGCTTGCGCGTGCTTGCATATCATTGGGGGCCTTGAGCAGCTGGGAGCACCATTGCATGCCCCCGGCAAGGCCGCCAACCTCGCTGCTGCTGCTGCCCCGCCCTGGCCCCTGCAGAGCGACTGTACGCCAAGCGCGAGAAGGACCAGCGGGAGCGGTCGTCGCGGCAGTTCTAGGCAGCAGATTCGAGCTTTCCTCTCTTTCTCTTCTCTCCTCCGTTCATCTCTGTCCTCTTGCCCCCCCTGTACGCCGCCAGTTCCCGCGCTGCTCTCGTTGCCGCGCCTCGCCCTTTCCCACAGAGATGCTGCTCAGCTGTAACCAACCTGCAACAATGCATGGAGTGCATGGGCGTGCACAGCGCAGCGATTTGGGGGTGGTGGGCGCATGCAAGGCTGTGGCAGCCAACCTGTGTACAGCGTGTCGCTGTCGAAGCCGTCGGCAAAGGGGCTGACCTGCAAGGGCATGCACGAGAGGCAGCCGGTCAGTTGGTGGCGTGCAGCCAGTGGATCGCGATCGTAAAACAGCGCATCTGTCAGCTCTGATCCAGGGCGATACAGCACCACTCCCTGCAGCGGCGCTGTCGCGGGGCAGGGAGGGGTACAGAGGTTGTTCAAGACAAATTTAAGAGGATGCAGCCGGTCAGCTGCCAGCTGGGCAGCGTGCAGCAGCTTGATCTCATGCGACAACTGCCAAGGGGGGAGAGGCGGCCTTAGCACCATCTAGGAGCAGCAAGAAAGGTTGCACTCAGTAGCGAGCAGTGCATGCCGTTGTACAAGCAACCCACACGCTACGATTGCGCACCTGGTCCCCCGTTCGCTGCAGCAACACGCGCCACAGGCGCCGCAGGCGGGACAGGCACCAATATCGCTGGATCACCTGTGGCTAAATGGGAGAAGCCTGCATGATTCACTGCTGCAAAAAAAGCAACGCACTGTGTTGAGTCACCCAGGCCNCCCCCCCGCACCTTGGCCGCCTCAGAGCGCCTGAAGTGCTGGTGGATCGACTCGACCAGCGGCAGCTTGTACCCCTCAACCTGAGCAGGGGTCGCAGTTCAAGCTCGAGTTTGCATACTACGCAGGTAGTCCCTCAGGGCGCCCGCTGGAGTGCCACTAAGAGGCACCGTCCCCCGCAGCTTCGGCTGTTGCGGTCCCCACTGCCCCGCTGCCTGCGTGCGTGCAGCGTGAGGGGGCGTCAAGCCGCCAACGTTCCGCCCTTTGGCCTTGTGGCTGCCACCGCGCTTTGATTTCCGCCTTGTGGTGGGCAGGGCGTGCCCCCGGCAGACGGCGTTTGGGCAGGCTGGCCGTTAGGCTGGCCATAGATCACCAGACGTTCTGTGAGATTTTGTGGGAGGCTTGCCTCGGCTTGCCTCGTAGAACGTTGTGATTTGGGGAAGGATTTGGGGAACTTGATAGCGGTTGCAGGGCGGGTGGGCACATGCTGCGGCGGCAGCGGCGGCAGCAGGACGGAGCCGCATGATGCCGCGATCACACTTGATCAAGTTCGTTACCACGGCCCAGCAGTTTTCACCGCAGGCCACTCAATTAGTTTGCTTTTTGTGCGGACGGTCAGAGGCTGCCGCGCCGCGGCACACAGCCCATTGCTAGCAGATCAGCCAGCACTGCACGACAGTTTGCAGGGGCCGCCGGACTGATCAGCGCTCGTGCCGCGGCGCGCCACCTGCCCGGCGTCGCGAGGCAGCGCCCTGCGGACTCAGGACAGCATGGATCGCTCGTAGGACTCGCAACCTCAGCCGTGGAACGCGCATCGGCGCTGGGCAGCACTGCGGCGGCAGCGGCGGCAGGCGGCAGTGGCGGCTAGTGCCCCTCACCCAACCGCATCGCCGGCACCGCGCCTGGCTGGCATTCTGCTGGTTCAGCTGCCGCATAGCCACCAGCCATGGCCACCGAGGAGCTGGGGGCGCTGCGGGCTCGCGCCGCGCAGCTGCACGCGGCGGCGGCGCGCGACAAGGAGGCGCACCTGCGGCACTACGAGACGAGCGCACGCCCGGCGCTCAAGCAGCTGGCTGCCAGCATGAAGGAGAGCCTGGGCATCCTGATGGCCGAGGAGGCGGCGCTGCGGGAGCGGCTGGAGGGCATGACGCAGCGCGCGGTGGCGGGCGCGCCGCCCTCGGTGCACACCGGCTTCAATGTCATCCGCGCCCGCACCGCCGTCGACGGCGGGCCGCTGTCCATCGAGGTGAGGGGAGGGGGAGGTTGGGCTGGTGCATGTGGCGTATGCAGTGCTTGTGCAGCTGGTGGAAGCACGTGGACAGGGCAGCTGGCTGCAGGCTTGGAGCGTATGCTTGGCCAACAGGCTGCACGTTGTCCCATGCCGCCCACCCCGCAGGAGCTGCGGGCGGAGCGGGCGCGGCTGGTGGAGACGCTGGAGACGCTAGCAGCGCAGGTGCGACAGTGATGGAGCAGTCAGTGCTTGGTGCCGTTCTGTTTGTGCGCACACGCTAGGATCGCTTAGCCCGAGCAGGCTGCCTGCTGACCAGCACTCTGGCCAAGCTGTTGCAGGTGGAGGCGG